>OV815299.1:24417778-24999855 GCA_929108145.2 Limnephilus rhombicus | reverse complement strand
TTTAAAATGTCAAAGGTTTGAGGCGCTAATTAATTTAACCTTTTTTAGTTTATTAGTTAATTTAGTTAATTAGTTAGGTTACATTACTTAGGTTAGTTAATTAAATTAACTTTTTGTACATTTTTGGGAATTTTTGATTGGTTCAGTATTCGGGAAGGCCTTTGCTCCATGTATCTCTTTTGCTTCCTGTTCTTGCGACAGTCGCACACATCCACTGGTCATCTGTATTATTCTTAACACATCTATCCTCGTCTTCTCTCTACCTCTCTCTGCACCGATTCACTGTGGTATTTTTACACCTCTACTCCTCAAAGCTCGCTTTACACGAACCAGTACTTTACTGTCTCTAATCTTTGCATAAACATTTAAAATACATCAATACAAATATATCAATGATTTTCTTTCAACTTCAAATGAAATTGTGAAGTTTCAAACAACATTCTATTTTCGTGGTTGAAAAAATAGTGACGCGGCAAATAGCTCTCAAACCGTGAGCTATCGAAAGTTAAAACTTCTTTATCACCGTTGTGATTTTAAATTCGGAGAAACGATAAACGCGACATTAAAAAAAGACAAATCCCATACATCTATTCATCTATATCTATAGCACAGATTCTCAACATTTTTTTACCGCCTACTTTGAGAATATTTTTATTTCTAGCGCCCCCTAACTCGTGAATCCGAAACAGCAGTTGTCGTCACGGTTATATTTACCACAACGGGGTGGGGGAGAGGGGGGGGGGGCATAATGGGATAGGGAAAATATTATTGTGGCAGTCGCATGTGTCGCAGTCGTTTTGTGTATGTGACGTCACAAAGCTCATGACCCCCCCATACCCCTTGTCACAGGATGGCCCCTGATGGAATGGGATGGGGCAAGATGGGGTGGTGTGGGATGGGTTTCTCTGGGTCTCCTACCGCCCCCCCTGAAAGTTTGGAACGCATCCCAATTTTCTCTTGGTCTTCTACCGCCCCGCTGAAGGTTTAAAACGCCCCCAAGGGGGCGTTATCGCCCATGTCGAGGACCTATGATCTATCTGTAAGATTTATCCTACAAGAGAATGAGATAGTATAATCGGTATCCTTTTGTGTGATGTTTCGTAGTCTCTTCACTCTTGTCTACTTTAGTTTTCTGAAAGTTTCACTTATACCGCGTGTGAACTGCACACTTGTATTTTTTTTTTAATATTTTCGCTTACATTCATTATAATCGTTTTTTCTACTATCAGCCATAACCGCTCTCTCTAACATTCGTTTTTACCTCTTTCAAACCCACTTCTTTCTTTTGACGCTTACTACAGACTACAGAGCCTTAAAAAAACATTCGGAAACAAAAAAGATTAAAAAATGCCAATATTTATTTATATTGAACTTGATATAAAATAAACACGGTTTTTGTATTGTTATTTCAGATTTTTTTAAAGAGAAAAATTACAGAAAAAGCCCCTATTTCAATTGAACGATTGAACTAAAACAATTGAACGGTTATTTATATGTTATGACTATGACTGTTATGATATTTTGAACACTTTTTGATTTGGCTCATGTAAAATGGGTTTAACTCTTCGCTTCTCTCCGTCCATGTAAGTTTGTTAAACTTCTGTTTTTCCTTGGACTTCCGAAAATTTCGGAAGTGTCGCGCATTTCTGGGAAAACACAAAAACAGTCATCAATAGACAATGTGT
Source organism: Limnephilus rhombicus (assembly GCA_929108145.2). Taxonomy (NCBI): domain Eukaryota; kingdom Metazoa; phylum Arthropoda; class Insecta; order Trichoptera; family Limnephilidae; genus Limnephilus; species Limnephilus rhombicus. The sequence continues at coordinate 24,998,170 of OV815299.1, read as the reverse complement.
GGATATCTGCAAATAAAATGGTGATGGAGAATTTTTTGAGAATCGTGCAATAAGACTGGACTCATCTTTTACGTAATAAATTCATTATAACTTGGGAAAAATAAAATTAATTTTGGAGCTCAGATGTCAGGTAGGCTTCTGATCTCGTTCTACCGGCATTTCAATAGAAGTTGCCCCAAATAACTGACGTCATTGATCTCTCCGACGCCAGTGCACTCTGCACAGTCGATTGAAATTTGTCACTAGAGAAGTGATCGCTTCCACGACTCATTCTTGGCTGTGAAATGATTTGTCGACCTCTGTGTTTCCTCCCCAATACAACAGTTCAGTTTCCTACTTCAATGAATTTTTTATATTTTTTTTATTTAGTAACTATATATTTATTTTTTTTACATTTTTGTATGAAACATGTTAGGTATATATATATAAAATAGAAATTATATTCGTAGTCCTCATTAGGAGATCCTGTGCTGAGGGGGACTATGCTTTAGATAAGTTTTCAGCGACTAATGGTTTAACTTCATGGTTTGGATAAGGTTTTCCAGAAACTTCTATGACGATGTTTTAAGTATACTAGTAAGTTCATTTTCCGATAGTTCCTTCAGCCAACATTTAATGTCCTTAATGTAGCTATTTTTTAATGAAATAATTAAAAACACTTTGTTTTTACCACAGTAAACTTTATTTAAAAGTCAACATGTTTCAAGAACGATGTTCTCTTCATCAGGACATAAAATGTACTAAATACTAAATGATCAAACATAGAACGGCGTGGGTAGAAATGGAAGTAGTGGGGGAGGAGAAAGGTGGAAAGGGGAGGTGCTTAGAAGATCAACAAGGGGGAGGGGGGGGGGGGGTGGAAAGGGGGTGCTTAGAAGAACAAAGACAAAAAATTACAATGGAAATATGTTTAAGATAGGGTTACTCACAAAATTAATTTGATTGTTAATAATATTTAAATTTCTATTGACATTTTTTCTAATTTCTAATATTTCTAAAAGATCTAAGTGAAAACCACTAACGTTAGTATGTAAAATTTTAAAACCAGTATTTATATCAAATGAATGGTTAAATTCAATTAAATGGTTAGCAAATTCCGAATAATTATTGCTATTTAGACATCTCAAATGTTCCTTAATCCTCGTTTCAAAATTTCTGCAAGTTTTACCTACGTAAAAATGATTGCAGTCATTACAATTCAATTGGTAAACTCCAGATTTTTTCATTTTTTGGTCTTTGTCCTTGTTATTTAAAATATAATTTTTTAATTTATTATTCGTATAAAAAGCAGGCTGTATTGTATTAGGAATTTTTTTCATGATTAAATTGGAGGTTTGATGATTTACAAACAATATTTTTCTCCATTGTTTTTTAATATTATCAGTAAGCAATGGGTAAATGTAGGACAAATGAAATTTTTTCTTATATTTTTTGTTTAATAAATCGTCTATTAATTTGGAGTTATAACCATTATTAGAAGCAATTATTTTAATGGTGTTAAGTTCTGCTTTGAAATTATTTGGGGATAATGGGATATTAATTAATCTATTGATCAAATAATGGAAAGCTAAGAGTTTTTGTGAAAATGGATGGTTAGATGAGTTGTGTATAATTATATCAGCGTATGTTTCTTTTCGAAAAATATTAAATTCAATCTTATTATTAATTATAGTTAGGTTTAAATCTAAGAAATTTATGCTACAATTAATTCCTATTTCTAATAATGTTTTTGTGAATTTTGTTCAAAAAATTAAGGAACATTTGAAGTTGTCTTTTGGTACCGGTCCATATAACTAAAATATCATCTACGTAACGTTTGTAAAAATACACATATTTTAGTAATAAGGCAGAACTATTAAAGATTTTATTTTCTAAATGGTTTAAAAATATATCTGCTACTAACGGACTGGTACTTGACCCCATGGCCAAGCCATCTTTTTGTTTGAAAATTTTATTATCAAATTGAAAGAAATTTTGGTTTAAGACTACATTAAGACATTTAAGTAAATCCTGGGATAAGTCATTAGGTAATTTGGAGGAATTCAATAAGTTATTTATAATTGTTTTGCTTTCTTCAACTGGGACACTTGGAAACAGGTTAACGACATCAAAAGACACTAATAATGCATTATCCGGGATTTCCAAACATTTCAAGTGATCAACTAATTGCAGGGAATTCTTAATTGTATACTTAGGTTGAAAAATATTTGATTCAATAATAATACTATTCAATGTTGACGCCAGTTTATAGCTAGGAGCATTGCAATTGGAAATTACAGGTCTGATAGGTTGAGTCTTCTTATGAATCTTTAGTAAACTGTATAATTTGGGAACTTGTGGATTTTTTACAGTTATTCTTTTATTTCTAAATAAATTAACGATTTTATCACTTTTGCAAGATTTTAAAGTGTCCATTATCAATTCTTGACATTTATTAATGGGGTTTATTTTTACTATTTCAAAGTTATCGCCTTGTAGAAAGTCCATAGTTTTTTCAATGTAATCACTTTTGTTGATAATAATCGTCGCGAGTTCCTTTCAACTGTCAAAAAAACAAAATGACCATTTGATGAATTTGTCACGTGTAAATTTCTGTGAAACAGCTGGACCTTACGATAGAAATAAAATGTATAAAATAAACAAGTGTGCAGTTCACAAGCGGTAGAAGTGAAACCTTCTGAAAACTAAATTAGACAAGAGTGGAAAGGCTACGAAGCATCATTATCATTACATAGTATAAAATGAAGTCGCTCAAAATGTATGTGCGCATAGATCTTTTAAACTACGCAACGGATATTCATGCGGTTTTCACCAATAGAGAGTGATTCAAGAGGAAAGTATATGTATAATTCATGCTTATTATAGGAGAGAAAAGCCGAGAAATTCAAATATTCAATTCAGGCAGCGGCAGCTGGCAAGCGGGTGGTGTGGATTTTATAAAGGTTGGGTAATGGCGTTGTGTTCCATTAGCCACAGCAACGTGTGGCCGGGTCTGCTAGTTAGCTATAAGTCTTAGATGTAAGTCACTAGTTATAATTGTAAATCTTAGTTGTAATCCAGTAATATTAATTCTTTTATGTATTTATTTGTACTCCGCCCTTGAGGTGATTTTTCACAAAAAATGGCGCTATATAAATTAGCCAAATATTATTATTATTACTTAAAGAGGAGACCGATTATTCTATCTCATTCTCTCGCAGACTAAATCCTAAAGATGTACGTGTTTGTCTCTTTTTAGTGTCGCTATTTTTCGTTTCATCGGGTTTCAAATCACAACGGTGCTAAAGAAGTTTTCACTTTAAAAAAAAAATAGCCACATGGGCCTCTTCAAGGCACAATTAAAAAAACCTCCTAAAAAAATCAGAATGTGTAATTCACATGCGTTAGAAGTGAAACCTTCATAAAACTAAAGTAGACAAGAGTGGGGAGGCTACGAAGCACCGTACAAAGAGGAGACCAATTATACTATCTCATTCTCTCAGAGGCTAAATCCTACATATCAGTGTTTCTTAACGTGTGGTCCGTGGACCCCTGGGGGTCTGCGAATATATGTATGGGGGTGCGCAGTCTCATCTCTAGGCCATTTAACATGAATAATAAATAAATGCAATTAAAAGTCTCGTAATGGGGTATTTCCACGTGTTTTTTTTATTGCTTAAAAAAATTAAGCAAAAAATTACGATGATTACAGCATTTTTATTTTATTTTTATGTTGGCGAATAAATTTTCTACAGCGAGTTAAAGTTTCCCATTTTGGAATTACCGCAAAAACGATATTTTGGGGCGTGGCTATCGTGTGACGTCATGAGTGAGGACGCTCACTGACGGTGTTTATTTGTGCTAGTTCAGCTTAGCGACACTTGTGACGTCACAAACCCATTTCCCAACCATGGGCCGTTTTGATTTGATCAGTTTTAGATCGTTTTTAAAATCAATAATATTGAATGAAAACATAAAAATCAAACATTTTTAGTAGGATTATTAAAATCAGAAAAATAATCTTTAAATATTCCGTACATTTTCAACAGAATTCCTCGTTTGTGGAAATACCCCATTTCGTTTCGAAATGATTTTCCAGTACCCGACAAAAATAAAACTTGGATATTAGATACCCTTTCAATACAGATTTTACTGATATCACTGGCTTGACAATGGCACAGGAAAAGCAATTAATAGAAATATCTTGTTATTCAGTTTCGAAACGTAATTTCAAAGAATCCTATTTATCAAGTTTTTGGTTAAGAGGGCATTACCAGAGAAAGCCTGAAATACGTCATTTTCAAAAAAGTTTTTAGACGTATTGACGACTCTTTTCCACAAAAAATTATAAATGGATTTCGAAAGATTGTTCTTTTATCTAGCATTCGTATGTAATAAATTTTTAGATTTTTTTAAAATTTTTAGTATAATAAGGTTATTCCATAGGTCGTTGGCAGATTTGTTAAATTTTCAAAAAAGTTTTTGTATTATACCACACCCATTTCAAATAATGTAATCATGCAGTAAAATAAATCAATACATTATCTAGCAAAGTTATGTATTAGAATTTTAATTTTAGTTTCAATAAAATCATTAAAAAATATGTACGTACATGTGTTTCTTGACGAAAATTGGTCCATTTGTGTATTTATTTGCGCACTTACAAACTAATATATTTCAGATTTTTTTAACATTCTTATTAAATTTAGACATTATTGAAAAATGATAAATACTTATAATCAAAAAATAACTACAAAAAGTACACTATTTTAATAGTTTTATCATCACGCCTTTCAGCATTTTTGGATGAAGGTATAAATTAAAGCTAATTTGGATTGAAATAAATTCGATATTGAGTTATAATTTAAAAAAGCTGGTACGGAGAATAATTAATCTTTCTCATTGTAACCGTCCTGCACGATCGGAAGAACAACTTTCGACGAAATGTGGATTTTCGTCCCCTGGCTGGTTAAACGCTCTTGAGGAAATATCAGGAAAAGCACTGAAACATTTACTGCTTTTCTCAATTACACCTATCTTTAAAGGTTAAAAAACGCTGCTACAGACGTATGTGTCTGTCTCTTTTTAGCGTCGCTTTTTCGTTTATCGAGTTTCAAATCATAACGGTGCCCAAGAAGTTTTCACTTCAAAAACGCTCATAGCGATCCAAAATATGACAAGTTCCCAAAGGCGATTATTTTTCCACAGTTTTCTGTGCAGAGTTAATGTTAGTAAATATAAATATACGAGACTGTATATTTTCTTGTGAAATGAGGTAATCGAATATCGCCTTTGATGTGGGGAGCCGTGCGTATCGTATTATGGAAGGGTATTATTTGCCAGGAGGGTTTCGTCGCGTCTCCGTCTAGTGTCTGCCCTTGCCAAGGACTTGTTATTAATAATCATGCAGACCCCCGTGGCTGAACGGTAGGCTCTTTGGCTCTGGGTCCATAGGTCACTGGTTCGAACCTAAGCCAGAGCAAATTACTGAATTAACCTATTTTGATTACAGTTTTGACTGTATTGCGTTTACTACCAGTAGCTTTATCAAAGATCTATGGGTCAGAAGGGATTGCTTCACATTTCTTCAGACTGTATGGTTTGAAAACTCGACTATCATGGAGAGCATTCATTTCTATGTTCCTTCGCCGTTGGTTATCTCCGTCACCGACAGCATAGACTGTTGTATCTCCCAGCCTGCAGAACTAACTTGCTAATGGTCTTGCCGGTGGGGAGAGCAATCTTACTGTTGAACAGAATCAATTCGGATATATATGTATTTTAAGGGTCGACCGAGACAGGTTTTTCGTTCTCGGCCGAGACCGAGCCCGAGAATAAATCAAAATCTCGGCCGAGACCGAGAATAGATAAATTGAGAAAAAAAAATTAAAATGCGCTATTTTTGCATAGTATAGTATATTTAACAGTGTAATAATAATTTGTTTAAAATAGTTTTAATAATCAAAATTGAACAATATGATGTTGTAGCTCATAAAAAGCAATTTTTCTGCGTTTTCATCCTTCAAAGAGTGTCGCCTCATGTCGTATAATTGACCAGCTCTGCTAAAGAGCTGTTCACTTACTACACTAGTAGGCGGTGCTGATAAAAACTTTTTTTGCTGCAGGCCTTAATACTTGATATGGTAATGAATACCAATACTCAAAAATATTTGCTTTTCTTTGCAGTCTTGCCTTTCAATCAGATATTTTGTTTTAAATCGTGGATCGATCGATCGATCGAATGTGGACGCACGCGGTAGATTTGAATCCCATTATCCTATATCGTACCTACTTACAACGGTCTCGTTTATGGCCGAGAACCGAGACAGAGTTCTCGGTAGAATTTGTAGCCGAGAATGCCGAGACCGAGACCGAGATCTCGGTCGACCCAATGTATTTAGCATCAATGAAGCTACATTTAAAGGGCAAGCTTTGTTGCTAATTGCTACTAGTGTAGTTGATACCCACTTCATACATTTTTGTAATTCTCATTTACAGATTTATTGAAAAACCTTTTATAATGGACGATTATGTAATTTTTTTAAAATAGTAAACTGAATTAAATTCACGTTAATACGTGTAGTCTTATATTATTCTGACATGGCCCCACCCAAATTTGATTCACTTGATTGTGTCATGTCTTCCTTGGGCGTTCACGACTTCTTCAACCATTCATATTTGCATCGAACATTATTAATAGCCTTGCGTCTGCGTGGTTGAATTTAAGAATCCGGTATCCAACGCACGTCAACGCATGTCTTACGCGTCGCACCATATAAACATCCGTGTACGTGGATTTTCAGACAAAGCTACCGTTGTAATTCGGTTTCTAATTCAAGAATTCGTCACAAGATGACGCCACTTTCGTCGGTAAGACGCAAAGGGACGTGCCGTTCCTAGGTATAAGTTCTACGAATTTGTGAACCTGGAATATCTTCCGGATTTCGAAAGATTGACGGTAATACTCAGTTGTATATTACATATATGTCACATAAATTATTACTTAGTAAACTGTATGCCTTGGGACTGAGAGGCAAGTTGTTAAACTGGTTCTCAAGTTATTTGTCTAACAGAATCTTATTTGTTAAAATTAAACATTCTAAATCTAAGTTGTTACATGCAACTAGTGGTATACCACAAGGGAGTCATCTCGGCCCCATCCTTTTCTTAATATTCATAAATGATATCATAAGTTGTTTCGACGATGTAGAAGTTCTGCTTTTTGCCGATGACATCAAATTATACAAAGAAATATCTAATATAGGTGACTGCCTAATCCTACAGTCAAACATCGTCAAATTACAAAATTGGTGTGTCGCAAACAACTTATTCCTCAATATCGATAAATGTAAGACACTAACATTTTGTCGAACAAAGACCCCACTATCTTTCAAATACACAATAGATAATAAAATCTTAGAAAAAGTCAAAGAAATTAGGGATCTTGGAGTTGTGTTTGATTCGCAATTAAATTTTATAAATCACATACAACAAATAACTAACAAAGGCATGAAAACACTAGGATTTATAATCAGAACAATCAAAGACTTCGATTCGCTGGAAGTTATAAAAATCGTATATTTGTCACTCGTACGCAGCTTGCTGGAATACAATTCCACAGTTTGGTCCCCATATTATCAAATTCATATAAGAAATATCGAAAGAGTGCAGCACAAATTTTTAAGATTTATTAACTTCAAGTTACACATACCTATTCAACACATTAACTACACATCTTTACTAAATACACTTAAATTGCATTCCTTAGAAAACAGAAGAAAAATAAACGACCTAACTTTTTTGTTTAAAATTATTCACTCCGAATTAGATTGTTGCGAACTCCTGCATCTCATTGACTTTAAGGTACCAACTCGAGCGACAAGGCAAAACACATTATTCTGCAACAATAATTCTCTAACCAACTACCACACACACGCATCAATTTCTCGACTACACACACTAGGGAACAAATATACCTCAAATATCGATGTATTTAATACAAGTTTACCGTTATTCAAGAAATATCTGAACAATATTTTTATGTAGAATATGTTGATATCTAAGGAGCATCACGTAGGGTCTATTGCGTATATTTGTGTATTTCTATCTCTCTGTAAAAACTTGTTAACGTTTTCTTTTTATGTATCTTGCATTTTGTCATGTATTATTTATAACATTTAATAAGTCATCTGTAAATTTTGTATTTACTAACATACCAACTAATTTATTTTCTATGCCATTCACAACTAAGATACTTTCTCTTTTATTGTAATGCACTATCTTTCCTTAAATTTATCTGTATACCTACCTTTCATATGATGTTTACTTGTTATGTTTTTATAGTTTATCTTTTTTATTAAAAAAAAAAAAAACTGTCTCTGTATCATAAACTTGTCATGTAAAAGCCCATCAGGGCGTTGAAAATTAATAAATAAAATAAATATATTACACATGACGTCATCGCCCGTCCCGGTTACTTTTTCGCGGTGACTAGCCATCACTGGTTGACACGTTGATAGTGGATACGAGGAACGGGCTAATTTTGGAACCAGTTCCTATTAGATTTACAAAATGATCACCAACATGAAGAATGAAGGAATGATTGTTCCAAAATATAATAATAACTACGGACGGCGAACCCTGGAATATAACGTGCCAAAAATATTTAACATGTTACCAATTAATATAAAAAATTGCGATTCTACAAATAGATTCAGATATATGCTGAAACAATGGCTGCTAAATAGAGATAGTTTATATTAATTCATATGTGTTAATTGTTATAATCTGTATGGTTATAGTAATAATATTATGTAATGTTTAAATTGTAACTGAACATTAACATCCTGTTGACAAACTGCTTTATTGCGGTTTAACGGGATTGTACCTTGAAAACCAATAAAAAAAAAAAAAAAAAAAAAACACTAACTGGGCGAAGCCGAACCAAAAGCCGCCCCCAGGGCCTAGCAGTAAAAACCTGCGGAGCGAGTTTATATTATTCTCCTAACGCTCTTTCGGCGTTCATCCGCTCTACTCGCCGTGACCAACTAAGCGTCCCTTTATATAATTTTTTTTAGGATTTTCTTAAGATAATTTGTATATATTTATCTACTGTTTTGAATCAGATACCACGTGCAGTTATTTATTTAAAAAAAATTAAAATACATGCATATAACAGATTTAAAAGAAAACATATGATTCTTAAAACTAATTACAACACATTAATTTTCATGTTAACGAAATTACTCAACTCAATAGAGAAAACGTTTCTCGTGTTTGAATTTTGGAGTAGTGCCATTGTAAAATTGGAGTAGTGCCATTGTAAAATTACTCAACTCAATAGAGAAAACGTTTCTCGTGTTTGAATTTTGGAGTAGTGCCATTGTAAAATTGGAGTAGTGCCATTGTAAAATTACTCAACTCAATAGAGAAAACGTTTCTCGTGTTTGAATTTTGGAGTAGTGCCATTGTAAAATTACTCAACTCAATAGAGAAAACGTTTCTCGTGTTTGAATTTTGGAGTAGTGCCATTGTAAAATTGGTATGGAAATTATGTTGTTAGAAGTAATTATATTAGAAAATACGATAACAAGTCTACATAACGAACGTGAATAAAATTAATAACAATTAAAAGAGATGGTGCGGCTGATAGAGATATTGAAAGAAGGGTAAATGCAGGTAACTCTGAATGCCATTGGTGTTAATAAAAAAACTGTCAAAAGATGCGAAACTTGCATTCCACAATGGAGTCCTGGTACCTACCCTGATGTATGGCAGTGAGGCATGGAACTGGCAGAGGAAGGATGAAAGTAAACTGAATGCTGTTGAAATAAGATCCCTGAGGCGGATGTGTGGTAAAATCATGTATGATCGTGTGAGAAATGTGAATATCCGTAAAGAATGTAAGGCTGATGTAAGCATAATGAGTGTGTTTAAGAAAGGGACCCTCAGACGGTTTGGGCATGTAGAACGAATGAAAGCAGAAAATAGTGTGAGAAGAATATATGACGCAAATGTGAATGGAAGAAGAAGTCGGGGACGCCCGCCCGAGGAAGACATGGCACGATCAAATGAATGTGAGTGAGGTAAAGAGTGTGTGCAAAGACCGAGCAGTTTGGCGGTCCGTCCTCTCTGCCCACCCCTGCGGTGAAACGGCGTGATGATTAGTTTTTTTTTACATTAACTCCACACAGGAGGTCCTGCGGAAAATAATTCCCCTCAGGGCCTATGTCATCTGAGATGCTGTGTGGAGGGTCTTTTTGATGAGAGGAAGGAATGAACATTGGTTTTGAAGAGACTCATGTTGTAGGAAGCAGGAACACAGAGGCTGGCAAATCGTTCCATAGCCGAGCTGTTGACACAAGAACGAGTCGAAGAAGCGACCCGTTCTCATGTGACCAATGTCAATCGTGTACATATGTTGGGCACGCGTTTGGCGTGTTTCCCGACTGTGCACCGGTGCCGAAGGGATCAATGAAGCTAGCTCCTCGGAGCGTCTTCCATTGAAATACCGGTAGAACAAGGATAGCATTCCTACCCGACGCCTGTGCCCTAAAGATTGCAATCCGTCTGTTAAATTAGGAGAATCTATCAGACGGACCGCCCGTTTCTGCAGAGAGTCAAGGTTTTTTTTTTCAGGTATTTTGGGGCTCCAGACCAGAGGTGGCTGCCAAATTCAACCGTGGAGCGCACTTGTGATTTGTATATTATGGTTAGTAGTTGTGTACTATCTGCAGAATCTGCGGGCCCTGTACAGTACATCCAGCTTCTGAGAGGCTAACTTTACTCTGGCTTCGATGGAACCCCCATACCTGAGCTAGTCACTTAGAGTTACACCAAGCATATCAATGGAGGGCCTGTTCGGAAGATTGCTTCCGTGAAGGAGACTAGATTTTCATTTCGATCCCTTTTACACGTAATCAGACGTGATTGGGTCTTTCAAACATTAGTTAGTTAGTTAGAATTACTAAAATTTAAACAATAGTTGACTGTTTATGGTTTGGGAATCTCCTTTGCAAGGCGGAAACAGTCGAATGCATCGCAAAGCAACGAGGCGATCATAACATAAAGAATGTAATTGCACATTATTATTGTTTTAATGGTGCGCAACACAAGTCACTGACTGGGTGTGTGTGTGTGGTGGTGAGGGGGGGGGGGGGGGGACATTGTCCCAAAAGTGCATCGGTCTCGGGCGGAGTTTTCAGTTTGTTCCTCCGAGAGGCAGAGAGGCCGACGAACGCAATTATATTTGTTTATTGCCCATTTAAGCTTGACGAATTGTCTACCCGGCGAATTCTTTGAATTTTTTAGGCGTAGGCGGGGATATGCGGAGCATTCAAAGCGGAAGAAACTCACAGTATCGCTCTTTTTATGTGCATAACGCACAAGAGTCCCAGCTGTCTCGATCTATGTGTGATAGGGTTCCATGCCAACTCAGAATCAAGTCAACTCAACACCTTTTTGAAAAGTCATTAAAATCTCAGTGAGTAGGGCAAAGAGTGTGTGCCAAGACCGAGTTGTTTGGCGGTCTGTCCTCTCTGCCTACCCCTGCGGGGAAACGGCGTGATGGTTAGTTAGTTATCAAAATCTATGAAAAAAATAATAAAAAACAGCATAACTCTAACCTAACGTAACCTATTTAACCATTTTTTTATATATTTGTTTCATCACTTTCAAAGTAGGTTCTGAGTTGTCCGGTCACCCTATTTAATATGGGAATCCGATATAGAAATGTTGGGTGTAGCTGGCTATTCAGATCTGATCACGTACTAATGTGGTCGCTTTTGCAAAAAATAATAATAATAATAATATACCTAGTACAATTATTATATTCGTCAATTGAATCATTATACCTAGCTCTCTCATTCAAAATTTAGGCATATTAGATTTGTCAAAGAATTTATATATAAAAATGCAAAAATCAGTCATTTTAAATTCATGTAGGATTACAAAAGATTTTTTAAATATTTATATTGAGTTATTGAGGGATCAGTAGGATTTATAGGTCCAATTAGGAGTTCTACGGTGCCTATGAAAATATTAAAAAATCTGGAGTCGATGAATTATTTTCCCATTTGGTCTGTGGTAGGTTGACATGTTGTTCTGATATTGTTTTGTATTCTTTATACTTATACTAGCTGACCCGTCGAACTTCGTACCGCCTCAGAATCAAAATCCTGTTTGTGGTTCAAGTGGTTCGCTACGTTTGGTGATTTAGCAGGGGTGCCCGGGTTAATGGGATGACTTTTGTGTGGGTCTTGGCGGCGAATGCGTCTGTTCACATGCTGCTTGGCGGGCCGGATCGAGATAGACTGGTCGAGGGGGACCTTTTGACCTTTCCAGCCGGATTCTCTCGACCAATGGATCGAAAGAGCCCGGCTGGAAAGGTCAAGGTAAAAGAGGTAAATTCCGGTCAAATCAATGGCCTTGCACCGCAGTTGGAGGGATGGATTCACGCCCGGATACATTGACCTCCAGATTCCTACCCACCTCTCATGCCTTTTTCCTTTCCAGAACTTCCTATCCTACCCTTCCTTTAAAAGACCCTCCACACAGCATCCCCTAAGATGATATAGGTCCTGAGTGGAGCTTACGTAGAAAAAAAAATGCGTTTCATTTCAGAGATTTATTATTATTGTATTTTTCCTTTGGAGGAGTGCAGAGACATACGTTCACCGTTTGTCTCATTTTCTACTATTGACATTTAGTGTGTAAGAAAGAGGGGCAGCATTATATGATTATGATTAAGAACTAAAGCAAAACAATCGGCGCATTGACATTTGACGTTTTCGAATTTTTGGAATTCACGCACAGTTAAATATTATATCTATCACAATATTGCTGCAGCTCTTTCAAAATATGAGAATTCGTTCCATACAAAATGTATGCAAAAATTCATTGTCTTCATAACTTTCTTTTTCGTGTATTTTTGCGATGTTTTAATAGTTATTCTGTTATCCGGGGCGGAGACAAATCCAACAAATCAAAGATCATCAAAATCGGTCCAGCCGATCTCGAGTTATAAATAGTGTAACTAACCCGACTTTGTTTATCTGCAATTGCATAGCGTTAATTGACTAGATGATCATTTGTGGAATAAAGTATGAAGAAAAAAAATAATTATTTGTCTATAGGTTTTTACAATTTTTTACTTTATTTTTTGTTTTGTTATATTGATTCTATTGATGAATATGTCAACATATTCTGTCGTATTCACAACTAAATATTTAAAATCATCAAAACCGCTGAAGATTGTGCCTGTCTACAAAATAATTTAAACAAATTAATTAGTTGGTGCTCTTTTAACAAACTTTATCTGAACATAAATAAGTGTTATTCAATAAGTTTTTACAGAATAAGTCAACCAATTATTCATCTTTATGAACTTAACAACTCTACCCTTACCTCTGTCGCAGAAATTAGTGACTTGGGCATAATTTTCGACTCTAAATTAAACTTCATATCCCATATAAACTCAATATATAATAAAGGTATCAAAATGCTTGGCTTCGTTCTTAGAAATTCCAGAGGTTTCAAGAATATTTCAACTTTAAAAATTTTGTATACATCCTTAGTACGTAGTCAAGTCGAATATAACTCCTCGATCTGGTCCCCCCATTTTAAAATACATTCAGATTCAATCGAAAAAATTCAACACAAATTCTTAAGACACATTACTTTTAACCTCGGTATTCCCATTGAAAACATAAATTATAATTACTTGATGAAAGAATTAAATTTACTAAGACTGTCAGATCGAAGAATTATATCCGACTTAATATTAATGTTCAAAATTGTAAATGGTAGAATAGACAGTCCTGATCTAACTAAGCTCATTGAATTTCATATTCCCACGAGAACTACTCGTTCTAAAATCCTTTTTAAATGTAACAATAATCGGACTGAGTATACGAAACACTCACTTTTACCTAGGTTGCATGAAGTTACTAATAGATATGCTGATGTGATAGATCTATTTAACTGCACGGAACATAGGTACAAGACGGCTATGCTATCATATTTTTTTAATGACTATTAATTTTATTTGTATTATAGATTTTTGCATGTAAATGTATCTCTGGTGTCACTTCACAATGTATCGTCACAATTAACTGTTACACATACACTGTTTTACCATTACTAATATTTTGAATATGAATTTGTGACATGTAATTAATGTTTATGGCATACTTATGCCGTTTGTATTAAATAAATAAATAAATAAATAAACTAGAGTGCAGACCGGATTTTGAGGTGTCGCGTGATCAGTCAGTGTTGTTGAGCAACGACGATTTGCAAAAGGTGGCGATTGCTGTTGTTTATATTCGGTATTACTGCTTGTTTGTGTTGTTTTACCGCAATCACAAACGTTGCTCAAACTGACTGGTCGTGTTTGGCGATCAGGTCTGAATTGCCAGACACTTCCCAGCCATCATCTCCTCTCTTTTAGTCTGCATCACAATATATCCCGCTTGTTTGTGTTGTTTTACCGCAATCACAAACGTTGCTCAAACTGACTGGTCGTGTTTGGCGATCAGGTCTGAATTGCCAGACACTTCCCAGCCATCATCTCCTCTCTTTTAGTCTGCATCACAATATATCCCGCTTGTTTGTGTTGTTTTACCGCAATCACAAACGTTGCTCAAACTGACTGGTCGTGTTTGGCGATCAGGTCTGAATTGCCAGACACTTCCCAGCCATCATCTCCTCTCTTTTAGTCTGCATCACAATATATCCCGCTTGTTTGTGTTGTTTTACCGCAATCACAAACGTTGCTCAAACTGACTGGTCGTGTTTGGCGATCAGGTCTGAATTGCCAGACACTTCCCAGCCATCATCTCCTCTCTTTTAGTCTGCATCACAATATATCCCGCTTGTTTGTGTTGTTTTACCGCAATCACAAACGTTGCTCAAACTGACTGGTCGTGTTTGGCGATCAGGTCTGAATTGCCAGACACTTCCCAGCCATCATCTCCTCTCTTTTAGTCTGCATCACAATATATCCCGCTTGTTTGTGTTGTTTTACCGCAATCACAAACGTTGCTCAAACTGACTGGTCGTGTTTGGCGATCAGGTCTGAATTGCCAGACACTTCCCAGCCATCATCTCCTCTCTTTTAGTCTGCATCACAATATATCCCGCTTGTTTGTGTTGTTTTACCGCAATCACAAACGTTGCTCAAACTGACTGGTCGTGTTTGGCGATCAGGTCTGAATTGCCAGACACTTCCCAGCCATCATCTCCTCTCTTTTAGTCTGCATCACAATATATCCCGCTTGTTTGTGTTGTTTTACCGCAATCACAAACGTTGCTCAAACTGACTGGTCGTGTTTGGCGATCAGGTCTGAATTGCCAGACACTTCCCAGCCATCATCTCCTCTCTTTTAGTCTGCATCACAATATATCCCGCTTGTTTGTGTTGTTTTACCGCAATCACAAACGTTGCTCAAACTGACTGGTCGTGTTTGGCGATCAGGTCTGAATTGCCAGACACTTCCCAGCCATCATCTCCTCTCTTTTAGTCTGCATCACAATATATCCCGCTTGTTTGTGTTGTTTTACCGCAATCACAAACGTTGCTCAAACTGACTGGTCGTGTTTGGCGATCAGGTCTGAATTGCCAGACACTTCCCAGCCATCATCTCCTCTCTTTTAGTCTGCATCACAATATATCCCGCTTGTTTGTGTTGTTTTACCGCAATCACAAACGTTGCTCAAACTGACTGGTCGTGTTTGGCGATCAGGTCTGAATTGCCAGACACTTCCCAGCCATCATCTCCTCTCTTTTAGTCTGCATCACAATATATCCCGCTTGTTTGTGTTGTTTTACCGCAATCACAAACGTTGCTCAAACTGACTGGTCGTGTTTGGCGATCAGGTCTGAATTGCCAGACACTTCCCAGCCATCATCTCCTCTCTTTTAGTCTGCATCACAATATATCCCGCTTGTTTGTGTTGTTTTACCGCAATCACAAACGTTGCTCAAACTGACTGGTCGTGTTTGGCGATCAGGTCTGAATTGCCAGACACTTCCCAGCCATCATCTCCTCTCTTTTAGTCTGCATCACAATATATCCCGCTTGTTTGTGTTGTTTTACCGCAATCACAAACGTTGCTCAAACTGACTGGTCGTGTTTGGCGATCAGGTCTGAATTGCCAGACACTTCCCAGCCATCATCTCCTCTCTTTTAGTCTGCATCACAATATATCCCGCTTGTTTGTGTTGTTTTACCGCAATCACAAACGTTGCTCAAACTGACTGGTCGTGTTTGGCGATCAGGTCTGAATTGCCAGACACTTCCCAGCCATCATCTCCTCTCTTTTAGTCTGCATCACAATATATCCCGCTTGTTTGTGTTGTTTTACCGCAATCACAAACGTTGCTCAAACTGACTGGTCGTGTTTGGCGATCAGGTCTGAATTGCCAGACACTTCCCAGCCATCATCTCCTCTCTTTTAGTCTGCATCACAATATATCCCGCTTGTTTGTGTTGTTTTACCGCAATCACAAACGTTGCTCAAACTGACTGGTCGTGTTTGGCGATCAGGTCTGAATTGCCAGACACTTCCCAGCCATCATCTCCTCTCTTTTAGTCTGCATCACAATATATCCCGCTTGTTTGTGTTGTTTTACCGCAATCACAAACGTTGCTCAAACTGACTGGTCGTGTTTGGCGATCAGGTCTGAATTGCCAGACACTTCCCAGCCATCATCTCCTCTCTTTTAGTCTGCATCACAATATATCCCGCTTGTTTGTGTTGTTTTACCGCAATCACAAACGTTGCTCAAACTGACTGGTCGTGTTTGGCGATCAGGTCTGAATTGCCAGACACTTCCCAGCCATCATCTCCTCTCTTTTAGTCTGCATCACAATATATCCCGCTTGTTTGTGTTGTTTTACCGCAATCACAAACGTTGCTCAAACTGACTGGTCGTGTTTGGCGATCAGGTCTGAATTGCCAGACACTTCCCAGCCATCATCTCCTCTCTTTTAGTCTGCATCACAATATATCCCGCTTGTTTGTGTTGTTTTACCGCAATCACAAACGTTGCTCAAACTGACTGGTCGTGTTTGGCGATCAGGTCTGAATTGCCAGACACTTCCCAGCCATCATCTCCTCTCTTTTAGTCTGCATCACAATATATCCCGCTTGTTTGTGTTGTTTTACCGCAATCACAAACGTTGCTCAAACTGACTGGTCGTGTTTGGCGATCAGGTCTGAATTGCCAGACACTTCCCAGCCATCATCTCCTCTCTTTTAGTCTGCATCACAATATATCCCAATTTATGAATGCCCTTCATAGGATAAAAAAAAACTTTGAAAATAAACATGGATTCAAAAAACGCTAGTAAATAATAAACATTGACTTGTTATTTTAATCGCCACATTCCAGACATCATGTGAACGTGATGTTTCACACATTTTCATAATATTATTGTAATTTAATCGCCATTATAGTTATCGTGATTCATCTTTGGGTTTTTATGTGTTGCGCTTCCTCCTTCTTTTGCCAAAGTTCTTGGTTATCCCCGGTATTATCCCATTGACGGCTACACCAAAACTAAACGCGGAAAACCACACTAATTTAACATTAATAATAATTATTATTAAAGAAGATTAACGCGCGCAACACGGCATCACTTCTACATACATAAATACAATCTGTCTGTATTTCTTCTCTCCTACAACAAGGGTGTCTTCAAGACCCAGGTTCACTCCTTCCTTTATACAAAGAACACCCTCCACACAGCATCCCCAAAGATGACATAAGCGTTGAGAGAAATTATTCTCCTCATTGTCTCCTGTTTTGAGTTTTTTTTTTACATTAGCTCCACACCGGAGGCCCTGAAGAAAACAATTTCCCTCGGGTCTATGTCATCTTTGGGGTTGCTGTGTGGTGGGTCTTTTTTATGGGAAAGCAAGGAGAGTAATATATGGGAAGGAAAACGGTATGGGGGGTGTGTGGGAATCTGGGGGTCCGTGGGAATCTGGGGGTCCCATATGAATGTATTCCTCTCACTGCGGTGCAAGGCGATGGGTCGACAGAGTACGGCTGGAGAGGTCGATACGTCTCTCTCAACCAGTCAAACGCATCCGCCACCAAGACCTGGACAAATCTCACCCCATGAACCCGGGCACTCCGGCTAAGTCACCAGACCTTGCGAACCGCTTGGAGTGACCTATGGCAGGGGTGTTGGTTATCCAATAAATGGTTCCTGGGGCGGCGGCACACATATATACCCACCTCCCAAATTTATTTATTTATTTATCTATCTACATATAATAAAATATGTTTACAATGGTTTTATTTGTATGCCTGTCTAACTAGGGTATACCTGTGTCGAGACAGGCGTACAGGTATATAAATGAATATAGTAATTACAAGGATATTTCAGGTAAAATACATATTATGAATAGAATTAAAACAGAAGGGTGATTGGAAGGGTAATAAATCTTTTAAAGAGAGTTATTTTATAAATGTTGGAGATGGAGTAATGAAATCAATTCTGCCTAGTCTATTTATAGGTTAAATTTGACAGGATTCCATTATTTTCATTTGTTTTATATGGGTTAGGTTGTATGTGAATAGTTATTTATGTCTATGTGTGATTTATTTTACAGATATTTGTGATAGTGTGGCGTCCAATACTTATAATCCATTTTTTTAATATCTTGTTTGAATTTTGTAAAGGAGTCACTTTGTCTGATCGTAGTTGGTAGTGTATTGTATAGTTTGCAAGCTATGTATTTAGAGTGTCTTTGCCCGAAGGTGGCTTTGAAAAAAGGAGTTTGAAATTAATGTGAAAAAAAAAGTATTTCATCACAATCTACACACCTGCAACATTGGCTAATGATGTAGGAAGCTCGACACGGCGTAATAACCCCAAAAATAATAACGATAGTGCTATTGGCCGTGAAAATTTCAAAACAAATCATCATGTTATCTATTTTTCGTTTGTGCTGTCAACTACGAGCGTCGCCAAAAAATTGTCGGATTCTCCAAAATACGACCGGTGATTCACTCGCCGCTCTCTTCATAGGGAATTCCTATTCTCAATAATAATAACTTTAGAACGCTCTCAGCTATTCTGGAACTAATGACGACTGTCCCTTCCCGTTATATCCGTAGACAAATGTCGTTAGTTTATAGTTCACATTGGCGCGGGCACGTGAAAAATCACGGGATAGTCGGAATTCTTGACGAATCAGTTCCAAATTTGAAATGAAATATTTTACTATACACCTACCTATAGTACGAACGTCGTTAGTTTATAGTTCACAATGGCGCAGGCCCGTGAAAAATCACGGGATAGACAGAATTCTTGACAAATCAGTTTCAATTTTGACATGAAATATTGTATTATGGGTAGGTGCCTAGTTTATCGTTTGTCTGAATTACAAGTATTCAGTTCCAATTTTGAAAATGACACTTAAATTAAAAGCATGTTTGAATTCATTGTACCAGATAACCTAACCTAACATTATCGCTTGTTTGAATAAATTCTTCGCGTATTTAGTTCCAATTTTGAAAATGACACATAAATTCAAAGCAAATTCGAGTTCATTGAACCACATAACCTATTTTCCTCAGGGCCTCCTGTGTGGAGTTAATGTAAAACATAACCTAACCTAACTTAACCTAACCTGACCTAACTCTAAATAGGTACCTACTTTATCGCTTGTCTGAATTGTTCACGTATTCAGTTTCAATTTTAAAAACGACGTATATTCAAAGCAAATTTGAGTTCATTGAACAAGATTTCACGCAGGACTAACGCACAGCCAACCGAAATTAGTAAGTTTGATAATTTTTAATTTTTCATAATATTCTATCTTCTATACATAGGTATATAATTTGGTAGGCGGGTATGGGTACCGCCACCCCGGGAACCATTTTATTGAACAACCAACACCTCTGCTGTAGGTCACCCCAAGTGGTTCACTACGTTTGGTGACTTAGCAGGGGTTCCCGGGTTTATGTGGTGAGATTCGTCTAGGTTTTGGCGGCGGATGCATCTGCCCACTTACTGCCGAATCGGGAGAGACTGGCTGAAGGAGATCATTTGACCTCTCCAGCAGGACTCTCTCGACCCATCGCCTTGCACTACAGTGGGAGGGATGGATCGTCTCGCACTGACCCTTAGATTCCTAACCACCTCTCGTTCCTTTTGCCTTCACAAAACTTCCTCTCCCACCCTTTTGTCCCCTCGGTCATACCCTCCATTATGGCATGCAAGAGGCCTTCTTGTCTTATTACATGGCCAATCCATCTTGAGCTATTGTTAAAATAATATAATCCATATATGTATAAATAATAAAATGCCTCGGAAACCATATTTGTACATCGCATTGTAACAACCTCTTCCAGAGTAGTAGATACTCTCAGTATCGCCCTGGTGAAAGACCACCGATCAAATTCGAAACGTTGCTTGAAATGGTTTTTGCCATATTTGGTTATCAGATCTGAATATCCAGGTACTTCCCCATCTTCTCCTTCCCCATCTCCTCCCTCTCCCTACTACCTTCAACCTCACAACATACCCAATTGAGGACGCCATAGTCTCACTGGCTCTGGACAATTGTGAGCAGTTGAGACTCTTGTGCGGTACTCGTATAAAAAATGAATAAGATTAAGAAAGGGATAGATGGTTAGGACACTTTCTTATATATTTCTTTAATGTGAATACCTTACAAGTGTCCCAGCTGCTCTCGTCTGGAGCCAGTGAGACTATGACATCCCCAATTAGGGTATGTTGTGAGGCTGAAGGTAGTAGGGAGGGGAAGGAGATGGGGAAGAGGAAGGTGGGGAAGTAGCTGGCTATTCAGATCTGGTCACCAAACACGGCTAAAGCCATTTCGAGCAACATTTCAATTGTGAATGGTAATGTTACACCAGGGCGTTACTGAGAGTATCTTCCACTCTGGAACGTGCCGCAAATATACTATATATTATTTTTAATGAATTAATTGTGAAATAACACAAATTATTCAAATAAATTTATTTGCCCACGCCGGGATTCAATCCCGCGACCTTAGAGCGTATGAATGAAGAAAGGATTTTAAGGGTTATATTTATATGACTCAAAAGTGAATGGTAGAAGAAGTGGGGGACGCCCGAGGAAGATGTGGCATGATCAAGTGGATCAAAAACATGAGTCAGATCATGTAGGTGTCTTGTGTATAGGGCTGGCAGACTCTTCAATAGTGACCAGCTGCTAACTATGTTCAACAGTTGAATTTGGGAGCCACCTCTGGGCTGGAGCCCCAACATGCTTGATTAACCTACTTGATTTTGTGCAAAGGAGGGCGGTTGTCTGATTGAAAATCTGGTGTTAACAGACCGATTGCCATGTCTGATGCAGAGATGCAATTCTAGCATGCTGAGTCTGTTCTACAGGTATTTCAATAGAGTCTGCTCCAAGGAGTTAGCAGCATTGGTCCTCTTGTTGATGTTAGCTTCATGAGAATGGATTGTTTCTCTGACTGTGGAACAAGCTACCGGCATCTGTTTTCCTTAGTATAATCCAGACCTCTTCAAGACCCGCATTAATAAATCCCTTCCTATAGCCCTTACCTTAACCCCCTTCGCAACGCTGTTATGCCGCTCAAATAGGCGGCGATATAGTTCCTTCTTTACACTGTACAGACATGGGCGCATTCCTGAGATGTCACATAAAAATATGTATATTAATCGGAATAACGGGTATACTTGGTCGAAGAGAATAACAGAAGAGTTTTTTTTTTCTTTTTACATTAGTTCCACACAGGACGCCCTGAGATAAATCATTCCCCTCAGTGCCTATGTCATCTTTGGAAATGCTGTGTGGAGGATCTTCTTAGGAAAGGAAGGAGAGGAAGTTCTGGGAAGGAAAAGGGTATGAGATATGGGTAGGAATCTAGGGGTCAGTGTGTCCAGGAGTGACGGACTTAAGAATCCATCCCTCCCACTGGGGGTGCGATATTCTGCTACAAACTAGACAAACCAACCAACACCTCTGTCATAGGTCACCCCATGTGGTTCGCTACGTTTGGTGATTTAGCAGGGGTGCCCGGGTTCATGGGGTGAGGTTTGTCTAGGTCTTGGAGGCGGATGACCAGGACATACTGAACCCCAGATTCCTACCCACCCCTTAAACCCTTTTCCTTCCCAGAACTCTCCTCTCCTCCCTTTCCTTAAAAAAAACCCTCCACACAGCATCCTCAAAGATGACATAGGCCCTGAGGGAAATTATTTTCCTCAGGGCCTCCTCTGTGGAGTTCATGTAAAAAAAAAAAAAAAAAAACCTCCGTAGTCCAGTGGGTAAGACTCTTGACTCACAATCCCGAGGTCGCGGGTTCGAACCCGGCATGCGCAAATAAATTTTATTTGATTAATTTGTGTTATTTCACAATTAATTCATTTAAAATAATATATAGTATATTTGCGGCATGTTCCAGAGTGGAAGATACTATCAGTATCGCCCTGGTGTAAGACCACCATTCAGAATTGAAATGTTTCTTAATAATGGCTTTAGCCGTGTTTAGTGACCAGATCTGAATAGCCAGGTACTTCTCAACCTTCCTCTTCCCCACCTCCTTCCCCTCCCCACTACCTTCAGCCTCACAACACACCCCAATTGGGGATGCCATAGTCTCACGGTATTCACTGTAAAAAAAAAAAAACAATTATAGCAACTTATGTCTAAAAATTGCATCCATCGGTTCATCGATCACTGATACGAAACTATATGTACAATGATTTGACTAGGGAATGCAATCCCGCAAGACCATGTCAATCCAGGTATTTGCGGGATCCAGCACGGTGGACTTAGATATCTAATCAATTGTATAATAAAGACCTAATTCCTCGATCTACCAACCTTGTTTTCAGAGTTTTAAATTTATACCTAATCAAACAAGTTCTTTGGGACAATTTAAATGGTTTATAAATATACCTTTAGTTAGACATAGGTAAAGTTTAAGTCATAAATTGCCAAAGAATAAGATAAGACATGAATTTACATAACAACTTAATAATAACTAATAACGTTCACACGATAAACAATATTCTTGTACAATAAGCATCATAAGTTTAAACATTATTTTGGAAATAGCTTCGTAAAAAAGTTAAAGTATTAATTGTGTCGTCTGATAAACAGCTTCTGATATTGGACACAAGGTAGCCAGCGGCTGAAAAAGCTCGTTCAGCTTCCACGCTGGTTGGCACAATAGTCATTAGCGCATTGTAAGTGAATTGAAGGTATGTCCTTTTAATCCACCGGACTCGAAGTAATTCATTTCTTTTTTTATCACAACCTTAAGGTTGCTCATATTGCCAGATCTAGGTTGTTGGGCTGTTGATCTTGAACTCTTCATATTAATCAAAGTAAGTTCGAGTTTGTCTTGAAGTGACATTGGTGCTGCTGCTGCTGCTGCGTATGTTTCCAGATTAGCAAGAGGAGTGTCGTCATCGTAAGGATCATCAGCGTCAACAGGAGCAGTGGCTACTGCGTTGTTACCCATGTCCGTTTACTAGCCTTTCGACTATAGTTATGATTGCCTTACGTATTACACTTTTTGAAGGTAGTCTAAATTTGCCATCAACATTTATAAATTGACTTCTGTCTTCTTCGTACTTATATGGATAATGTAGGTAAAATAAAACCACTGTCAATTTAGTTGAACTACGCTTCTCTGTAATCCCGCCAGTCCAGCGGGATCCTGCAGAATTTTCGACCGAGATTAGTCCCGCAAAATGTCTGCGGGATCTCGGTATTTCGGGATCCCGGTATACCGGGCATTTATTTTCATAATTGCATTCCCTAGATTTGACCAATGAACGCGATGCTGCATAAAAATATATTGTACAGGCAGAAAAAATATACAGGACCATACTTACCTGAGAGATAGGCATCCCCTTGCCATTTTACAAAAACAATTAATTGGCATCTTGCAACCGGGGTGTTACTGAAATTAAATTCCGCGTACATAAATATTTCAGTGGCTTTTTGGCCTACTTTCCGCATTGTGTGAATGAACGTACCGTGGCGTGTGTTTATAAAAAGTGTCTTGTATCTAGGTTACCTACGCTTTCAATTAGAAATAACTAAATATTACTTGGCACTTCGCCTAGAACCGTTCACCTAACAAAACTGTTACTTCCCGTGCAGCATTAGGCCAATACATGTTTTACACAAAAAATGCTGTTGCGTTTTTATAATTGGATTAAATAATTTATTTTTATGCTTAGTATATTCAATAATTTATTTTTCCTTGTTTTTAAGAAAAATAATTTCCCTCAGGGCCGGTGTCTTCTTTGGGGATGCTGTGTGGAGGGTCGTTTAACCTTTAGAATTTGCAATACCTGTGGATGGGCAGATTTTTCGCTATTTACATATGTATCTCATTTTAATTGAATATTATAACTTAAAAATATTCAAAAACGTAGATGTAGTCTAAACATCAACGATAACAAATCAAATTCAACAATCAAACATTTCGTTATCTAAACAATTATAATAATGTAATAGAGCTGTGTATAGATGACGCTCGTCTTTTAGGCACGCGATCGGTTGGCATGTATACATGATACTCGTCTCAAATAGGTTAAGGAAATGAACTGACTAGCGATCCAGAGGTCACGCGTTCAAATCCAGGCATGCGCTGATTTGTGCTATTTCATAATTTTAAAATAATATAAGCTATGTTTGCAGCACGTTCTGGAGCGGAAGATACTCTCAGTATCGCTCTGGTGTAAGACCACCATTCAGAATTAAAACGTTGTTTGAAATGGTTTTTGCCGTGTTTGGTGACTAGATCTGAATAGTCAGGTACTTCCCCATCTTCCTCCTCCCATTTCTTTCTTCTTTCCCTCCCCACTACCTTCAGCCTCACAACATACTCCAATTGCGTATGCCATAGTCTCACTGGCTTCAGGTGGGTGGGAGCAATTGGGACTCTTGTGCGGTATTCAGAGATTCTGAGAAGGAAAAAGTTATGAATGGTGGGTAAGAAACTGGGGTTCAGTGTATCCAGGAGTGACGGACATACGAATCCATCCCTCCAACAATGCAAGATCTTCCTCAACCAGTCTCTCCCGATCTGGCCCTCCACGCAGTAGGTATAAGTGGGTCGAGAGAGTCTGGAGAGTTCGAAAGGACTCCCTCTAAGTTTACAAAATATAATCTTCTGGCAAGATAGTCACATCTAGGACTCGAACCCAAGACCTACTGCACCTTGCCTACAGGTGAATGTTTATTTTTGATTTTTCTGTTTACCATTTTGGTATTGTGTTTCGCTAATATTGTCTTCATTTAATAAAAATATTAAAATTTGAGAACTTATTAACTTAAAAATAAAAATAAATATTCATCCTAGACTTGCATATAAGTCAATAGTTATCGCATATAAAAAATGAAAATGTATAAAATTTTTTCAAGACACCTATCTAGATATCTTACATAAAGTTAGCGGCCAATAAAAATACGCATTAAGAAAATGAAGATAATGTTATATTCTTCTTCTCGTGCCCTGTCCGCTCAACGGACGTTGGCTATTATGTTGGCTATGCGGACTTTGTTTACTGCGGCCTGGAACAGTTCTACAGTAGACTGGCCAAACCGCTGTTTCAGGTTTTTCAGCCATGAGGTTCTCCTTCTTCCAGGGCCCCGTCTTCTGGCAATCTTTCCCTGCATTATGAGATGCAAGATCTTGTACTTCTCTGGATGTCTCATCACTTGTCCTAGATATTGAAGTTTACGATTTTTTTGTTGTTTTAAAAATTTTTGTTTATTCATCCGAACCATAACATTAATTTAATTAAAATATTACAATTTAAGGTTTTACTCATTAAGTTAAAAATAAAAATATTAATTATTTATCCTTTAGAAAGAAAGACTAACATTGCCAAATAACGACTAACCTGACAATATTTGAATTCCTCCTATTGCCATCATTATAGTAGGAAAATATTTCTTAAAAAAATTGAAATTTAAACACTTTTTAACTTATTTCCACTTATTTGAAGATGGATTCCACTGAAGATGTCCATAATAGGATGAAACCAGTACTGGTGAAATAAATAAGTGGAAATAAGTTAAAAAGTGTTTTAATTTCAATTTTAATACAATATAATTCCACCACGTATAACAGAACAATAGTAACTCAAAAAATATTTCATATTTGTAAAAAGCACTAACTTTGTGGCTCGCCATAATTTACAATAAAAAAACAGATAAATTTGTTTTTTTATTATTAGCATAAAATATTTCTTGTGCAGAGATTGAAGATTTATCTAGCAGAGGAATGAACGAAGTTACACGTTACTAATAAATTAAAAAGTTACACGTTACTAATGATTTTTTTTTTCTTCTTTCTCCACAGGTGATAGACTTTGGCAGCTCTTGCTACGAGCACCAGAGGGTCTACACGTACATCCAGTCGCGCTTCTACCGGGCGCCCGAGGTCATCCTCGGGGTCAGATATGGCATGCCAGTGGACATGTGGTCGCTGGGCTGCATTCTGGCTGAGCTGTTTGTTGGTGAGTACCCCCCTATCCTTTGTACAGTGACTATTACAACTACCACATGTTAAAATGTTTGCCCAAAAACGTTAACTGGAATGCTTAACCTGTGTACATAGACCTAATGCTGTAGAAATGAGATTCTAGAGGCTTTTATGATATGTATGGTAAAACCATGTATGATCATGCGAGAAGTGTGGAGATTAGCAAAAAATGCAAGGCTGATGTAAAAATTGACAGAATACAATTGTCGATGCTGTAGAAATTGCAAGTGTGTCCCACTGTTAAATCTGTCCCCAAAATACCTGAAACAAACACTTTTAGTTAGTATGTTTGATCGATTTCCCTCTCTTAACAAACGGAATGAAATCTTCAGAGATGTCTTGCTGTCTTTGTTCTACCATCATTTCAATGGAAAATATTCCTAGAAATCGGTTGGCATTTGTTACATTGAAGAATTTCTATGACTTATTCTTGCGTTCAACAGCTCGGCTGTGGAATTATATGACGGCATCTTTGTTTTCTCTATCCTACAATACTAGCCTCATCGAGACTTCCTTTTCTCAAAAAGACCCCCCTCGCAGCATCAATCCATCCAATCCACCAATCTATTGATTTGTTTGAAAACTCTACTATCATGGAGGGCATTGATTTCTATGTTCCCGATGGTTATCTCCATCACAGACAGCATAAACTGTTCTATGTCCGGCCTGCTAACTGCAGAACTAATTTACCAATGGTCAGCCAGTTGGGAGAGCAATCTTGCTGTTGAACAAAATCAATTTCGATATGGACATATTCAGCATCAATGAAACTGCCCTTAAAATTTTAAAAGACAAGCACTGTTGCTATCAGGTTATTGCCAGAGTCTCATTGTTCAAAGACTCAACACATTCATTTCCAATCAGAGCTCGAACTAAACCTCTTCCTGCCATCTGTAAAAAATTTCGCTCTCTCTCAGAGCTTCAAATTATCCAAAATGATGTTCTTCCACTATTCAAATAAAAATATAGTCACATCACCCTATCCCCAACAATTTTAGAAGTGATCGGCATCCTTAAAAGTCATTCCTATCTCCCAGCCCGTACTGTCAATAATATGTTCAATGACATTATTTCTTCTAAATGGCCCAACTCTTCTCTTTTATTTACTGATGGCTTCAAATCTCCAGACTCTCCTAACTGTGGTATAGGAATTAACGTTTATCATGATAATTCTAATAATAGAATATTTTATTCAATTTCAAACCAATTTTCAATATTTTCTGCCGAGTGCATTGCAATAATTGAATCTCTCAAATATATAATCAAAAATAATTGTGAACATTCCCTTGTTCTCTCTGACCCTCTCAGTTCCCTCCAAAAACTTAAATCTAGTCCTCTTCTTCATCCTGATGATCACTTTGTATGCCTTATTAGAGTGCTGATAGCCTCCATTCAAAGCTCTGGAAAAACCGTAACTCTTATTTGGATTCCTGGACATGTTGGCATAGTGGGTAACGATATTGCGGATTCCTTGGCAAAACGAGGAGCATCCAACCCTATTGTTACCCTAGTAAACCATATTTCCCTGTCTGATATTTTTTCCATCATCAAAGATAGATCCCGCAACGTTTGGACAGAGTATTGGAACATTGCTAGTCAATCCAAGGGTGCCCGCTGTGCCTCAACACAAAGGACTATCCCATCAAAGTTTCAAAAATTCCCTCATTTTTCCAAAAAAGAAATTTCCTCACTTATTCGAATGAGAATCGGACATTGTTCCGTTCCTTCTCACCTTTTTAAAATTCACATCCTTGACTCCCCAGATTGTACATTCTGTGTTCTAGATGTGGGAACTTTAGATCACATATTTTTTGGTTGTCCCTCTCTAAATAAATATCCTCTTAGATTGTGTACAAATAAAAGTGATGTAAACAAAGTTATTTGTCTTTTCATTAAAATAAATATCCTCTCTTCTATCAAGCGTTATCTAAAATTACCTCCCCTCCATTCAACATTTCATCTCTTCTAAGTTTGAACTTGACTCCAATTTTCTAATTCTGAAATTTGCTCATTTGAATAAAATTAATATATAATTTCACCTTTCCTTTCTCTGTAATTTTAAATGATGCGCTTAGAACACCCCTGAAGGCTGAAAGCCAGAAATAATTGAAAAAAAGGCACTGTTGCTATTAGTATAGTTGATACCCACTTTTTTATATTTGTGTAATTCTCATTTACAAATTTATTTAAAAAACACCTAAAAATGAACAATCAACGACTGCTATTAAAAAAATACTTTAAAAAGCATTCCAGTTGAGAATAAGGATGTTCTCGTGGTCTATCTGTTGTTTGCCCAAAAACATTTATCCTGGAGTTTACAGAGTGTTAATGTCAAGCATTTCATTTGAGATGGTTAGTAGGTTAACCTGTAGGGGTCGACAAGTAACTTACAGAGAAGATATTTTTGTCGAAGGAAACACGTAGACAATACCATACTTAATAAAGTAACATTTTTATTTTCGTCATATGGTAGAAGAAGTCGGGGACGCCCGAGGAAGATACCACAATCAAGTGAATCAGACATTTGAGTGTGGCCATGTCAAGAGTCAGAATAATAGAAGAGTATGTATGAATGCTGGGTTTTATCTTACGCACTGCGAGAAATTTCAGAGACACCCGGGTTCTCACAGTAATATACAACGCTTTGGTTAGGAGTAGGCTTGAGAGTGGATCAGTGGTTTGGTGTCCACACCAAAGTATTCCCTCATGTTGGAGAAGTTTCCTGAGGGAGTATGGCTACTACCCGTGACTCTACCCTAGTGACTTTCTCATGGGCGTGCTCAGTATGATTCATCTGCAGGTCAAAACTGATTCAGACTGATTCGTAGACGGTTCGAAAACTTGGCTATCATGAAGAGCATTCATTTCTATAATCTCGATGGTTATCTGGTTATCTCCCTCACCGACATCATAGTTTTATCTCCCATCTTGCAGAACTAACTTTTTTATTTATTATTATTGTACAACAGAATAATTCCAATTACAGTACAATTTAGTTACCCTATCAGCATTTAGGCAAGTGACTCTTCAATAATATTTTTAAGACATATAAAAAACAGTCACTTACATCCAAATGGTTTGCAATTTCATTTAACAGCACCACTCCCCTCGTCATGCTATGCTTTGCCAAGACGTCTGTTCTGCCGTTCGGTACTTTAAATAAGTCATGATGTCGACTTCGGCTGTAGTGATCTGGTACATATAAATCATAGCATCCCAAGAGAAATGGGCTGTCGATGAAATTGTTCCAAATTTTGAAAGACAGAATAGCAAGACTTGCTTTCCGTCTAGTTTCTAGACTCACAGAATCAGTTTCCTCAAGTAAGTCAATATGGTGCATGAACCTTGGATAGGTTCCGAGCTTCTGCATATAAACATACCTGAGGAATTTCTTCTGGATTTGCTCTAACATATCAATGTACTTCTGGTGGTACGATGCCCAAACATCGCTCGCGTACTCCAGCTTGCTTGCAATGATAATGCTAGTGGGGAGAGCTGCCTTCTTGTTAAATAGAATCACTTCGAATATCGATATGTTTAACATCAATGAAGCACAATTTAGACCGCAAGCTTTGTTGCTGTTGATATAAATCTGCTTATCCTAAAAATTTTCTCTCTTTTAAAAATGCTTTGAAATGTTAATTTTGTAATCTTTTATAAATGAATAAATTGAATTGAATTGAATGAAATGATGTATGAATGTGAATGAGGCAAGGAATGTGTGCCAAAACCGAGTTATTTGGCAGTCTGTCCTCTCTGCCTACCTCTGTGGTGAAACGGCGTGATGGTCGTTAGTTAGTTATTTTTCTCTTTAACTAACCCATTAGAGGTAATATTGAAAGGAAAATTAATGTACACGGTCGATACTGTTACGCTGGGCTGGATCCTAGTAGTTAAAAATATTTGTTAAATCTAACTATTGTTTTATGATTCCAGGGTTCCCCCTGCTCCCAGGCGAGGACGAGGCAGACCAGCTGGCCTGCATCATCGAGCTGCTGGGGGTGCCTCCCCGGGTTCTGACGGACGCCGGCAAGCGCTCCAAGACCTTCCTGACCAGCCGGGGGCTGCCGCGCTACTGCACTCAGTCCACCATGCCCAACGGGACCACAGAAGTGGGAGGAGGTGCGTACTATTCATCATTGTCTTCATATGTTCTAATCCTCTTCCAAACAGTGGTATCAATGATTTACACGGTCTGCGTGTGCGCCACTTCCACTGGGGCGCCCGTACAGTCATAACTTTTGGAGTTGTATATCATCTGGAAGTTTTTGAAATCTACAGAATCTCACATGGTCTCATGATTTATTATGCTGCGTATACATGCACAAACCTAAAGCGACATTTCGCACCGTTTTCCATTGTGCTTTATTCCTTTCCAATAATTCGTGGCTCGGCTCTCGGAAATATCTACGTATTTATACTCAGCATTAGGTTTTCAAGTTCATCTTTATTTATTACTTGCCGAAGTCCTCAGCATTGCATTGCCCACGGGCTTTACACAGAGTTTCTATAAAACAGGTATAGACAGAAACTTTCCTCCTATTTTGAACATAAACAGCCTTACTAAAAAAAACCCAGTGAAAATTTTATTCAATTGACAAACGGCCGCGGATGTGAAAACATTACTAATTAAAAATTTGTTCATTGAAAGAAATACACATGGTTTCCACGGCCTGAGAGGGTAGTTTATCTCTGTTTTAACCATTGATGTCCGAACGATATTTGTAATTTTTCCATAGTATTTTGAATGTTCTATATATTTCTTATTTTTGAAGGTGTCGTAAAAACAAATACCATTTATGAAAACAAGATAAAATTACCTTTTAGATTTGTATATTTGAAATACAGTTTAGTTTTCAACTGACATATTTTAAGATTCAAACTCGGAAATAAATGGAAAAAAATTTCTTACCAAAATTTTTTTTGACTAAAATGTAGAGAAATTAAAAAAAAAACAAAATTTCAAAAACACAGTCCTTTTATGTAATAAATTTGGAAGGAAACTATCACCTCAATTTTTCCTCGTGCATACAATAAAAAAATAATAAAAAATTTCAAAGTTTTTTTTATTGCTAAAAAACTAACCTAATAATTATACCGTCTTTTATGTCAGATTTCTTGCATCTCTAAAGACGTTAATTTCTTTGATGCATTTAGGCACACTTGTATTAGATATTATTATTTAAAAAAAAACACCACTTTCATAAAATTATCGTAAAATAAAACCTTTAAATGTAAATTTGAATTCTCATGTATCATATAAAATAGTTTTTGACACTTCAATTTTCAAAGTACGATTATTGTTTTATAACTTGACTAAAACTTATGAAAAACCACAAAAAACACGGTAAATATATCAATGATATAAATATAAGAGTAAATTATTCATATTAATAGAAATTAACCATCACATAAGTAATATTGCACACACAATCATTTCGCACACACAGAAATCATTTCGCGCTTCCAGCGTCTTTTTCAAGCGCGAACAACGAATGCGCAGGCGCCGCGCCGTCGCGCCACCTAGCGGTTATGAAGGAAAACAAACAATTTAGTACTTAAATATGCATTGTTGCCGGATTTACAATACGTTTTAAGACCAAATCTTATTAGTAATGTTATCGTGTTTTAGTGTATTTTTGTTTTATTCATGTTGCTGCAATAACACGGGTTTATCTGGCGTTCTGTGGTTTTTTTTTAGTAAGGCTGAAAGTGCAAAATTTCATCAAGAAGTTTTAAAATTCTACTTTTACTTCTTGATTACTGATGCTAAATTTTCTCAGCGCGCCAGCCAGTTCTATATCGTCGAAATTTGAAATTCTATAAAGGACAATAAATCCATGTTAAATATGTCTTTTTTTCCTTTTTTTTTCTCTTTCGATCTGCGTCATCGAAATTTTTCTGTAAAAATAAGTCAGTCTTTTACAATGTACATTTTAACCACTCCGACCCATAAGCGTGTTTACATGACAATATAATACTAGCAGTCAAGTACGATAAGTGTGTTTTCACGCTAGCGCATGTGTTTATTTATTTATTAACGCCCCTTTTCAGGGCTTTTACAAACATTACATATGACTAATGAGAAATATACAGCATTTATTGTACATAACTGAACTGCCTCAGTAACAATATTTTATATTTGTTTAAACATAAATTGAAGATGTCCACTGACTTGGTATAATTGTTTCCCTCCATTAGTGTTCTTGGCAAAGAGGAATACATATGGTAGTTAGTCCCAGAATTTCTGCACTGAAATAAATCCTGACTTCTGGTATTACGTAGTGGAATCCGGAAGCTTATCAATTCGAGCAATACCGGACTATCAACTAAATCATTTAGAATTTTATAAATATAATTTTATGTTCCCACAGAAATCGTTATAACTGTGTTATTGTTCTAGTAACAACCCTAAAATAAAAAGTAGAAGTCATATTGAATCAAGCTTCACATCTCTTTTCAAAGTTGTCCATAGAAACTAACTAACTAACTGACTAACTGACCATCAGGGGTAGGCAGAGAGGACGGACCGCCAAACAACTCGGTCTTGGCACACACTCCTTGCCTCGTTCACATTCATACATCGTCTCATACATTCTCTTCTATTATTCTGACTTTTGACATGACCCGACTCAAGTATCTGATTCACTTGATCGTGCCATGTCTTCCTTGGGCGTCCCCGACTTCTTCTAACATTCACATTCGCGTCGTATATTCTTCTTACACTACTTCCTTCGTTCATTCGCTCTACATGCCCAAACCATCTGAGGGTCCCTTTCTTAATCTTACTCATTATGCTTACATCAGCCTTACATTCTTTGCGGATATCCACATTTCTCACACGATCATACATTGTTTTACCACACATACGTCTCAGGGATCTCATTTCAACAGCATTCAGTTTACTTTCATCTTTCCTCTGCCAGTTCCATGCCTCACTGCCATACATCAGGGTAGGTACCAGGACTCCATTGTGGACTGCTAGCTTCGCTTTTTTTGACAGTTTTTTATTAGCGCCAACGGCATTCAGTCCACCATTAATGGAGTTACCGGCATTCACCCTTCTTTCAATATCTCTTTCAGCCTTCCCATCTCTCGTAAACATACTACCCAGATACACAAACTCATCCACCTGCTCCAAGTAATCATCATTCACAACTATGTTGCATACTGTTTTCGTATTCTCTCTTTCAAACACCACGACTTTAGACTTACTTACATTCATCATTAACTCATTCTTCATACATACTTCGTTCATCCTAGATACGAGAGACTGTAGATCTTCCATAGTGTTAGAAATCAGCACCGCATCATCAGCATACAACAGGCAACATACTTTCAGATTACTCAATTTGTCCATAGAAGTACATAAAAAATACTTATTTTGTAGAAACAGTTTTCACCCGCCAAATTGCCTACGTGCCGTTAGACATTGTTAATTTTTTATTAAATTTTATTGTATGAAATGGTAAAAAAATGAGGTGATAATATTGATTATTATACATTTATACAATAGAATAAGTGTTTTTTTTACATAATCCCTGATTTTAGTACCGTTTTCACGTAAACACATCACGTGAGTCATTTTTACATTTTTTTTATGTGTTCGCATTCTAAATTTTAATATTTAGAAATGTTAATTAGTACTGTATTAAAATATAACTAGCCGTTGGAAACAATAGTTATATTATTTCAACGTCCAACGCTGTTGAAAATAATTAGCGCCAACAGTTGAAATATAATACCTACATGCGAATATTATTCAACGCAGTCAACGATTCAACTGCCTAATAAATAAAAAGGGTTAAGAGTTTGTACTTTGTGAACAACATTACTAGATATTTTAAATGGTCTTTTGGTTATGTACGTACCTACTGCACGTTTTTTTTTATTTTCCCATCCAATACGGCCGATACTCAGCGCCATGGAACAATCAAATTTATCAACGACAAGCAAAAAAATAACCTATTGATAATTGTCAATGTTTTGTACCTATTGTTTTCAACGGTGTTGGAATGATTAAGTCAAAAGGGTCAAGAGATCACACTTCGTGAACGATATTATACCCAATTACACAAGGTCTTTTGGTAATGTACATACCTACTGCACGTTTTTATTTTATTTTCCCGTCCAATACGGCCGATACGTAGCGCCAAGCAACACGCGAATTTATCAGTGACAAGCAAAATATATCTTCAACAGGATAATATTTTCAACACCGAAACCAACGTCTTCCAACAGTTTCAACTTTCAACGTTATTATAGGATTATTATTACGTGTGTGTCGCGTGGGGCATAGAGATAATTATAATTAATAATACATCAATTCGTGTGGTTTAAAGCGAGCAGACTACTTGTACGTAAAGGACCCGGGGAAAAAACCATCCAGATAAAACACGAAAGTGATCTTAAAAAAATGGGGACTCATCCATAAATCATTAACCATCAAATTTACATTTTCTAATTTACTTAATATTAACATGGCTGATCTACTGAAAATGAATCTTAATAACTTGCACCGCCATTACACTACTGCAGATCAGAAATTATGTGATACAATCCTCTCTAGCCCACCTTCACTAACTATACTAAATCAAAACATACGTTCTCTCAACAAAAATTACGATGAACTCGACATCCTAACCAACACTTTTACTACAGATTTTAATATCATTATTCTTACAGAATGTTGGATCACAAACGCCTTCACCCAGAAACACAAACAAAATTACACCCAGTACTACACATCAAATAATAAAAAACAAAACGACGGTGTTGTGGTCTATATTCATAACAACCTTAGTAGCTTAGTTTCCGAAATTTTCATTGATAACTCAAACTGTTTACAAATAATCGTCAACCAAGAAACATGTATACTTGCACTATACAGATCACCATCCACCCATGATATCGCACCATTCATATCTTCCCTTAATAGTCATCTTAATAAGCTAAATTCCTTTAAAAATATCATATTAGCCGGTGACCTTAATATTAATCTACTGCCTAATGGTCACCCACAAAACCACGATTACCTTTTGATGCTGATGCAACATGGTATCTTCAGTACTATTAATACCCCCACTAGGGTAACCAATAACACTGAGTCTTGTATAGACCACATTATGGTAAAATCAAAACATTATATTAAAAGTATAGTCTACGAATCCTCCATTACGGACCACTACACAACTTTACTAGGCCTGACTACACCAACTCCAAATTTGCCTACTCAACGCTATTTCACAATTAAGAATATTGCCTATGACAACATAAAATCATGTTTAATTTGGTAGGCGGGTATGGGTACCGCCGCCCTGGGAACCATTTATTGGATGACCAACACCTCTGCCACAGGTCACCCCAAGTGGTTCGCTACGTTTGGTGACTTAGCAGGGGTGCCCGGGTTCTTGGGGTAATGTTTGTTCAAGTCTTGATGGCGGGTGCGTCGGCCCACCTTCTGCGTGGCGGGCCGGATTGGGAGATGCTGGTTGAGGGAGACCCTTTACAACCGGTTACCGCTGTCCGGGCCGCTCGGTAGTACAGGGGCCCGACCCTCAGGCTCACGACTGAGGGTGGGCTGCCCCATCAACGAGTGTAAAAACCCCGCCGCTGCTGTTGTGCCGGTTCGTGACCGGAGGGGACCCAGCAGTAGCGTTTGGGGCGCATTGGGTGACCTCTCCAGCCGGACTCTCCCTATCCATCGCCTTGCACCGCAGTGGGTGGATTGGATTCATTCGTTCGTCACTCTTGGACACTCTGATCCCCAGCTTCCTACCCACCCCTCATACCTTTTCCTTCCCAGACCTCCCTCCCCCCACACCCCATCATAAAAACATTTAAAATCATGACAAAACAAACAACAAAAATTAACATCATTACAGCGGCGAGTAGTAGGCGACCCCGGCGCAGGCCAAAAATGTTGGTGAATTACACCAACATTCGCGGCCTGCATACCAATTTAAACTCCGTCCACCACCACCTTTTTTCTCAACGCCCCAACCTACTATTCCTGTCTGAAACGCAGATAGCCGAGCCTGTAGACGCCTCCTATCTGGACTGCCCGGGCTTCACCCTCGCAAGCAAGTTCAGACCTAAAGGAGGTGTCTGTCTCTATAGTCGAGCTGACGTCAACTGTGTGCGACTGTTGAATCTGGAAAACTCCAGATTCGACGTAATGTGGGTACGCGTCAATCTTGCCAGTACGGTAAGATTCTACGCGTGTTTATACCGCTCACCGAACCTTAGCGAATCAGACACGTCCGAGCTCTTCAAACATTTAAGCGACACTATTGATGATCTCTTGCCCCGCTACCCTATGGCAGAGTTTGTGGTCCTGGGGGACTTCAATGTTCATAACGAACCTTGGTTGAAGTTCTCAGGATCAACAGACTCGGCTGGACGCCAAGCGGAATCCTTTGCCCTTTGCTACGGATTGGAGCAAATGGTTCAGGAGCCTACAAGGGTTCCTGATGTCCAGACTCACCGTTCCAATCTGTTAGACCTATTTTTAACTACTGTGCCACACGGTTACAGTATTGAAGTCACAGCGCCTTTAGGATCGTCCGACCACTGCCTGGTGACGACATCAATCCCTGTAAACTTCAGACCACCAAACGAGAGGCTGAAGAGAAAAGTGTGGCACTATAGGTCAGCAGATTGGTTCGGTCTGCGGGCACATTTTAATGCTTTCCCGTGGTCAGCTGTCTGTTTTCGGACTTCGGATCCCTCAAGATGTGCCCAGGAAATTGGTGAGGTCATCACATCCGCGATGGATGGCTTCATCCAATCTACTGTTAAGGAAACTGGTGTAGGCTCAAAGCCGTGGTTCAGTCGACAATGCGCTGAAGCAGTGCGACGAAAAAACGCGGCTTACCGAGCCTACAACACATCTAGAACATCCGAAGACAGAACAGCTTACAACAAAATGGCAAAGGAAACCAAGAGAATCATAAATAGGTCAAAATTCGAGCACGACCAGCAGATCAGCAGAAAGCTGACTGCATGCCCGCATGGCAGCAGGCAATTCTGGTCGCTTGCGGGCTCAATAGGTCGCAATTTCTGCAAATCCAGTCTGCCACCTCTTACCAGACCTGACGGCTCACTAGCAAACACCGCCACCGAAAAGGCTAACTTACTAGGTAAAATGTTTGCGGATAACTCAACCCTCGATGACCAAGGTGCTGTCCCGACGTCGGTTCCTCACTGCGGTTTTCGTATGAAAAAGCTGAGGATCCGGCATCGGGAAGTACTCCATGTTTTACGAGGGCTTGATGTTAATAAAGCTAGTGGGCCTGACGGAATACCTGCCCTGGTACTGCAAAGGTGCGCTGCAGAAATAGCTCCAATTTTGACGAAGCTTTTTAAACTGTCCCTGAAGACTGGCTCTGTGCCCTCTGGTTGGAAAAAAGCGGTTATCCATCCTATTCCAAAGAAGGGTGACCGCTCCAACCCGGCCAACTACCGCCCCATAGCGATCACATCAGTTCTGTCTAAGGTGATGGAACGTGTGATCAACGACAAACTGCTCACATACCTCGAGAAGAACAAAATTATTAACGACCGTCAATACGGATTCCGGCGGAACCGCTCGTGCGGTGATCTTCTCGCGTATGTGACGCATGTTTGGGGGCGATGCCTGGAACGTTTCGGTGAGACCCAAACGGTTGCACTGGACATATCCAAGGCCTTTGACCGGGTTTGGCACCGAGGACTTGTCAACAAACTGCATTCTTACGGACTTCCCGCATCCTTGTGTACGTGGATTGCCGACTTCTTGAGGGAGAGGTCGATTCAGACGGTAGTCGATGGTTTCACCTCTTCCTCTCACTCGATAAATGCCGGCGTCCCGCAGGGATCGGTTCTGTCTCCAACTCTGTTTTTGTTGCACATCAACGACCTTTTGTCATGTGCACCAATTCACTGTTACGCGGATGACAGTACAGTTCATGATAGCTTTTTGTTTGACAAGCCCCCAAAGGGCTCACAAACTCCAACAGCTCGTAAGGCTTTGAAGCAAAGAATGGACGGTTACCTCGAGAGTGTTTTCTCTTGGGGTAAAAATAATCTCGTTGAATTTAATGTTTCAAAGACCCAATCTTGTCTGATTACGTCTAAAAGGGATCGCAATGAAAATCTAGTCTCTTTCAACGGAAGCAATCTTCCGAACAGGCCCTCCATTGATATGCTTGGTGTAACCCTAAGTGACCAGCTCAGGTATGGGGGCTCCATCGAAGCCAGAGTAAAGTTAGCCTCCCAAAAACTGGGCGTACTGTACAGGGCCCGCAGATACTTTAAAAGTACACAACTGCTAACCCTGTACAAATCGCAAGTGCGCCCCACGGTTGAATTTGGCAGCCACCTCTGGTCTGGAGCTCCAAAATACCTGAAAAATACCCTCGACTCTGTGCAGAAACGGGCGGTCCGTTTGATAGATTCTCCCATCTTAACAGACGGATTGCAATCTTTAGAGCACAGGCGTCGGGTGGGAATGCTATCCTTGTTCTACCGGTATTACAATGGAAGATGCTCCGAGGAACTAGCATCATTGATCCCTTCGGCACCGGTGCATAGTCGGGAAACACGCCAAACGCGTGCCCAACATTTGTACACAGTTGACATTTGTCACATGAGAACGGGTCGTTTCTTCGACTCGTTCTTGTGTTCAACAGCTCGGCTGTGGAATGATTTGCCGGCCTCTGTGTTTCCTCCTTCCTACAACATGGGTCTCTTCAAGACCAATGTTCATTCCTTCCTCTCCTCAAAAAGACCCTCCACACAGCATCCCAGATGACATAGGCCCTGAGGGAAATTATTTTCCTCAGGGCCTCCTGTGTGGAGTTAATGTAAAAAAAAAAAAAAAAAAAATGTTTAGATAAACAATCGTGGAAGCATTTAAGGAGTATAACGTCAACCGATAAGGCTTGGCACTACTTCATTACATACTTACAAACCACCATCACACAAAATACTAAGACATCAACAAAAATTATTCCCCACCGCAAAAAAAAACTAAAAACTTGGATAACCCAAAGCATCTTAAACTGTATTAAAAAAAGAGATAAGTTACACAAACAAGTCAAACTCAACCCTTCTGATACTATTCTCTACTCATTCTACAAAAGATATAGAAATCTATGCACCCAAATTATACGAAAAGCTAAAGAGCTACATTTCAAAAATAAACTGATAGAATCCAATTACGATCCCAAAAGTGTATGGTCAATACTAAAGGAAAGTACTTGCACTCATAATTCCGATGATGATAATATCAAAAATATTGTCATCAACAATGAAGAAATCCTCTTCCACAACAATCCTACACTAGTTTTAAATTACATTAACAATCATTACACAAATATTGGAGGCATTCTGGCAGAAAACATTACAAGTACTGTGGCAGAGAATCTACATTCATCTAACCATCAAGATACTCCTAACTCCAATAAAGATATACAATTTAAACTCCAAACCATATCATGCGATAAGACGATTAAAATAATACAATCATTAAAGAATAGCTCAGCTGCAGGTACTGACAACATAGATGCTAAAACCATTAAAACTCTAAGTGACCAACTCCTCAATCCACTTACATACCTGATAAATCGTAGCCTAAAAGAAGGTATTTTTCCTAGCTGCTTAAAAAATGGACTAGTAATTCCTATCTATAAGTCAGGACCTAAAAATGACATCAACAACTACAGACCTATCACTCTTCTAAATACTATGTCCAAAATTCTGGAAAAAGCCATCAAAGAACAGCTCTACCACTACCTAGAAACAAACCATCTACTCTCGAAGAACCAGCATGGCTTTAGAAAGAACAGAAGTACACAACACGCTTTAACCTCGGTAACAGACTTTATTAACTCTAACCTTGACTCAAAGAAAAAAGTAATTTCAATATATCTCGACTTATGTAAAGCCTTCGATACAATATCTCACAATATACTTTTTAAGAAACTTAATAAACTCGGCATAACTGGAAATGAACTTAACTTACTGAAAAGTTTTATGTCAGAGAGAACTCAACAAGTCATTATCAACAAAGTGAAAAGTGAACCCCTTCCGATCAGTTACGGAGTGCCCCAGGGTAGTGTTCTAGGTCCCATAATGTTTCTTATCTACATCAATGATATCTGTGAACTAATTACAGAAGGCAACATTGTGACATTCGCTGATGACACCGTAATACTTTGTCAAGCTGACTCATGGATCAAGGCATTCCTTAAAGCTGAGAAATGTCTTGCTGTCATCAAACAATGGCTCAATGAAAACAAACTTACTCTAAATACAAAAAAAACTAAATTCATTACACATAGTATAACTCAAAGAGGTCAACCTCCTCCAACCTTCACTCTGAAAATACACGACTGCTCCCAACCCTTCTCATCGTGCAATTGCGAAATCATACAAAATGTCAAACAAATAAAATATCTAGGCGTGATAATTGACGAAAACCTACGCTGGAATGACCACATTAACTTAATTACATCCAAGCTTAAAAAAATCATGTATCTTTTAAATAATATAAAAAATATCTTCCCACGCACAATACTAAGATCTATCTACTTTGCTCTTTCCCAATCTTTAATCATGTATGGTCTTCTGTCTTGGGGAAGTGCAAGTAATATTTCTCTAGATCCACTAGAAAAGGCACAAAAGGCAACAATCAAACTAATACTTCAAGTGGCATATGATACAGACTCTGAAAAAATTTTCAAGATGCTCGACGTTTTGTCAATCAGACAACTCTACGCTAAATCGTCTATTCTTCACCTCTTCAAATTCAAACTTCATATCCCTTTACTTTCTCAGTCCTCAATAACAAGCCGGTCCTCAACAAACCTAACACTCAACATCCCGCTAAAGCACACGACCCACGGACAAAGATCCTTTAACTACTATTCTATCAAACTATATAACAGCATGCCACCTTCTTTGAAACAATCTGCTGATTTTTCACCAACATATAAACTAAAAAAACAAATCACAGTCTGGATAAAAGCTAAAGGAACACTATTTTTCCAAAACCTATTTACTCCAAACCAAACATAAAAATTAACTTATTAATAACCAATGTGCAATAACCATCAAATAAAATAAATATAAAACTTTCTTCTACAACACATTAATACTTGTCACACAGAATCATAAATATACACGTAAACACCTCAGCACAGGTTCTCCTAGTGAGGTGTTCACGAAACATACAATACCTATCCACAGTTTCACCTTCGCAAACCTACCATACACCCTACATAATAAAATTGTAAAATATATTATGTAAAAATGTTTTCAAAATTTATCTATTATGTAAAAATGTTAATTAATAGGTAAATACTGTAATACATAGAAATAAATAAATAAATAAATAAATAAATCAATGATTCGGGGAACCACCCGTTAAAAGGGATTCCTTAATACGATTTTGATATATTTTTTGTTAGTATCGTGTCGATCTCCTATTATAGTTGCGTCAACGTCGACGTTATTTTCAACAGCTATTTTCAACAGTTGAAAATTGCCAACGATAACGACGTTGGATAGAATTATCGTCAACGCCCAGTACTAATGTTAATGTTTATTTGTAATATAAAAAATTGAAAGCTTATTTCATAACCTTTCAAAAACAGTTTTTATTATTCGGTTATATTCAGAAATGTTTAATTTGTAGAGCTGATTTCGAAGTGGAAATAAAACAATGTTTTTATAAATCTGACAGTTCGTTTAAGACAAAAAACTTGCACAATCGCAAAATACCTGAGTGGTGAAGTGAGTAAAATTTCATCAATCTCCGAATAAAAGTGTAAAATTGTATAATAAACAAATCCACGCTGCCACCAGATGAGATGAATTTGTATGCTGCTTTTAGATAAAAAACACTTTTTGATGATGATAATGAATCTGAACACTCTTTTTCGTCTTTCGTCAGGTGTATCAAGAAGAGGGAAGGTCAGAGGTCCTCCCGGTTCAAAGGACCTGAAGACAGTTCTCAAGGGATGCCAGGATCCTC
Source organism: Limnephilus rhombicus (assembly GCA_929108145.2). NCBI lineage: Eukaryota > Metazoa > Arthropoda > Insecta > Trichoptera > Limnephilidae > Limnephilus > Limnephilus rhombicus. The sequence goes on along the minus strand of OV815299.1, from coordinate 24,955,626 downwards.
ATTTCCTGGACTTCATCAAAAGGTTAGTATATATTCAGCTCATTATCTATCAGCTACATTGTATAATATATGTAGAACACGAGATTAAGGTTGCGTGTTGGAAGTTTTGTTGAGTTCTAACAGGATTACAATTTTTACAAATCAATTCTGAACTGGATAATGGAACAGATTAAATACACTACCGGTACTAGGTAAACAAACGAACGTGGATTTTACTGGGTCAAGGTTAACTGCGGTTGCGTGAGGCGAGAATACTGAATGCTATGTAAATACTGGAAACACTGTACTGTGTGCGTTGCTGAGCACCTTTATATAGTCGGGCGAGTCGGAGTATTGCTTTGTCGAAAGCGCCCGAACTGTGCATTTCAGGTGCGCAATGGTTCGTACCTTTTCTGGAACGCTTGAGAGATAGGTAGGTCTGCAGCTCATTATGGATGCGATAGGTACCTACACATCCAGCCATCGTAATGTCAGCGCTAGGTGTATTTAACGAGAGGCGGCCGGAACGTTCTCGTTAGTTCGGTATTCAAACACTTTAACATAATTAACATGGGCGTCGCTTCTGGAAAGATCCATATATTTCGGAAACAATCCAGAGCATGTGGTAGCAGAGGCTAGCTGCTACATATATATTTACTATAAGCAAAGGAATCTTCCCAGGGTTACTAATAACCCTGAAAATATTTGAGTTCTCCCCACTACCATCATAAAAAACTGAAACTGTTGCTTGTGCAATGATGGAGGACTTTATAAAGGGTGATTTAGCAAATTAAATTGGTTTCCCCGCTTCCCGGTGTTAGATGATTTAAATCACACCAAATAAATCAATTAATGTACACACCTCTAGCGGTATTTTGACAAGTCAACCGAGATGTTTGGTCCCTTCCCTTCCCCAAACTTCCTCTTTTACAACTTCTCTGTTTTCTTCATGCAAATACCTCAATTGGGGATTCCAAGTCGCACTGGTTCTGGACAGCGGGAAGCATTTGGGTCTCTTGCGCGGTATTTACGTAACTTGCAATAATTGTGGATTATGTTTGTTAAGTGGTGGTTGTGAATTTCTAGGGTTTCCTTATCTCTTGAGCTACTCTGAGAGTTTTCAAACCTCTTAACCTCTTGGAGCGCGGAGGAACAACACGGAAATTTCACGACCTTCAATTTAAATCGAATGTTTTGTGGATTAATTTTTACCTATCGTATATTTTATTGACCGAAACACATTCCTAGAACAATAAACTATCTACCAAAACGACATTACTTGCGTTAATTACGTAAATTGATAGGTTTTGCGATGTTTTAGTCGAGGAACTCATAAATGTGACGCAGCCAAAATGACATTTCGAGATGCCCACAGATAAAAATTATTTTAAAATATTCTATGGTTACAAGGTGAATGAAATCTTTACCCATCCCATAGGGAATGTTGGCGCAAGCGATTCTGACACTTCCTTTACAAATTTTGTCCACAGAAGGGTCAAAATAGTAGAAAAAAACCTATTTTTTTTCCCGCGCATGCGCAGAAACTGTTCACATCCCGCACTACGGAAAATTAAATATAAATTATTCCGAGCGACTAGACGCATTGCGGGTTTCGCTATGGTAAAGGACGATAATAGAGCAAGCGTTTCTGACTTTGTTCTTCATACACTTTCTTTATACATAAGGGTCAAAATTGCATTTCAAAGTGCCGCGGCCACCGGGTGACAAACGGCAAACAACCGGTTAAGAGGGAATAACCAGAGGAAACCGGAAATATGTCATTTTTAAATCAAATTTTAGCCGTATCGACTCTTTTCCACAAAAAAATATAAATTGATTATCTAGTAGAGCTTTAAATTTTGAGAAAATATGTTTATTTTTAGCACAATAAGGTTTTACCGTAGGTCATTGGCAAATTTTGTATTATACAACACACATTTCAAATCATATAATCGTGCAGTAAAATAATTCAATAAATTATCTTGAAAACTTTGTTTCAGAATTTTAATTTTAGTTTAAATAAAATCATTTAAAAAAAGATCCGCGCACATTTTTTGTGATGAAAATACTTCAGTTTGTCTATTTATTTACGATCGTACAAACTAATATATTTAAGATTTTTTTGACATTCTTATTTTGCTTAGACATTATTGAAAAATTATAAAAACTTATGTTAAAAAAATAATTTCAAAATGTACATAATTTTAATAGTTTTACCATCACGCCTTTCAGCATTTTTTAATGTAGGTATAAATTAAAGCAAATTTGAATGAAATAAAATCGATATTCAGTTATTATTTAAAAAAGCTGGTACGGAAAATAGTTAATCTTTCTCATTGGAACCGCCTGTACGATCGTAAGAACATCTTTCGACGAAATATGAATTCTCGCCCTTAACTCTTAAACATTTTTCTTTCTCTTTTGGAAGGTCATCCAAATTGTACGAGTTGTATTGTTAAAATATTAAATAATGGTAGATAGTAAAATAAATCCTTGAAATAACACCATCAAATTACCGCACTATTCTTTGTTTGGTTCTGTTTACAATGTAATAATTTTTATCTATAAAATGATATAACTTATCTATTGCCGAAGTTGTTCAATAACACACCTTTATTATTAACATCTAGTTACCACCCGGTTACTGCCGCTGCACCCAACTATCAGCACTTTTTAACCTGTTGAACATTGGATGGTATTTTGAAAAACTGCATGAAAATTACCTTGATGACTTCTGGTCAAATATCCATATAAAAACAAAGCGATTGTTTTCTTTTTACCAGAAAATATATCTTTTTTCGTTATTTGTTACATCTACCGGATCTGCTGGATCTGCCGTGATGATGGACACTGCAACGATGTCCGAAACGTTGGCTAAAGAAGGAGGTAGCGCAACACGGCATAACACCCCAAAAACAAATAACGAAAATGCTTTTGGCCGTGAAAATCTTAAAACTTATCAGAAAATATATCTTATTATTCATGTATATTACATGATAACATCGTTAGAAGTTTTCCCAGAACAGCTAATTTTAACTAAAATAAATTCTCCCATTCGGCAAACAAATATAAAAAAAATATATATTCGTACAAATATAAACTGATTTTTAGTGTCCGACCGAAATAGGACTTTCTACCGAAACCGAATCTTCAGTGTCTGCCTCTGTTTCGGCCGAAACCGAAACTTTTTTAGACATGTTAAAAAATCAATGGTTTAATGAAATTTGGCATATTTTTTATACTTATACAGACAGTTGACACGCGTTAAATGAAATAAAAAATAATAATTAAGTATTAAAAAAATACAATGTTTTTACATTCCTGCTATAAAACAAACAAAAATTATAAAAATTGACAAAACATGGTTAACTACTTCTTGGCACAAAAATTTGTCAATAATCAACACTCACATTATAAAGGAAGGACCTCAATAATTGCCAAAACTTTTTTTTTTTTTTTACATTTACTCCACACAGGAGGCCTTGAGGAAAATAATTTCCCTCAGGGCCTATGTCATCTGGGATGCTGTGTGGAGGGTCTTTTTGAGGAGAGGAAGGAATCAACATTGGTCTTGAAGAGACCCATGTTGTAGGAAGGAGGAAACACAGAGGCCGGCAAATCATTCCACAGCCGAGCTGTTGAACATAAGAACGAGTCGAAGAAACGACCCGTTCTCATGTGACAAATGTCAACCGTGTACAAATGTTGGGCACGCGTTTGGCGTGTTTCCCCTTGGTGCCGAAGGGATCAATGATGCTAGTTCCTCGGAGCATCTTCCATTGTAATACCGGTAGAACAAGGATAGCATTCCCACCCGACGCCTGTGATCTAAAGATTGCAATCCGTCTGTTAAGATGGGAGAATCTATCAAACGGACCACCCGTTTCTGCACAGAGTCGAGGGTATTTTTCAGGTATTTTGGAGCTCCAGACCAAAGGTGGCTGCCAAATTCAACCGTGGGGCGCACTTGCGATTTGTACAGGGTTAGCAGTTGTGCACTATTAAAGTATCTGCGGGCCCTATACAGTACGCCCAGTTTCTGGGAAGCTAACTTTACTCTGGCTTCGATGGAGCCTCCATACCTGAGCTGGTCACTTAGGATTACACCAAGCATATCAATGGAGGGTCTGTTCGGAAGATTGCTTCCGTTGAAACTTGCCGAAACCGAACCTTCAGTCGGTCACTACTGATTTTATTATTTCTATGAAATATATAAAATATGCGGCTTTCTCTATAAATAAATACAGCATTTTTGGAAATTAAAAATTATGACCTTTGACATGGTTTTAGTGGCTGACTTGAATGAGTGACTAATGATTTTGTGTCGTTTCTCTGTTGCAGATGCCTGGTGTGGGACCCCGTGTACCGCATGACCCCCTCTGCAGCGCTCCGCCACACCTGGCTGCGGAGGCGTCTGCCGCGACCACCGGACCCCATCGTGGCCTTCCGCTGCCCTCACCAGGTGAGCCCCCATAACGTACGGACAATTCTTCTCTATACATATTATATTCATTAGCTAGCATGGGGAGTGTGGACAACCCATCACTTGGGTGCATTAGCCATCCCAAGCCAAAGTGTGAGCTACTGTGCTTAGGTGAATAGTACCTCCAAGAAACATGGTCACATCTTCCAGTATTTAAATCTTACCCCAGCATTCAGGGCTCTGCTGGTGTGGACATCCTATTTGTGAGACAGATTTGGAAAACATCCTCTGGGAACCATTTATTCAATAACCAACACCCCTGTCATAGGTCACCCCAACTGGTTTGCTACCTTTGGTGACTTAGCTGGAGTGCCCGGGTTCATGGGGTGAGGTTTGTCTAGGTCTTGGCGGCAGATGTGCTTGTCCACCTACTGCTTTGCAGGCTGGATCGGGAGAGACTGGTTGAGTGTTTGACCTCTCCAGCAGGATTCTCTCGATCCATCGCATCGCACCCAGATTTCTACCTAACCCTCATTCCTTTTTCCTTCCCGGAACTGCCTCTCTTTCCTTTCCATAAAAAGACCCTCCACACACCATCCTCAAAATGACACAGGTCCCGAGGAAAATCATTTTCTTCAGGGCCTCCTTTGTAAAAAAAAAGAAATTCGTGGGATGGAAAAATGGACCATTCAAATAAATAAACTAACATCGATGAGGGGCTATTGAGGATCTTAGAAAGGTGGAGTCGAGAGGAGAGTGAGGCCACTCGGTAGAATCTTCCCTCTGGGGGCCTTCGGGGATTCCAAAACAAAGACAGGCTTCCGATGGAAAAATCCTTTCCGCTACAGGTTTCTCCAGGGGAATATGTGGGAAATATGTTTCTCCATAAGTGGGAAAACTGGAACCCTCACGAGACCTGGAAACAAACTCAAAGGAATTAGGTGAAGTGGGAGATAGCACAATTGGCCAGTTATAAATATTTTCATTAAAATAATTACATATAACATGGTTGCATGAATCAGTGAAGTTTCCACATTAGATTTGCCCAACTCTCCGTATGCAGTCTTCATTTTAACCGGTCAGCAACGTAAGCAGATATAAGCGTTAAAAATAGGACAGCAGTCAAGTACAATAAGCGTGTTTATACGTCAGCACGTGTGTTTCCATAGAAATCGTTATAACTCCGTTATTGTTTTAGTTACATCCCTAAAACAAAAAGTCAAAGGTCGATAGTAGATCAAGCTGCACATTTCTATCAAGTTGTTTATGGAAATACATAACAGGAATCAGCTGTCAATCGTGTAGTTGACAAATATATTTACCCGCGCAAATTTGCTACCGGCAGCTCCACCGCGCTCCACATTTTAAATTTTTATTAAATATTTTTATATGAAATGATAAAAAAGTGAGGTGACAAAAGTGTTTATTACACATATATACAATAGAATAAGTATTGTTGTTTGCATAATCTGTGATTTTAGTACCGTTTTCACATAAAAACATCACGTGAGTCATTTTTACCTATTTTTAATGTTTGCGTTCTAAATTTTAATATTTACAAATGCTAATATTTATTTGTAATATAATAATTTGAAAGCCTATTTTGTAACCTTTCTAAAACAGTTTTTGCTATTCGGCTACGTTCAGAAATGTTTCATTTATAGAGCTTTAATTGTGAAGCGGTTATAACTATAAGTTTTCGTAAAATGTCATTTCGCTTAAGACACCAAAAGCTAATATTCTCGAAAATTCGGAGGGGTTAATAAATAAATAAATATTACCTCTTTTTTACACACAAGGGGTGGTTGGTTGTAAAGTAATTGGCCTAGGCATGAAATCACAACTTTTATGGGCAAAACTCAATTTATTTCTCAAAGTACTCTCTTTTTAGCCTTGTCACTTCAATCAATGATTTCTCCAATTTTTCGATACCCTCCGAATAATTCGATTTCTCAAAGCCCTAAATATAGGCTTCTGTTTCAACGATGACCTTATCATTCATCCCAAATCTCTTACCACCGAGCCATTTCTAATAGTTTTGAAATAAATAAAAGTCGCAGGGGGTCAAATCCGGAGAATGCGGTGGATGAGGAACCAATTTGTAGCTCAAAACTCCATGTTTTGCCATTGGGACAGCGCCCTGGTTGAAGAGATTTCACTTCAAATCAGTGTCAGTGTCAAAACTGGATGTACCGTACAGGGCCCGCAGATACTTTAATAGTACACAACTGCTATGCTAACCCTAACAACAAAACGGGTCATTTGTACGACTTGTTCTTGAGTTTAACAGCTCGACTGTGGAACAATTTGCCGGTCTCTGTGTTTCCTCCCTTCTACAACATGTTTGCTTTTTCCTCTCCTCAAAAAGACTCCACACAGCATTTTCAAAGATGACGTAGGCCCTGAGGGAAATTATTTTCCCACGGCCTCCTGTGTATAGTTAATGTAAAAAAAGTGTTCCTTGGTCTCTGGTATGTTGGATGGATCCATGTTTCTTCCACAGTTAATCACAATCACAATGCAAAAAGTTCTTCTTAAAGTTGAAGATCACCAACCACTACTTCGAAATGGTCGGAAGCATTTTTAAGTCACCACTTTTTCTGATGTTAATTTTGGTGAATAAATGAGTATTGTTTGTTTTTAACATGCATTTTGTAATTTCAGGAACCGCAGATGAACCAAATCTACAGTTTCAAGGCGCCTGTCCCCTCCAAATGCAAACTGGTCCAACCCGGCTCCACTGGTTAGTGAACCAACTGACTCAACTTATATTATTTGTATTGAAAACATCAAAAAAGTTTACTAAAAATCTGTCATATCGCTTTAGTAATTATCAATTTAATCTATACTTTATCATGAAAGAGGTTAACTTATATGTCCCCAACAAGTATACTCGTGGGAGATCCCACACACTTTTGTATGCTGAAAGTGAGAACTTCTGCCTATCAGAACATGCCAATCTGACCTTTGACATTTTTAACATCACTTACAGGTAGTTCAGTAACTATCTTTTGACGCATGTCACAAAATAGTAAATCTACCCCCAAGATTTAAAAGTTAACTTAAAATATGTATACATTATTTATTACTAATTGTTTATTTGTGATGTTTTCAGAACCCCCGCGGCCGCGCTGCATGCAGCCCCCTTGCAGCCTCTTCCCCTTGCTGTCCCCCGTGGCGTCCCCTCAGCTGCCCTCGCAGCAGCACCCCCCCGCGCCTCCCCCGCTCCCCAGCACGGGGCCCCCCGAGCAGGGCGCACCCTCCTAGCGCCAGCCGGACGCGCCCCCGCACACGCTGTCCATCGTAGTGTCCTTCACAGCCCAGCAGGGCTTGCACCAGTCCCTGCAGGACAAGCGCCAGTACTCGGAACCCAATACAGGACAATCCATACAGGACAAGCGCCAGAGCTACACGGAGCAATCCGCCCAGTTACAGGACATGCGGCAGTACGCGGAACCCAATCAACCGAGTCAAGACAAACGCAAGAGCTACACGGAGCAAAGTCTCCAGGATAAGCGCCAGTACTCGGAACCCAATCAATCCAACCAAGACAAACGACAGAGTTACACGGAGTCTATTTATACGACGGACCAAACAAACATGCAAGACAAGCGACAGCAAACTTACGCTGAACAATCGGCCTCTTCCTTGAATCTGCAAGACAAAAGGCAGAGTTATACAGAGATCTCCAATCAGAGCGTCAATCTCCAGGATAAGCGTCAGCCCAGTTATTCAGAATCCAATCAGAGTCTCCAGGACAAACGACAGCAGAGCTACCAGGAACAATCCAATTCGTTGATCAATCTGCAGGACAAACGGCAGAGTTACACAGAGCAATCGGACAAGCGTCAGCAGAGTTACACCGAGCAGTCCAACTCCTCAATCAGTCTGCAGGATAAGAGGCAGCAAAGTTATCAGGAACAGTCTAATTCCTTGATTAATCTTCAAGATAAACGGCAGAGTTATACCGAACAATCAAATTCATCACTCAATCTGCAAGATAAACGCCAGCAGAGTTACTCGGAACCGTCTACTAGCAGTCAGGAAAAGCGAATTGTACGCAATTCTCAAGATAGACTTGAGCGGCTGTTTGAACAGACTGCCTCGATTCCTTCGTCTAATAACACCATTGGTAGAACGTTCCCGGAAGGCATGGAAAGGCGAAAGCTTGAAAAGTCAGCTTCGGAGCGCAGATATTACAGTGAGACGAAAGAGTTCTACGAGCCGAAAAAGACGGATATCTTTGTGGACGATAGCTCTGGTGTTGAGCGGTTGTCATTTTACAGTGATCTTGAAAATGAGCCACAGACGAGCAGTTTCTACAACGATGTGTTGCGAAGTGACGGGGAATCGGAACGACGGGATTTCTTCGACGGAGAACACCGTGCCTTCTACGCCGAGGACGACACTTCCCGGCGGGACCAAAAGTTCTTTGATGACGGTTCTTCCAAGGAAAGATCCGGAGACCGTCGAAGTTTTTACGGCAATCTGGAGAATGAACCGCAGATTTCTACCCTAGAAGACGAATCGGACGGAAAATCACGGAGAAAATTCTTTGATCTTGACACTAAGATCGATGATAGCGATGTACAAGTGAGACGCAAGTATTTGTCGGAATGTGAAAACGACGGAAGAAGTTTCGTCGGAGAACCAGACACCAGAAGGAAGAGCATCAGCTTAAGACAAGAACTAAGAAGCCAACGGTCAAACTTCTCCGAGTCGTTAGATTCCGCCTCCTCGCGCAGTCAACTGAGTAACTTCTGCGAAGGCCAAGACTACGCAGAGAAAATGTTAAAATCATCCCGCAGTTATTTAACAGAGAGCGATTGCTGCAGGCTCGGCACCGCGTCATCTGCGCGCGAAGCTAGCGACGACTCTAGCCCTGGCGCTATGACGCAGGGTGGAGTCTTCCACGCAGACGCAAAGTACGCAAGGAAACGTGCCAGGAAATGCAACCATCGACGCCAGAAATCTCTAGACACGGGCAGATCTGCGACAAAACAAGAACTGACTCAAAATGAACCCAAACCGTTCAGAGATTTTGATCTCGACGAGGATTTGGCTAAACGTCTCGACCGTATGGAACCCAAGACTTCGGGGTATCTTCGCAGAAACTCTCGAAAAAGCGCGAGTCGTTTCGATCTTAATTTTGACTCGGAAGATGAGCGATGTTTCCGGCATAGTTTGGACGTGGATCGTTCGTTTGATTTGGACTTTTTAGACACGAGCATCGACGACAGATACGGTTCATTCGACCGAGACTTTGATCTCGTTTAAAGAATAATATTGATCTCTATAAGGAATGGTTCCGGGACGGACAGGAAATGCCCTGTTTTTACTTTGTTTCAATTCTGGAGCCCGCCGTATGTTTAGCGCCCTATAAATAAATGAATAACTAATCTCGTGGCACGCACGTGGATACTTCAACTTAGCTAGAAAGCCTCCGGTATATATTCACGCGCACTCAATCACGTATCTATAATATCACTTATTTAAATAATACCTATGTTTAAATGATATCACTATTAAAATAAATGTTGTAGTTATACCTAATGTTTAACAAATGTTATTATGCTTTAGTAGTCAAGTGGGGGAAATGCTTCAGAATTAAACAGACTTTAAACTTGACCGTGGGAGGATTTCAAAACTGTGGCTTCTTGACTTCAAACGGCCGATTTGCCTCGAAGTTCTCGTGACTTTGCGAAACACGTTACAGTGTTTTTCTTCAGAGTATTTCGAATCAGAGATTAATCGGAAAACGTCGTGATTGTGAAATTTACGACGTTTCTTTTGTTTATTTAACATTTGTATTGCCGTGAAGCCCAAGTTTTTAAAGTTCTCTTCGTAATGACGTGATTATAACTTGTACAGGCGTTGCCAATATTTGAAGTCGAAAGAAAAGTTAAAATTTAAAATGAAAACAGGTTCGATTTATAAATTCTTCGATTAAAGTAGTGAAAAAAAAAAATAACAAAAAACTTACGATCGATATGGACGATCCCTTTAAATTTAATTTTATTTTCCTAATAATAATTATTGTGAATTATTTTGAACCCCCGATTATAAAAGTGTGACTAATTTTAAACAATTACGCAATATTATGAAAAAATTGTAAAATAATATTAATAATAATTATGGATATAATGCCGTTTTTTTAATAATGGTGACGCTAAAAAAAATTTGAGCTTCGTAAAAATTGACTGATATATAGTTAAACAAATTGATAAAAATTTGTTTACAAAAAATTTTTAGGTTTTTTTTTTTTTTTTTAACTATAAATTGAGTGAGAATTAGTGCATTTTTGTGTGTTTATTATAATATTAGGAAAAGGTAAAACTGACAATCTTTTTCATACTAAAAACAATAAGTTTGTAGTAATGTTAAATAAACAGTCAATATTTGGTCTCTACAATAACGAGGATATTGACCAGTAGAAAGTCGGCAAGCGACATTTTAACATGAAATGTCGCCGACTACTTTTTACGCACGTGTTATCCTCGTTGTGAATATTTTTAAGCAGTTATTATTATTATTATTATTATTAATGCAAAATTTGCAGACGTGTGTAAAATTTATGCAAATTAGCACTTGTCGTATATTTTTATTTGATGCATGAAAATTTTTAGCAATTTTTCCATCAATCGCGTTGATTTAAGTCGTGTAATGTATATTTCAGTCTTAAATTCGACCAATCGAAAGCGAGTACTTTTTTTATATCATTCTGACCAATGACAGCCCTTCTAAAATTTTCTACCAGCCAATAGAAAAGTATCGGTCTTTTGTGTTGTGCATTTTAAAATTTGCATTATTTTAAAACAGTTTTTTGTTAATAGATATGCATTTTGTCATTAATTTAAAAAAAATAATATTTGAAGACTGTTAACAAACATCAACTGCCAACAGTGAGTTCCTTTTGATAGTTAACAATTATTATTATTATTATTGAACTATTTGCAAACATATTTTACAATATGTTTTATTTTTATAAGTTTTGACATGAATTTATTGTTAATTCTCGCAATATGATGAAAATAGGTGATTTTAACCGATTTCTAATGATTATTTTTTTACTTTATAAGTTGATTTAAAATTGCAATATTGAAAAAAAAAATTTTTTAATTATTATTTTTTTTGCAATAAATAAAAAATATTAAAACTTTTAATAAATGGTACTTTTATTTTATAAATTTGTCATTCTCTTGCTATGATAAAATATTTCACCACAAATAAATAATTATTTTTCAAGAATTAAAAAATTTTAAGCCGAAATTTTAAAATTTAAATTGCCAAACCCTGCTGACCCGAACGTATAAGTGTATTTTATTTCACTAATAATATAGATTCACAATTTTTTTTAACTGTTTTAAATATTCCTACGCTATTTATTCATTAAAAAGGGCTTTTCTTAAATACCTTACCTATCAACAAGTGGTGGGGTAGTGTTTAATCTAGAACATTGTTCATTTAGCATTTTATACGTCTTTTCAAATCTCAGTATTGTCCTCATCTAACAATATAATAATTATCACACGATTAATTGTATAGGTACCTACACCTGCTAAAAATACCATAACTTTTTTTTTTTATATCTCTTCTTAAGCTATTTTTAAGTTTTTATAACTCCAACTAAAAGACTGCTTCCTTTTTATAAAACTGCAAATAATATTTAAATTATTCCTTTGATTTTTTATATGTACAAATTTTTATATCGCCTCTTGTACGCACATTTGTAAAAAGTTCACCCCAGTGTAGATAAAAAAGTAAATCAAATGTTTCATCCATTTTTGAAACCTGCCGAGGGAGCTAAATGCTTTCATTGTCAATTTGTTATACTTAATTTAAAAAAAAAACTGCTGTAAGTGTGACTTAAAGCCAAATATTTAACCTTATCTACTCTGCTGTTACACATGTGATACATCATGCGGCTATCCCCATATGTGATACATGAATTTTTTCTAAAACACATATGTTGTGTCGTACCGTGCTGCATGATGGGATATATTGCATTTAAATGGACGGCATAATAAAGGTAAATAGAGTCATTTTAAAAAAATGTTAATCTGATCATAGTTTCAATTTTATACCTAAACAATACATTTTGATTTCTGAATAATCCCACCGTTTTGCTGCGGAATACTGATGTCGAGAGCGGGGTTGCCTTTTTTTTGTGATTAACGCGCAAGAGTCTCAACTTTTTCCAGCTGTCTGGAGCTGGTGAGACTATGACATCTCCAATTGGGGTATGTTGTAAGGCTGAAGGAAAGGAAATGGGAAAGAGGAAGTTTGTGAAGTATTTGCCAAGCAACGTTTCCACTCTTAAGAAAGGTCTTTCGCTAAGACCACATACTTAGGTATTTTTACAGAGATTTTTCAAAAATGACGTTATACAAATCACCCTTGTACAGAGTATCTATCAATCTGGATTGAATTGGCGCTATATTTTATCCTTTCCTCCTTTGTTTATGTCCTTGAATATTATTTCGCATCAGGTACCAGTCACACTGTTTTTCAAATTTTGAAGTCACAATTTGCATAAAAATTAATCATCTTTAGAATAAATTATTATATTACCTTTGCTTTTTCCCATAACCTGCTAAGAAAAATATGGACCAATTTTAAATACTTAAGCCGGTAAATTACACTCCTTTCCTGTAAACCACCTTCCCACCTATAAACGAGGAAATGGAATTAAAAATTCCACAACTTTCTGTCCTGACATTCTACAATTTGATATGTTACAATAAATAATTTATAAACTTAAATTATTGTGAATGTGACACATTTTTCTTAAAAAAACACCCTTTATAACTTGCGAATTGCTTCCCTACACTTAAAACTCAATTAAAAAAATATATTTATTATATCAAGTACAAACTACCTTTTATATCTATTTTAATTTTCTTCAAAGCTACGTAACATATTTGATTAGTTTTTTTTCTATGTATTTATCTGAGGTCCACATTTATCTGTATAATTGCTGCCATTCTTTCAAAATGATTTTTCTATGGCCTTAAAATAATGAATATTGCGACCAAAACCTATTCTACAACTTATTTAGCGTAATTCTAAAGGGGTCTATATAAAATGTGCTCTAAACGCGTCATCGCTTAGATAAAATCTAATTATTAACACTAATAAATCAATCTTAAACTAATATATTTATTGACTGAAGAGTTAGCGTCTATTTGTTGATAATCGTCTATGGAGTTGCATTCTAAAATTAAATAAAACCAGCTTAAAACTGCCCATATAAATATTTATAATATTTTTTATTTAAAATTAAGCTTTTTTAATATTTTAAATAAAAGTGTCATTTTAATATCCTACATTAATGCTTTTTTTAATTGATAATGTTGAGGTGTGTTACAGAAATTTAAATGTAACAAAAGTCCCCCGATTCTAGGCCCGTTTCAGCTTTCTGTCAAATTGTGATCAGCTGACCGACAAAACATGCTTTCTTAGTGATCACAATTTTGTTCAAAAGTTGAAACGGACCTAGAATCTGTGTTTAACAGGGATCTTTCAAATGTCGACAAATCAAAATGGTGCTAATTGACCACTTGATGACAGTTTTACATGTTATTTCATGTGAAAAACCACCTCACCTTAGACAAATTTTGTTTTAAACTCTCAAGAGTGATTTTAACGTGATGTATTTTTTTTATACATCGTCTGCTTTGACTAAGGACGGGTCACAGAAATTCAAATGTAACAATGTCTTCAATTGGCAGCCCGGGATCTACGACTTTTTAAAACAGGGGCAGAAATTTGATAGTGGAGCCCCATCTCGGTGAGTGGCGCCCCGTCTCGTGAGATGAGTGATTGTTGCTTCGCTTGATGTTCGACCGCTCGGGTTTATCCGGCTCAGCTCGTGTAGCCCTTAATTCTAGATGCAACGGGGATTCTCCTGGCAGAGATATAACATACACTATGTACGTGTTCAAAATCGACTTAGGATGTGTTCAAAAACCAACTGGGAGTTTTAAAATCAAATGAATAATCGATAGAACAAAGTGCGCTGTATGCCAGGCGCTTTGTTAACTTGTTGGAGGCCAGGCCATTTAGCGGAAATTCGCGGAACTTCGCAAAAAACACTAAAAAACCACCACTTTGAATTTTGAATTGAATGTTTTGTTGATAAATTTTGAGCTATTGTATATTTTATTAACTGAAACACGTTCACATCACAATAAACTATCTACGAAAACCACATTACTTGCATTAATTACGTAAATTAATAGGTTTTATGATCGTTTTATTCGCGATACACGCATTTATTGCGACCGTTAAATTCGCGGCAAATTCTGACAGCCGATTGTCATAGAAAAAATCGTTTTAAAAATATTCCAGGGTGACAAGGTGAATGAAACTTGTAGCGTCTCCGAGAGTAATGACAGCGCAAGCGATTCTGACATTGTTCTTCATACAAATTGTGTACATATAAGGGCCAAAATCGTAGACCAAAAGTTTGTTGTCGGAAATATTATTCAAATATTTGAATTATTTTCTCGCGCATGCGCAGATGCCGCGGCCACCGGGTGACAAGCGGCCGCCCAGAGGTTAATCAAGTTTTTGAAGTAAAACTTCTTTACGCACGCTTGACTTGGGGAGTAAGCTGGTGAATGCGTGACGAGAGCGTTATGAAAAGTGTGATTGGGCGAGGCGAACGGAAGTTGAGAGGGAGATATAAGTTAGTGTAGTTTTACTTCAGTCGTGTGGTCTAAAGCACACTCGTTTTTTTTTCCAATCAAACACATAAATTATGATTTTGACGCCCCCTAAAACTGCCGCCCCCTAGATCCGGGGCTGTCTATTGGCCACTCAGCGTCATTGACAGTTGAAAGTCCGTTTCATCTTTGGAACAAATTACGATCAGTGGAAGAGGTCAACTATTATGTTGTTAAGCTTGTCAGCTTATTACAATTTGATAGAAAGTTGAAACGCACCTTTGGCGTTTAACGGGGACTTTTTAAATGTAAAAAAAAAACAAAATGGCCCTGAATGGCCACTTAATGACAATGTTACATTTGAATTTCTGTGAAACAACTGGCTTTTAATAAATCATAGCTTTTTGTGCAATTTGTTTATTTAAAAAGATCTCGCTAATTTAGAAATGAAGTTAAAACATCCAACAATAATGTTAATGACAATCACAAAAATGGATTTTTCAACTGAAACGGAGATCTCTTGTTCGGTAAGCAAGCACGTTAAAAGGTCTTTTCAAATAATACTAAAATTAATCTCCATAACATATAAAGGATCTCTTTAACCGTAACGAGGCTTTTTAAATTTATTATTTTTTACGTCCGTTCTACAATTAAATATTTGCTTTTTTTTTTTTCGTATAATTTATTCAACGTTTGCATTTTATTTTGTAACCGATAGGTACTACTTCTATCTTTTGATTTAACGTCAACAATTTGCAAAAATTACTTCATGTAAGTAAATTTTATAATTTTTAACCTTTTAAAAGCAACACGTCTCAAATACATGACATAAAAAAAAAGTCACAAGATGTGACGGGGTTAGATCGTGTAATTTTTAGCGTTGGAGATTTAGGTAGCATAAGTGTTGGGAGAATGTAAACATTTAAGAATGATACAAGCATGAGCGTATCAGATCTCAATATGTAAATTCAAAGTAGTTAGACAAAATGTGTATCGTCGAATGAGGTGATTTTATTGTTACAATTTATTTAGTGACACCAACGGACGTCCCTTCCGGTCACCTGCTCATATAATTTCAATATCTACGGCAATTTATTTTCTTTAAAAAATAATAATCTTAAATTAGTGTTACGATCATTTTTGATTTTGGAAAGTGACAATTTTCATGTGTTCAATTGTTTTGTTCCTAATTACAAAATGACAGTAGTGTTTAAAGTTCATTTTTTTATGTGTATTTAGTTAGTTAACAGTTTACGCATAAAAAATGATAATGTGATATATAATGTATATCATATTTTGTAATAACATAGTTGGTCATACATTGCTAACATTTATCATTTCAATTTGATATGGCTACTAATAATACATTAAGCACATTTTTGTACATAGATTTTGTAACCATAATTATTGCAATGCTTATTTTTTAAACGTAAGTACCGCCAATTATAACGCATTTTTTATTTGACTTGAAACCGTGTCAGTTATGATGACGATATAACCTTGAACATGTGTAAAACCCAATAAACTAGTTAGTTAATTAAAAAGTAATTAGTGGTCTTTATTAAAAAAAATGTTTGTATTACAAAAATCTCACAAAAAGATTTGTCACTTTTTTATAACGGCAAAAAATTTAATCCCAACAGTATGTTAGTTAAATTAAACAAGAGTCTTAAATATTAATAAATGTGTGGTGAGCAACTAGTATTAAGTGTACCTAGTGAAAGTTGTAAAACGCCGTGAACTCGTTCACCGTCTAAAATATTGTAATAATTATTATAATTATTGTAAGTGATGAAATTCTGTAATCCTAATGTTTTCTAATTATACTATTAAACTTTTATTTTATTTTATTTTTTGTAGTCGTAAGAATTAGTTTGTGATTATTGAATGTTCCGTTTAGAAATTGTTCCGTCTGAATTTTATGTTTCCTTCGGAGTTTTGTGAACATCCAATAGAATTATTGTCACGTCCCAACTGCGTATATGTCACATTTTGGTCATTTTAATTAATGCATTACTTTATTTTCACATTGGTCTGCGATTGTTCCTCGTTATTGAGAAGTCGTTTCGAACTAACTTGATGCAACTATCTGCCCTGATGATGACATTACAACACAGTTCGAAGTGTTGACTCAAAACGGAGAAAGTAGTACAACACGCCAACCAACTTACTATCCACCGTGAGATCTCAAAGGTTATTAACGCACATTTGTGACTTTGGCAATCATTGTACGATAATTTTTCCGTGCCCTATATAAAATACTCTCGCTACAAAACTGTCATAAATTATCCTGAAAAATTGATATAATGCAAAAGTAGTTTTAGATTCATAAATCAATTTTACAATACAATTTATGGCAGAATTGTGAAAAAACACTTCATTTGAAGTTTTGTAGCACTTGATATGAAGTTTTGTAACACTTCATTTGAAATTTTGTAACACTTCATTTGAAGTTTTGTAACACTTCATTTGAAATTTTGTAACACTTCATTTGAAATTTTGTAACACTTCATTTGAAATTTTGTAACACTTCATTTGAAATTTTGTAACACTTCATTTGAAGTTTTGTAACACTTCATTTGAAATTTTGTAACACTTCATTTGAAGTTTTGTAACACTTCATTTGAAATTTTGTAACACTTCATTTTAAGATTTGTAACACTTCATTTGAAATTTTGTAACACTTCATTTGAAGTTTTGTAACACTTTATTTGAAGTTTTGTAGGTTTGAAGTTTCGCAGGACGTTTTGTAATGTTTTAAAGTTTCGTTTGATAGTCCCTGTCCTTAGTAATAAATGTAAGACTCATTTTATATTGTTTAAGTTTCGTTTTATGTGAATTAGTATTGTGTACAGGAAGGGAGAATTGCATTTTTTTTTAGTTTTGATTATGTTTTAAGGAAAGTCTGAAAATTTAGGAGTATTTTGGTTAAGCGTTGTAAAATTACGAATTATGTATTGTACTTTGTATTCTTCGAAATGAGAGTGGCCATTGGAAAATATTTTTAATAACAGTGAATTAAAAAAAAAATAACAAAATTATGAAAAAAATCATTACGGTTTTATTGTGAACGTTATCAAAAATAAATTTGTGTTTCAATTCAGTACTTACCACAACAAAGTATAAAAAAACCACTCTAGAAATGTTCTTAAATTTCTAACAATGATTTCAGTGATGTATGTTATAATAAATAATATTATGGAAAAATTACACATCTATCATTTTTATGGAACATAATTTGAATTATTATTTTTCATGAAATCTTAACAACTTTTCTCTGTACAGATCTAATTTTCTTCTTGTGATGCTCACGTGTCAATTCTGTGACAAAAGCATGTCACAAGATGTATTGATACTTGAATTTAAATGGACTTCAGTTTAATCCCGAGTTCATCCAATAATAAATTGATTTTACGTTAAAAGGTTTATGATAGAGTTTTGTTTAAATAAAATTCACATTCTTATTAGAAATACTTTAGAATGGCCGCCCTTCTACTGAGGCATATTACTGTAGCGCTTTGTGATTCTAAAAATGTATATTGTACGCTTTTTTGATTTTGAAATGACGAGATATCTTGCCACCTTAAGGTAAAGGGTGTTCGCCACCTAAAAATGACAATGTTTCTAGTAAATTTTTAAATATAAATTTGTGCAAAAAAACACACATGTAGCTTTGGTATTTACTAGACTTAGTTCAACCCAGAATTTGTATTTAAAAATAAAACAGTCTCAAAGCTTTGTTGTAGGCCAATGCAATACACATAGAAAAATTACAAACATTTAAAATTAACCTTATCCGCGTGGATGTCACATATATGATCCATGAAGGTTCACTAAAACACATTGCGTTGAAAATGTCAGCATTGTAAAGGTTAAATACTAACAACTTGGTATGTCAGTTTGAATCAAATGTTGTGTATAAAAATAACAATTCCTGCATCTCTTTTTTCCAAAATTTAACTTACCAAATATTAAATTTATAATAATTATTGAAATTAATCAACAAATTTTGCGACTGATCAAAAATTTTATATGAGTAAAATTATTTCTTCTAGAATGAATCTAAAATTTTCATTTAAAAATAAAAATAACAATCACTTTTTATATATCTCTGTTATTTAAACTCCATGAATTTTATTTTATTTCTGGTAAATAAAAATGCATATGGATTTTTATATTCAAGACAAAATATCTCATAAAAATCATGGATGTTTCAAATGACTTCGTATAAATGTGTTTTTTTGTGTTTTATTTTGTAGCGACTAAAGCTGGTAATAAAGAATTGAAAAATAATTATGAATGTGGATAGAAATGCTTATTGTGGGACAGTATTGCTTTAAATGATGTTTTTGTATGAAAACTGCCTTTAAGATTGTCGTTGCGTGTTGTGTCTTGATAACACACAAAATACTGGATACTCAACGCTAATTTATACGATACTCGATGAAATGTCTACGTATATCTAAAACAGCTGATCACATTTTGTTCTAAAGCTGAAACGGGCCAAGAATGACAAAAAAGCAAAATGGCGTTGGCGCTTTGATAACAATGTAATTTGTATATCAGTGAAACATTTGAGTACCATATAGCTTTTGTCATTCGTGTTTTAAATTTTACACAACTGATGTACGAGCATTACTGTATGGTAAATGGTTGTTTATCAGTTGTGTAAAATCTAAATAAAATATATATCGAGTATTGTACAATCCATAGCGGGCATGTATTTAAAAGTAGAACGATATATTATATATCATAACAATGTTATCCATGAAAACTCTTTTAAAGTGTTTAATCATTTATATAAGGCGTTGAATGTGTATAAATATTTAAAAGTAATAACAAATCCAGATTTTGTGTGATGCTGGGCTGTTTTATTCGATTTTTTCACTATTTACAAACTACATTACTGACATCTGGCAAAATTTACACAAAGGACTAATTATTATTGTCAGTTTTGTTATACAATCGTTAGTTTTTAAATAAAATTTGTCAGTTTTTGAAGTGAAAACTTCTTTAGCACTGTTGTGATTTGAAACTTGATGAAATGAAAAAGCGACACTAAAAAGAGACAAACATCTACATCTATGTGTTTTAGCCTGCGAGAGAATGAGATAGAATAATCGGTTTCCTCTCTGTGCGGTGCTTCGTAGCCTCCCACTCTTATCTACTTTCTTTTTCTGAAGGTTTCACTTCTACCGCGTGTGAAGTGCACACTTGTAATTTTTTTTGATAAAGTATCTGAATAGTAATCGAATTCAGTCAAATTTTTAAGTTTTGCAATCAAGTTTGTCAGTTTTGCAATGAAATATCTGATCAGTATTCAAATTGTCAGTTTTGTAATCAAATTTGTCAGTTGTGCAACCAAATTTGTCAGTTTTGCAATGAAATATCTGATCAATATTAAAATTTGTCAGTTTTGTAATCAAATTTGTCAGTTTTGCAATCAAGTTTGTCAGTTTTGCAATGAAATATCTGATTAATATTCAAATTTGTCAGTTTTGCAATGAAATTTGTCAGTTTAGCAATCAAAATTTATCAGTTTTGTAATCAAATTTGTCTGTTTTGTAATCAAATCTGTCAGTTTTGCAATCATTTTTGTCAATTTTGAAAAAATCGCACAAATCGGCTTTACGAAATGTTGCAAGTTTGTGGTGATTAAAGATTTATCGAGATTTTAGATGTATAGCTAAATAAAATAATAAAAACCTATAATGTATCATATTATATATTGTATTGCTATTGGCATTTTATTTGTAGATTTACAAACACTTATTCTTTTGTCACAATTAAATTTGATCTGTAATGCTTTCAGTAATAAAACACCTCAAAAACCAATCTTAAAACATAAAATCAGTAGAAAAACATGAAATTTACGTAAAATGCTAAATTTTGGTAACTTGGATATATTTGAGCGTTTTCTTTTTATTTGTTGATTACTGATTACTGAAGCATTACAGAAGTGGATTTTGTTGACTATTTGTGTTGTCTTGTATAAGGGGCAGGGGGAGAGGGGAATGAAGTGAAGTGAGAGTTAGGTTCTAACGTCGACTAATTTTAAGAAAGCGAAACAATTTAGTATGTATTAAGTTGGTGGAGGTGACGCGGGACATGCCAGTTCCGAATGTCACAGATTTGCATACGAACATTAAAATGAATTACGTATGTATCTTTATCATTAGTTGAAAATTGTAATAAATAAAATGGAATCATAAAAGTTGTTTTAATTATTGTAGTGTCCTTGAAACTACTAATATAATAATTTAAAGAGGTTTCGTTTTATACGACGGAATATTTATTGTAAGTACAATTGATAAAGGTTTACAGTGTTTGCTCAGAGAAGCTGTCCGTAGGAATGCCGGCACAGCGCCGCGAGTGCTCGCGGCCCGGCCTGTCCCCACCACTCTCTCAGTCCGGGTGGGATCGGAAACCTTCGGCTACGTTCGGCCATCTCCGGCTACCGATCCCCCCGCGGTGATAGGTACCCCGTACACTACAATTATCGCACAAGAGTTTTATCCATTGCTGATTGTCTGGAGCCTGTGGGATTATGGTATCCCCGATTGGGATATGTTGTTGAAGGGAGTGGGGAGGGGAAGGAGATGGGAAGAGGAAGGCTGGGAAGTAAACATGACCCCTTTCAAGCAAAGTTTCGATGGTGGAATGGTGGTCTTTCAACAGGGCGATACTGAGGGTATCTACCACTCTTAAATGTGATGCAAATATACTATTATCTATCTATAATATCGTCACCTCATTTGGATAGGGTTCTGACTTTACTTTGTTCTGAGATGTGAGGTGTCAAAGTTTGTAAAGACGATTTCTCTTAGCCTATTTACCAATTTCTAATTTGGGGTTGAATCTTGTGTAAAGTATTTTAGTTTAACATATTTTAAAGGAAAATATTTAAGTAGGACGTATACTAACCGTTTTCGAATATACTTAAAACGGGCAGATAGAACCACATGCAACTAGCTAAGGATTAATAATATGTTGCATAAAGCTCCTAACTATATTTCCCTAATGTCATTCCAAGGTAGGGCCATGTCTTATTTAAATATTTTCCTTTAAAATCTGTTAAACTAAAATTCTATATACGAGGGGGGACCCAAAAGTAACGGGAGTTGTGCTGTGGTGGAGAGGAAGAATGGGGGAACACATTTTTCGACCAGATATCCGTTAAGAGTCACTCCTTGTGAGTCAGTGTACAAAGTTTTGTCATTGTGAGTGCATCGGTTCGCCTGTGAGAATTTTTTTAGTAAAACAACTTTTTCCATTTTGGCGAAAACGTGATGGCAGATTGTCGAGAGCAACGCGCGGCTGTGCAATTTTGTTTCCTGTTAGGGAAATCGGCAAACTATTGTAATGCTGACTGCTTATGGGGATGCTGCCCTAGGTAAAACCAGAGTGCGAGTGGTTTTCACGTTTTAAAAATGGAGAAATGTTAATTGAAGACCAACCCCGTTCAGGACGCCCCTCAATGTCAAAAACTGACGAAAACGTTGACAAAATCAATACCCTCGTTCGTGAAGACCTTCGTGGAACCATTAATCAACACTGTGAGATGTCTGGAATGTCATGGAGTTCAATTCAGGAGATTTTAACTGAAAATTTGCCCGTGAGAAGGGTTGCTGCCAAATTTGTCCCTGGCCTTCTCACAGATGACCAAAGGGAGCGTCGACTTCAGGCATGTTTTGAGCTTCAAAATCAGCTCGAAGATGACCCTGAATTTTTTCCAAGGTGATCTAACCCCCTGTGACTTCTTTTTGTTCCCCACACTGAAAAGGGACGTGAAAGGAAAGCGTTTTGCCACTATGGAGGAGGTAAAACAATAATCGCTGGAAGGCCTAAAGGACATCCCTATATGTGAAATTAAAAACTATTTTAAACAATGAAAGAAGTGTTTGGAGAAGTGCGTTGTGATCAATACTTTGAAGGTGATCAAAATTTGATGTAAAAACATTGAGAAATAAAGAAGTTATGACGACATTCCGGTTACTTTTGGACCCCCTTCGTACAAGATTGAACCTCAAAATCAGAGATTAGATTATGAGAATTCGTCTTTGTAAACTTTGAAACCTCAGAACATGGTGGGACGAAGTTAGAACCCTATTCAACCGAAGTGACGATAAAGACGAGCAAACTGCACATCATAACAACGATCAAAGATAGTCAGATACAAACAAAATGACAATTGAAAAAGGTTCAAAGTGACTGAATGGAATCTTTAAAAGCTTGATGTTAGAATTTCGTCATACAAGTATCTACGGAATTAGAACACAAATGGCCCTGAATATTATTTTGTTTACAGAAATCAGCAAAAGAAATTGTTGACATACTCGTTTCTGTAAAGAAGAGTGTCCCGGTGTGGGTTTGTCTTTTAAACGAATCTACAGTTTTCGAGATTGATGAAATTTTGTACACTTGGCCATCAAAACAGAAGAAAGGTCACACTGTCCACTTGAGATTTCGAAAAACCATTCCCATCTCATTTTCACACACCAAAGCAGAATTTTGATAATTCTTGATGAAATTTTGCACATTCAACATAAAATAAAGGAAAATTACTAACTACGTCTTTTTTTGAAAAACTCGGTCTTGGGGAACACTGGGGACTTAGATTAGTTTTTTTTAATATTTTTATTGATGAATTGTGAAATAAAAAAATACCAATATATTTTTGACTCAAACCCGCGACCTCTGGATTTGTAGTCGAGGATCTTTACTGCTTGACCGCTGAGGTATATTTATATATATTGACTATGAGATTTGATAACACAAACTTTGTGTGAAATAGTATTTTGCAAGAATCAACAGATCTTTTGTGCAATTTTATATTGCATGTCTCTGCTTTCTGAAAGAGGGACATTTTGGCATCCGAAGATTTCGTTCCAGTTCAAAATGTGGCATATTTATATGGTCACTTTAGTCACAGATCACAGATAATTTAGAGTTTTCTGATTTAATTTAGGTCAAGTTTTATGCTTACTGCCATCTATATGCCGGCAGTATAAGCTTTTACGTTATTAGTTTAGCAAAACTGAGCTTCGCTATTAATTCAACGAGATAATAATAATTCCGATAGATGGCGGTATTGTGGGGGGGAAACTTACATTATTATAATTTATATTATTACTAGCTGACCCGGAACTTCGTACCGCCTCATAATAAATAACTATTGTGTTAACTTATTAGTTGAATTATAAGTTATTGCGATCCTCAAACCCAACAAGCCAACAGAAGATCCAAACAGCTATCGGCCCATCTCGCTTTTAAGTACCATGTACAAACTCCTAGAGCGAGTGGTGCTCCGCAGACTTACCCCAATTCTGGAGAAAGTGGTTCCACAAGAGCAAGCTGGCTTCAGACCAGGCCGTAACTGCTGTGACCAAGTGCTAGCTCTGACAACACACATCGAATCTGGATTCCAGAAACGGCTTAAGACTGCGGCAGCGTTCATTGATCTCTCTGCGGCTTACGACACGGTGTGGCACAAAGGCCTCCTTGTCAAGCTCTACGACACCATAGAGGATGGCAAAACAGTACGACTTATTGAGCAACTACTAACTGGCCGTACTTTCAGAGTTCTTCTAGGAGGGCTAAAAAGCAAAAAAATGCACCTGAATAATGGCCTTGCCCAAGGCTCAGTACTGGCCCCATCGCTCTTCAACATCTATACAAGAGATCTTCCTCACACTGAAGGCAGAAAATTTGCTTACGCAGATGACTTCGCCATCACAGTCCAAGCCAAAACCCTCAATGCAGCAGAAGAGATCCTTAATTCTGACCTCAAGGCTATGGAAGAATTTTTCCTCAATTGGCGACTAAAGCCAAATGGGTCGAAAACAGTTGTGACAGCTTTCCATCTCAGTAATTCACAGGCAAACGCAAAACTCTGTGTTCAGTTTGATGGAAAAAATATTTACCATGACCCTCATCCCCGCTATCTTGGAGTAACTTTGGACAGGAGCCTGAATTACCGGAAACACATGGAAACAGTGGGCAAAAAAACCAGGACAAGACTAAACTTAGTCAATAAGCTGGCTGGTACTAGCTGGGGATGCAACGCCAACACGCTCAGAACGGCATCCATTGCCCTGGTTTTCTCAGCAGCTGAATACTGTGCTCCAGTATGGGGAAGAGCCCATACTTCCATGGTTGACGTTCAGCTTAATGCCACAATGCGAACCATCAGCGGAACCTTAAAATCGACTCTTCTTCCTTGGCTCCCCGTACTTGCAAATATAACCCCGCCAAATATCAGGCGAGAGATTGCAACACTGAGGGAATACAAGAAGGCGCTGCAAAAAAGCGAAATACCCTTGCACGATGATGTCGTTTCTCACCCGGCATGCCGCTTAAAGTCTCGAAAACCCTTCTGGACGGAAGGAGAAAGACTCCTTCGAAAACCTCTCACCCCAGAAGATAGGTGGAAGCTTGAGTGGCAATCAGCCAACGTCAAAAACGCCCATCTCGTGCAAGACCCCACTGAGAGACAGCCTGGGTTCTCATTGCCTCGCAAACTCTGGACTGCCATCAATAGGATAAGGTGCTCCCATAGCCGTTGTGCTCACATTATGCATAGATGGGGCCTTAAAGAGTCGGCGACGTATGAATGCGGTGCGGTGCAGACCACCGAACATGTGGTCAACGAATGCCCGCTCCATTCATTCCCCGGCGGGATTGGTGGGGTCCACAGAGCAACGCCTGAGGCCCTAGACTGGCTCGCAGACCTAGATGTCCCCCTCTGACCCCCCACCATACGAAAGAAGAAGAAAAAGTTGAAGTTGAATGAAAGTATCTGGGTGTCATAGTAGATAGACACTTAAAATGGAAAGAACAAGTCCAAAATACAGTAACCAGAATAAGAAAACTTATATACATATTTATTAGACTGAGAAACATCTTATCATCCAATATGATCAAAACTATCTATTTCTCTCTTGCCCAATCTATTCTACAATATGGTATAATCGGGTGGGGTGGGACTTTCAAAACTAACCTCTTACCTGTAGAAAGGGTACAGAGGTTGATTTTGAAAGTCATCTTACGAAAACCATCTGTATTTCCAACAACACAGCTATTTGACTCTTTTAGGGTTCTCAGTCTTAATAAAATTTTCAAAAAGAACTCATTATTGCAAACTCATAAAGATCATTTCAATCCATCAACAACAACATTCACAAACATAAACAACCGACCACGATCACGGGGCAATTTAGAAATTCCAAAATTTAAAACGAGTGCTTCCCAACACCATTATGCTTATCAAGGTATAAAATTTTTCAATGCTCTCCCATATAAAATCAAGTCTGAAAAAAATTATAAAGTTTTTAAATTCCAAATAAAAACACTAATAGACCAACCCGACACTAATTATAAGTTTTAAATTCATCATCACAATAATAACAACAAAAAAAAAATAAACTAGAACATAATCTCTAAAAATATTTCATCACCATATCAAATTGAAAGCAAAGTACATACGCATTATTTGCAGGCACCAAATTGTTACAACTTTATTATATGTACCTACTCTGACAATACTGTCAGTTATTATGTCCACTTTTCTTTATGAATATATATTTTATTAATATAAGTACTTGTAATAGCATACTCTGTGTAACTATGCATTTTACAATGGCACTCCAAAATTCAAACACGAGAAATGTTTTCTCTTTTGAATTTGGTAGTTTCATTAAAAAGGAAATTACATATTGTTATTAGTTTTAATAATCAAATGTTTTACCATGAATCTGAAATGAATCATGAAAAATACATATATATACGTATGTATTTTTTTAAATAAAAAAAAAAAAATTATATACAGTTTTTATGAAGTTAAAAATTACACCATGAATTAATTACCGATGCGCAACTGTCCGTGTTTTGTTTTTGTCACTATCAGAAATGGCGTTGTGTACGGTTTTGTTTGATTTTCTTACTTTTCCACTTACTTTCGGGAAATACGTTTCATTTTCTTCATACGTGTGACGTGTGAGGGAGATTTATTATTATTATTGCATTATTCCTTTGGAGGGGTGCAGACATACGTTCACCGTTTGTCTCATTTTTGACTGTTGACATAATCAGGGCTGGGCAAAATACATGCTTTGCTGTAATTAAAATACAAATTACAAAATACTTTTGCGTTGCAATGCCATATTCAAATAAATAGATGATTTATCCCTGCTTGTCCTTTCCCGTGCGTCCCCGTTCCCCCCCCCCATCCCCTTCCCCTCCCGCGTTACCCCATACCCTCCCCGCCTACCCTCTCCCCTCTCCCGCTCCCCCTTCCCGCCAACCCCCCTCCCGCGTTCCATATATTCAGTCCCAGTAGATTCAGTTTTCAAACAACTCGCGTGCCAGCTATTACAACATTTTTCATATATATTAAAAATATTCATTTTTGTATATTATAAAAACAATCAATCAAATGTGGTACCTGACATGGGTGCCTATTTAAAATATTTATAATTTTAAAAATTCGTAGACAATTCTTTTATTACCTACAAAAAAAACAGCTGCCTGCTAAATTCAATTTCATCCAACGCACGAACTGTCAAACGTGCGAAGTCAAAATTGTCGTTAATTTTTCTGAAATTATCCAATTTCAATTTCTGTAATTTTCTTAATTTTTCTTTCCGTAAGAACCTTCTACAAAGTATTAAGAAATGAATGAAATAGGTAAAGTCGTTCTGAAGTTATGGCGTCACCAAGGGAATCAAGGATTCGTTTTTATATACATAGATGACATTTGTATAGCGCAGTTTTGTGTTATTTCACTTTAAGTGCGCTCTACAGTAATTAACTTAAAAATAATCTAGTATTCTGTCAAATTATTCCTGCAGTGCTTGATCTAATACTATTGTGGCGGCCCTGCTACCTTATCATAAATCTGTGGCAGCCCTGCACCGCGCAGTGACTAACGAACATGCTGGAAGCTACAATGGTATCAAGTTTCGCTGATAAGCGAATTCCAGGCGCTCGGCGATAAATGCTGACCTTCGAATCTTTACAGGAACCGTCTCGAAGATTCTCTACAGCGCAAGCACCTATATAAACAATGCACCTGACTCCTACCAGTCAGTCAGTACTGAACTCACCGCGATACGAATCGCAGGCCTCACGATGGCCTAGATTTACCACGGGTCGCGACACGCGTCGCCGGCTTCTCAATGGATCTCCCGTACTTCCAGAAGCCTCCGCCCGCACGACACCGAACCTCATCCTGGAATACTATTGAAGATCCGAGATCTTCGCTTCCAGAGGACAACGAAGGACCAGCCAGTTATATCGAGACGCGACTTCTACTTTCCTTAAAGAGCAGCACTCAATGTTAATTCTGCTTTGGTAAACTGTGTAACATGTTCAATTAAATAAACGGAGATCAAGACGAACATCTTTAATTCATCTCTACCAACATTCTCAAATTGGTGACCCCGACGTGATATGAACAGTGCAATCGACGTGATTGGAACAGTTTATCCGACATAATAAAAAGTGCAAACAAGGTGATGGTTTCCCCGACACATTGGTAACCCCGTTTAAAAAAAAAAGGGAATTTGGTAGAGACCGCGATAATTAAAAGTGATGGCATGATTTTTCGACAACGGAAAACTAGTAATCAACGCCAACCATCGACAACCAAATCATGTTGTCTACGCAGTCACATCAAGAACAATCTGTCACAGGCAAACAATGAGCCGCGAAGAGCCGCGTAGAGCAGAAAAGCCAAGAAGAGCCAAGAAGAGCCAAAAAGATCCAAGAAGAACCATGAATCAACAAGAAGAGACAACAACAGCGTCAACAACGGGCATCCTAATCAACTTCATCTGGTGTGTAGTCGAGAACAACTCCTACACAACAAGTGGTATACAGTCGAGGACAACTCCTGTAACATCGATCGCTGTCTACTCATCCATACTGCTACGAATAACGTCTACCATTCAACTGCCTCTGCTCCACGTGTAGAGCAGGCAGCAAACGGTTCCGCAGGCTGACGCTAGACCTGCCACCGGCAACAAAGCCTAGCTAAGGCTAGCCACCACTCAATTGAGTGAGACGACAAAGACGCATTATCTGATTTTCTCATTGTAACAACGTATAGTAACTTGAGAAACATCAACATGAAGTGCGCATCAACCGATAGACAGCATCCTGCAACCAGCTCCAGAGAAGTACAACCAAAAACGGCAACCAGCTTACTCTAAATATGCCCAGGCCCATCATCATCATTTCATCGCAAGTTATGGAGGTTCAACAACGATCCACCACTAACACACGATTTAACAGTCTTTGTTACGTACGACATGACCTATTACCACATTCCCAATTCGTATCGTGACTTCGTCACTGGGAAGTGGGTCTGTGGTGGCCCTACTACCTTATCATAACTCTGTGGCAGCCCTGCACCGCGCAGTGACTAACGAACATGCTGAAAGCTACAATGGTATCAAGTTTCGCTGATAAGCGAATTCCAGACGCTCGGCGATAAATGCTGACCTTCGAATCTTTACAGGAACCGTCTCGAAGATTCTCTACAGCGCAAGCACCTATATAAACAATGCAGCTGACGCCTACCAGTCACTCAGTACTGAACTCACCGCGATACCTAGATTTACCACGGGTCGCGACACGCGTCGCCGGCTTCTCAATGGATCTCCCGTACTTCCAGAAGCCTCCGCCCGCACGACACCGAACCTCATCCTGGAATACTATTGAAGATCCGAGATCTTCGCTTCCAGAGGACAACGAAGGACCAGCCAGTTATATTGAGACGCGACCTCTACTTTCCTTAAAGATCAGCACTCAGTGTTAATTCTGCATTCGTAATCTGTGTAACGTGTTCAATTAAATACACGGAGATCAAGACGAACATCTTTAATATCTCTCTACCATGATGATGAATAGAGATGAATTAAAGATGAACACTTTTAATTCATCTCTACCACTTTTCCCAAATACATTTTATGTACAAAGAAATGGGAATAAATAAAGTAAAAAAAAAAAAATATATATATATAGTAGTAGCATTGAAGTTATTTGGTTGGTATAGAGGTCTATTTGTGTCATAAAGAATAAAAGTGATAGAATATACAACATTTATACCGATTAGTTTTAATATGAAATATATCGCCCAGATTAGAATATTTATTTTATTTATTTATAGGAGAATTTTGATAAGCTAGTGTCCTGGTGTTATTGAATTAAAAGGGAATAAATGTCGGCATAATTTTTTGGGAACATGGATATTGATAAATAATTTGAAGTAATTCAGGACAGTCAATTTTGTAATGCAGTATTTTATGTAATAGTATTAAATCTGTGCTTATTCTTCTTTCCGAAAGTTTCAATAGTGACATTTTATCCAGGAGGTAATTGTAATCAATATTTTGTATAGGAATATGCAATTTATAGTTTATAAACCTCAGAAACTTGCGTTGAATCTTTTCAATGTTGTCTGAATGAATATTGTAAAAGGGAGACCATAACGTAGAGTTATACTCAAGTTGGCATTTGACAAGGGTTTTATATAACATGATAAATATGCCCAAATTATTGAAATCTTTTGCAGCTCTCAACACAAAACCAAGAGTCTTAAGACCCTTATTGATAATATTATTATTATGACATACAAGGATGAGTTTACTGTCGTATATAAAATATCCTAGATCAATAATTTCACTAACACAATTTAAATTTTCATCATTTAATAAATACTGAAATAATATAGGATTATTTATTTCGGAAAAATGAATGAACTGACATTTATTTATGTTCAGTTTGTTGACAGAGCACCATTCAAAAAGATATCTCAAGTTAGTTTGTAGTGTAATGCAATCATTAATGTGGTTAATTTCTTTATATAGTTTCATGTCATCTGCAAACAGTAGAACGTTTATATCAGTAAATACATCAAAAATATAATTTATGAATATTATAAACAAATGGGCCCTAAATGAGAGCCTTGCGGCACTCCATGTGTAAATAAAATAAATTCGTATGAATTTGCGCCATTTATTTTTACACTAAGACTTCTTTCGAACAAATAACTAGCAAGCCAATTTAGTAAATTACCGTAAATTCCAAGTTTTGCTAATTTATTGATTAATATTTTATGACACACCTTGTCAAATGCCTACTGAGTCAATGTATACTGAGTCTACCTGGCATCTATTTGCTAAGGATTTAAATATGAAGTTTTCATATATTAGTAAATTAGTTAGTTGATTTATTTGAACAAAAGCCACGTTGGTGGGGAGTTATAATTTTTTTTTGGCTTGTAGATATTTTATCAAGTACAATTTTTTCAAAAAGTTTAGGTATCGATGTTTGGATACATATTGGTCTGTAATTTGTAACATCCGTTTTGTCTCCCTTTTTAAAAATAGGTGTGAGAAAACTATGTTTCCATATACACGGTGTCCGAAAACTCGTAGTACAAGCGGAAAACTGGTGAACCTGCATCACAAAGAGAACCCAAATAAACATAAAGATATTCAATTTAAGCATTTTTACATTTAAAATTAAAAAAAAAAAAAAAAAATATTTCGGCTATATGAGGGTTAAAGTTTTTTTCCGATACACGGAAATCTCATGATTTTAGAGCGAAGATGCTCTCTAAAACTCTCTCGCTAGGTACTTTACTTAGTACTGGATCAATTCGAACAACGAACAAGCCTTGTGAGAAAAATTACTAGCATAGGTGTGTTCTAAACTTACATTATGTTGTAACGTTCCTTAATCCAAAAACACTAGGTAGGTAGTACATCACAAAAAACACAACATGTCATTGGTACATCACAAAAAACGCATTAACATGCGTTGGTATATTCCATTATAATCCACAATATTCTCAATATGAAAATACCCCAAAAGTTTGTTAAAAACCAGCGAAATTAATTACTGTTATTCACAAATATTCACTTTTCAAGTTTGAAAACACAAAGGGGTGTTAACGATATCAAGACCCATACTAAACTGCGTAAAAACATGAAAAAATATTTACCCAGATAAGGGAGTTCCCGTGTCCCATTCACTTGCTATGGTCAGTCGTATCGTGTTCCCCATGCAGTAGTGTTTAATTTGCGCTGAACACTGGGAATATTATTTTTAATTTATTTAACATTCCAAATTTGCAGTTTTGAACTCACTTACGACATTTATGATTGAGTATTGTTTTATTTTCTTAATTCACTTATTTTTTTATTAGTTTATTTACTTATTTTTTCACTTTTAATCAAAACAATAACTTTCAACAATAATATGAAATTAGAAACCAACTTTCTAGTTTAAATACGGTACGACTTAATTTTGTCCTATAACTTATCACTTATAATTAATCGGCCTTTGTATTCCTAGGTAAAATTTACGGCTTATTTGCATTTTTGTTAAGTTACTCACGAGTGCATTTACATACAAAAATAATGCTCATGTTGTTCGGGAGTTTAACTTAGGGGGCATTAATTACGTGACCTCAAAATGGGGGGGGGGGGAGTCCAGCAAAATCTCACCACATCTTGAACAGTTTTTAAGCGTATTGTCGCGATCATATTTACCTCAACGGGGGGGGGGGGGCGTAATGGGATAGCATGGGGCGGGATGGGATAGTCTGGAACCCCAGATATACCACTGATCTCACATGATTGTTGCAGAGTTAATTAGTTAATTATTGCGGACATCAAACAAAAAGAGGTATACCTACCAAGGGTATGAGGGGTTGGTAGGAATCTGAGAGTCCGTGTATCCAGGAGTGACGGACGCATGAATTCATTCCTCCCATGGAGGTGGAATATAATTAATAGTCCAGTCAGCCTATGTCGAATCACCATCGACTACTATTATTTAGACAAGTGTTTAGCCAGAAGTCCCCGCCTCTACCCCCCTTACTTCCCCGCCTACGCACCCCTCCCCAAAACATGAAAAGTGTAAGGGTTTCGTAAATCGCGTCTATCTCGATTACTAAACAACATATCGGGTTGCAATTTTTTATTTTCTTTATTGTAACATTGTCTACAATTAATGTCCAGTTAACTTTCGTCGTAACTTTTACCGTTTGTTTGTAATTCGTATGAAAAGGTAAAAATTTGTATATTTTTTGGTATGTAATTTTACATTTTGTCACAGAACTTTTTAGGCCGACATTTTATGAAAAAATGTTTCCTATAAAGATTGTAGCCCTTTCTATGAGCTGTAAAATTATATATTTTAATGTGTACTTTATGGCTAGAAAACGCCAGATATCAACCGTGAATGCTTGGTTCACCATCTCTGCATCGCTCTGCGGCAGCCGATTCATTAACGCACTACTCATGTATGATGTTTAACTCATTAATTGTATTTTTTGTCAATTGTTCTAATTTTTGGTTTTACTGAAGAAGTGAGATTATGCTTACTGATATCAGTTCAAGTTGCCATAGTATTTCAGTTTAAAATCTATAACTTTATTTATTGAATGGAAGTATAAACTAGCTCCATTATGAATAACCCCCACTAACACGAGTATTTCACGTTCACGATTTCCACATAGCTTTAGTGCACTAAAACAAACGTAATGATGACAAGACTAGAAGAAGTGTGTGAAAATTTGGTTAAAACTAGTAGAAATTCAAAACTGTGGCTACAAGAGTTTAAATTGGAGAATTTGGTTCTTTATTCTGGCGGAGAGAATCGGCGATTGGAATTTGCACATTAATACAGTCAAGCAAATGATACCTTTTTTGCATGCTGCTGGTCATTTGCTCTACGCCAAATCCGCACAAATACACTTAAAACAAATGTTGAGCGTACAAACAAAGATGTCAAATGTAGACTTCGAAAGGTTCGTCAATAATTTCCGATATTTAAAAAAGGAGACAAAAATGAGGTGAGCAATTACAGACCGATCTGCCTTTTATCAACTATTGTAGGAGCTAAAACTTTTGTAGGAAATATTTTTTCATAAAATGTCGGCGTAAAAAGTTCTGTGACAAAAAGTAAAATTACGTGCCAAAAAATTTATCTTTTCATACGAATTACAAACAAACGGTAAGAGTTACGACGGAAGTTAACTGGACATTAATTGTAGACAATGTTACAGCAAAGAGAATATAAAAAATTGCAATCCAATATGTTGTTTAGAAATAGAGATGGACGTGATTTACGAAACCCTTACACTCTTCATGTTTGTGGGGGCACAGGGGGGGAAGCAAGGAGGGGTAGGGGCGGGGATTTTTGGCTAAGCACTTGTCTAAATGGTAGTAGTCGATGGAGAAAAAATTTGCTTTATACTATTTTTTCAATCTAATTATTACATTATTAAAAAAAATGATAATAACCTTGTTCACATTCGTTTCGAACACTACTGTACCATGCGACCATCTTTGTTGGCGACCATGTTTGTTTGTGTACCCGAGGATGATACGAATGCAAGTCCAAAATTTGAAGAAATGAGTTTTTGATGCAGACTTGAAGTAAATTATCATGTTTATCAGTGGCAGAAAGAGTCCTATCATGAAGAAAAATAGGATTTTCAAAATTGCATATGGATGCAATTACCATGATGCAACAACTATCTTAGAAGCAGAAGGATGTACCATGGACTTTATCCCTTTTATAATACACCACATGTCATAACAAAATAGTCCACTTCAATTAGAGGCAGTAGGACTCAAGTCCATGTTTTTGTTTGACTCAAGTCAGCGTTTTTTTTTAAACAACTATTTTTAAAGGCTTTACTATAAAATACTTCGATTCATTTGCTCGTTTTTAAAACAAAACTAATTGATTTAATAATTACTTTTTCTGTTATCTATTAGCACGGATATCCGAAGAAGTTTTTTTTTTTTACATTAACTCCACACAGGAGGCCCTGAGGAAAATAATTTCCCAAATGTCAACTGTGTACAAATGTTGGGCACGCGTTTGGCGTGTTTCCCGACTACGCACCGGGGTCGAAGGGATCAATGATACTAGTTCCTCGGAGCATCTTCCATTGTAATACCGGTAGAACAAGGATAGCATTCCCACCCGACGCCTGTGCTCTAAAGATTGCAATCCGTCTGTTAAGATGGGAGAATCTATCAAACGGACCGCCCGTTTCTGCACAGAGTCGAGGGTATTTTTCAGGTATTTTGGAGCTCCAGACCAGAGGTGGCTGCCAAATTCAACCGTGGGGCGCACTTGCGATTTGTACAGGGTTAGCAGTTATGAGACCATAGTTACAGAAAAAATACTTTTTTGGCTCTCCTGAACATTTAACTTTTTGGACTTGCATCCGTATGCTTCTCGGGTAAAGAATTTGGTTCGTGAGCTCACAGTTCAAGGTCAAGTCATTTTTTGAAAAATGTAGCTTACCTCTTCTAATTGTGTTCATCGAACCGAGCGCAGAAAGGGACAGCAAATTTCGCATTGCACTCTGACGAGCGCGAAAATAATATTAGGCCAGCTGTTTTTAACCGTGAAATGACCGAAAAACACGGAATAAAATTATTGATAATTTCAAAATAATGCTTTAAATCCGGATTTCTTTGTTTGTTTTCTTTTAAATAGTTTTTTTTAGTTAGGTACTATGATCGTCAATAATAATTTATAAGAATTTGACCAAAAAAAAATCAACTTCTGACTCGATTTACTCGAAAACGAAAACTCAAATCAAAAAAAATTATACTACAAAATCGACTCCAAATGTGATGAGGATTCACCAGTTTTCCGCTTGTACTACGAGTTTTCGGACACCTTGTATTAGGAAAACAGCCTGTCATTAATGATTGGTTAAAAATTAGACAAAGAGGAACAGATAAGCTGTTTAGACATTCTTTAATTAACACAGGAGGAATGTTGTCAGGTCCAGCACTTTTCCTAGCATCTAAAAAATTCACATGCTTTTTAATATCATTAATTTCAATGAATTTCAGATATGTTCAGACTAAGTTTCGTCCAGAATTTGGGAATTTATTTATCAGGTATATCCTTTTAATAAACAGACTTAATTTAATCAGCGAATAAATTTACAATATTTTGAACACTACAACCAATTTTTCCATTGAAATTCATAGAAGTTGGAATACCCGAATAATTATTTTTTTTGAGAATTAGTGTAGTTCCAAAACAGTTTTATGTTTACATGAATATCATTTTCAATTTTATCAATGTAATTTTTATAACACATTTTAGACATTTTACAACACTCTTTTCTTAACAATTGAAATTCATTATAATCACTTGACAATCTCGATCGCTTGTAATTTTTATGAGCATTTTTTTATTGCATGTTAAAGTGATCAATTCAGTACTAAACCAATTTGGAAAATTTACAATTTTATTTTGTCGGAGGGGCACAAAATTTGCAATAGCATCATTTAGAATAGCATAAAATTTATTAACGTTGTTATAATGTCTGTGTTTTCCAGAAAGGACAAATCAGTTGTATTTAAGTAATCAGAAATATTTGGAAAATTTGCTTTAAAGAAGTTATAACATGACTTGACATTTTTATGATCATTGTCGTTAACAAGGGAGATAATTATGTCCAGAGGATAATGATAAGCGTCTACAGGTAATAGCTCTTCTAAAGATTTATATACCGTAGCAGAAGCACTGCAGAAAACTAAATCAAGAACACGGTTATTCGCGTCAGAGACAGTGTTTAGTTGTGGGATTGATAAGAAATTAGACATACCCAGTATCTCCCTCTCACTAGGATTGGCAGTAGACATATTAATAAGATAATTGAGGGTCATCATGGTTCCAAGATACATTTGGCAAGTTATAGTCTCCAATTACAATAAGTTTGGCACTGGGGTACTTAAATCTTAAAATTTCCACAACTTCAACATGATTCATATACTGTTGTGGAGTAGAGATGGTTAAGTTTTGCATTTTGCCAGAGGCCTCCGAGACATGCTTCCTTTTAAAAGTACTTGAGTCCTTGGAGCAGGTCCCGGGAGCCACTCCCGACTCGCGAATCGCTCGGACCAAAACGTACGAGTTCAAACGGAGCCGTACCTCGGTACAAGAGCGCGCAAAAGAACTCGAACGCGCGATTACTGTTCTCGACCTCAGAGCTCTCGACTCGCGAGCGGCTCGGACCGATACCCACGAGTTCAAACGGAGCCGTACCTAGCCGGAGTCAAAGCCGGACGCCGGCCGGTGGAGGCATTCGGGTTCCTACTACTCACTACTCACTAGTACTAGGAGAACTCGCGACTCGCGAGTGGAGTGGAGCGCGAACACCGCGGCCGGCCGGTGGAGGCATTCGGGTTCCTACTACTCACTACTCACTAGTACCAGGAGAACTCGCGAGTTGAGCGGAGCGCGAACACGGGGACGCCGCGGCGCGCCGGCCGGTGGAGGCATTCGGGTTCCCGGTCCGCTTCGGGTTTGGGACCGAGCCCGAGTTCCGCGACCGGGTTCTCTTGGAGTAGTCGATTTTAAAAAGGAGTAGGAGCAGGAACAGCTTCCCGCAAAGGACCCGAGTACAAGAGCCCATTCCAGCTGAACCGACACATCGCTATTGCGGAGCAGAGGATGGCGGGAAATATACGCATCATATTATAAACTTGCCAGTGGGTGGATTTTCCTCTATCTGGAAAATTATCACTTCCGGTGTGCCTCAGGGGTCCATTTTGGGTCCTTTGCTTTTCTCTATCTATATAAATGGTATTAAGACATGTTTTCACAACGCTCACATTTTACTATTTGCCGACGATATGAAGATATACCTTCCTTTAAGCTCCCCAGACTGTTCTGTGCGTTTTCAAGAAGATCTTGACCGACTGACGGATTACTGTCTCAGAAATAATAGACTGGGAGGCGAGATAGGTAAACCCTACGTCTCGAGTACACGGATGAAACTACTTTTTAGTGATAATGGACATTTAGAAAACCTTAAAAAAGCTGGTCTGCCGGTGCGCCTCTTGGCAGGAGCCGCGCAGTCATGGAAATAGTCATCGATTTTTTTCGATAAAATTACGTCATCGAGTACACGAACGGGAATGGTCTCATATGATAAAGGTCGATTAGAAAATGAGAATAAAGCAGGTCTGCTAACCGGCAGCCTGGCACGTTCGCAGGCAGCCGGCGTCAAAGTGGGGTAAAAAATAGTAAATTTTACGTCATCGAGTACACGAATGAAACCAACGAGTAACTATAGTCCAGATCATTCAGTTTAAGAATTTTTTGGTCTGCCTGTCGAGCTGTTTGGAAATTGTAAAGAAGCAGTTCTGTGTTTGAATAGGTAGGCTATTATGTTTTTGGCATAAAGTTGTCTAATTTCCAAAACACAGATTCTTTTAAAGATTTCATCCGAACTGCTTGTGATCTGTAGTTTAGCATATCCTGAACATTAAAGTTCGGATCAATCATGGCGGCAGCGTTTGCTCCTCCCCAGGCTATAATACCGTACTCAATTAAAGATTGACATACTTAGCACATTGTAAATTGTTTTGAGTTGATTCAAGTTAAGAAAGTGGCGAGTATGTCTAAGGAAGTCTACTGATTTCCTAATGATTAATGTGGTTCCTGTTTTCAAAAAGCTTCAACCATTGCTAGATCAAGGTTAGAGGGAAAAATTGGAAATAATACAAAATGTTTGTTGAAAATACAATTTATCAAAATAAATTATCACCATTTGGTCTATCAATACATTTTATACATTTAGTAAATGTTTACTTTTTGAGGATAGAGGGAGATACACTTACATTACATTGATAAATATATGTTAATTAGAATTCGCTGATTCACCAAAAGAAGAAAAAGCAAAACTAATAAGGTAGTTTTTAAAATTCGTTGTTAAAATAAACATCTTTCTCCCCCTCTCTCTATCGAACATATAAAACAAAATAACACACATCAACTAGTAATAAGTAACAACAGATAACTAAATAATAAAGTACATTTATTTCTCATTCATAAATACAATAATATGAAATATAAACATTCATAAATACAATAATACGGAGACAAAAAGATAACATTTTAAATAGAAAAAAAATGGAAAAACATTTTGTAGTACTAGTCCCATTGTCTACACTTCCTCGTGGTATTTATTATTTATTTATTTTAACCCCTAAAAAGACTTTTTACATAAAAGTTTTACGTGAAATCATAAGTATACACTGTACATAAGAGATTATTTGTATTACCAAAGTAGGAAATAATAATAATGTAGATATGTAGATGTTATTATAAAGTAGGAACTAAATAGCTATATTTATTTATTTGTTTATTAAGACATACACAGTACATTATAATACAGATTATAAGGCATGTTAAATTAAATTATTACATGGTTATGTACCTATTACGTAAGTCCATAGAATGTCATTTGGTAATTACGCCTGAGATATGAACCGGTCTTAAAACTTAATTATTGAATGAATAATAATAATAATAATAATAATAATAATGATTTATTGTCTTCATTTCTTAATAACAAATAGAGATAATGATATCCTCACTGGGATCTCCCGTGCTGAGGATTTCATTTACATTTTATAATTCAATTATAAGAATAATATGAATTGGACATAACATATATCATGTAGTATTTTTTTTTTAATAATTATAAAGTAAATAAGATAGTGTTTTTTTATAATTCAGTTCATTAGATTCGGTTTTAGTCTGTATTTGATTTCAGTATATTTTCTATTTCTGATCTCCCTATATTTAGTATCCAGCTTTTTATTTGAAATGAATGAAGTAATAATAATAAAAAGGAAGAAAAGAGAGGGGGGGGGGGGGGAGATAAGGAGACATTTTAAAATCAAGAATTATATGCTCACTAATTGTAATTGACTGATTAAAGTTTAATGAAAAGTTAAGTGTAAGTAATTTTAAAACAATTATATCACGCCAAGAAATTTAATAAATTAGTTTTGTATGTTTGCAAGGAATCTTGAAAAATGTCTAAGTGTAGTAATTTTTCACAGTGGTTATAAGTTATGATTGCGCGAGTAATTGGTGAGTTACTCGCTGCATTAGTGTTATTGGATTCTATATGAAAAAGAGAAGTGTGCCTGGTACGCCTCATTGGGACATTTAAACCAAAAGTGGATGAAAACACATTATATGAATATATAATGTGTTTTCTAAAAATTCAATGTTCCTACATTTAAAACCTTATTTGAGAAAAATTCATATAAACAAATAATAAAACAAAAAGATAAATACTCATTCATAACTGAAAACCTTACTAGACTTAAACTTATATTTGTATGTCCTAAAGTAAACAGTTGTTTTGCCCAACACCATTATACACACAAAGGTAAGTGTTTCAGAAATAAATTACCAGAAGAAATCAAAAACGTTAATGACAAAATACAATAGGCCACTTGCATCACATTTTTTCCGGTTCAGGCAAATATTCTAAGACATTCTATATATTCTATATATTTTTTAATCGTATTTTTGAAATCCTGGGGATTTTTTGAAAATTTCAATCCGAAAAATCAGACCATTTTTTATAAACCGGAAAGAAGTCACATAATTTTATAGGTGTGAAAAAACGATAATTACATAGCCGAAAATCATTTTTAAAAAAATAACGTTTTCAACACGAATGGCACATGAGAATAACGAGGCATACCAAAAATATTACATCTCATAAATATTTTTTTCCTTGATCCATCTTATTGATCATAAATCATTATAATGTAAAGCGTCTATATTACTAAATTCAATGTAATATACTTGTACTTATAAATTATAATAATAATAAGAATATTATAAAATTTTATTTTGTTAAAATCAGCACCATAATCATTATACCGCTAAAACACGTACCGACATCATCTTCACGTTTTGAAGAGAACCCCGTACATCATTCTTCAGAACATCTGTCAAAAAGTCGAACCAAATGATAAGTTCGCGGAGAACAAACAATAAATCTAGTGAAAGAATTAAAAAATTCGCCTGAAATCAAAGTGATGCCATATAAAAAAAAAATCAGTGTGGAATTTTACAAAATTAATAGGAACATTTTCGGAGACAGGACATTTTCATGTCACTACATCGTCATACGACGTCACGAGCCCAAATAATGGATTTATTTATTTAAAAAAAAAAAAAAAACTGTACATATCTTACAATTTTTGCTAACATTTTCGTAATTTTAGTAAAAAAGATCTATCCACATGATTTTTTCCAAATCGTTATGAAATCGATGCAAGTGGCCTATTATTATTTATTGATTACAAAAACCAACATGTTTTGCTCACGAAACATGTTGGTTGTTGGTTGGTTCGTGAGCAAAACATGTGGGTTTTTGTAAACAATGAAAGTTGTAAAAACTGAGTATTTTGTTAATTTGAACCGATTTGTTACCCAAATAGTGTCTCGGATAAGTAGATAGTATTTTATTTTTATATGGAACATATGTATAATATTGACCTTTTTATTATATATAAGGCCAAATCATAATTGAAATTGGTTTTGTGTTATTTAAAATTTACAGTATTTTGTTTCTGAAACATGATATTAATAGAAAAATAAAACAATACAACTTTGTATAAACCACTTATATAATGCGTAAATCCTACCGGTTTCGGAACAAACGTTTCTTCTTTAGGGAAAGCTTATTTATACTAATATGACAGATTCGAACAATGTTTTATTATGGTAGGGGTGGAGCTGTTGCTAGTTATTAATGTAGATTGGGTGGGTAGGTATTAATGTAGAGTGGGTGGGTAGGGGAACCAATCCATGATTGGGCTATAAGATAATATTTTTTGTTTATTTGGATTTTTTAATTTCCAAGGCTTCTTAGTTATCCAAACGTTTTCCTTTATGATTAATATAAAGAATATTTATCCCTGTATTTTTTTCAAAACTATGGTTATTTTCAATGATATGGTTAGCGAACTCAGAAAAATTATTATTATTAAGACACCATGTTCTTTGATTCTGATTTCAAAATTACGAGTTGTTTTTCCAATATAAAATGAGGGACAATCATTGCATTTGAGTTTATATATTCCGGAATTAGTCAATTTATGGTCTTTATCTTTAGTATTTCTCAAAATATTACCGATATTATTTCTTGTATAAAAAAATAAAAAATATAAAATTTAAAGTTAATTAATTTAACAGCATTATTAAAACAACGACTTATATTTATGATAGTCTTATTTTGACATTTAGCATATCTGCGCACTAATAAAAATACCAAATGCATTATTATAAATAAATAAATTAAGTATATTTATAATACTGACAATGGTTTAAAACATATCTAATATAAATAATAATATGAAGAAAAAGAAAAAAATATTTACTTAATTATTATTACAAAGTAAGATATTTTCATAACTAGCAAATAAATCAAACAATATTAATCGCAAAAACAATCAAATAATAAAAAATCTGGGACAGAATACCCACAGAAGATGTACAGATGAGAAGAACAATTTTAAATTAAGTGTTGGGGTTTTACAATGCACCCGCAAAGCGGAAGGAAGGAAAAGTGAGGATGCCGACTTACCCGCAGATTTTCTCCCTTCGCTTCTCCTTTTCAGATCCGCTGGTTCTTTTTTATATTCACTTATGATTTTCACTTTAATAGAAACGTTCGATACAATATTAAATAGTACATTTATGAAAATTAAATGGTCATAAATGCATTGGAAATTCATATGTCAAATATTGGTGGATAAATGTGTAAATTCTAATTATGCAACTGCAAATGTTCTCCAAAATAACCCAGAAAAAATCTCATAATTGTGATCTCCCGAAAGAAACCATTCACTTATTCGGAATGCAATTATTAATGTAATTAGATGTAATGCCTTTGTAATTTCATTGAAAAAAATGGGTTAACTTTTTTACCTAAAATATTGAATTCGAAATTGGATAGGTCCGATGGTTTCGAACTCCTGCAACTCCATAGAGAGGTACATGAGGTCGGTACCATCGATACATCGCATCGGCTTGATACATCAAAACATACTTATAGGTGTAAAAGATACGGTTAATGTTGCAATTTTGCAAACCTTGGATCACGTACTTTTAAATTTGCTGGTTGGATTTTTATATTATGTACGTATTTTTTTAATCGTAACATATTAATATTATATATCTCACTGTACAAAATTTTTGTTGCCTATATTTTTA
The DNA here is from genome assembly GCA_929108145.2 of Limnephilus rhombicus. Lineage (NCBI taxonomy): Eukaryota > Metazoa > Arthropoda > Insecta > Trichoptera > Limnephilidae > Limnephilus > Limnephilus rhombicus. The sequence continues at coordinate 24,912,471 of OV815299.1, read as the reverse complement.
TTTAATTTATATACTTTTTATTCCCATCGTAACTTTATCTAAACTATTTGTTTTCTCATGTAAAAGATGGAGGTACTGCCTTATTATTTATATAAAAGTCATCTGGGCGTAAAATAAAAGAAATAAATAAACAACTAAATAAATTAATGTTCTCCAAAACGAGCTTAAAAAATCATTTGTCATATAGTTGGATTATAATTGTGTAATTTCTACTATTTAAGAAATTCTAAAAATTATAGTACTTTATTAAAATTAAATAGTTATAAATACATTGGGAATTCATATGTCAAATATTGCTTTATAAATGTGTAAATTCTGACTATGCAATTGTAAATGTTCTCTTAAATGGCCTGGAAAGAATCTCCTACTTGTGATCTCACTAAAGAAAACAAATCCAAAACTCCAAATTGACTTTGAAAAAAATCACATCTTTGCGATTCTTTTAAAGACTTAAAGAAACCATCCATTAATTATATACAATTCTTAATTTTCTCAAAAGTTGTCTTGACAGAAGCAAATTCCCGTGATATCTTGAACGAAACCATTCCTTTGTTAAGAATATTATGAACTAAATATACAATTTGGCTGTCCTGAAACGGGTATTCTGCCCAGTTGGACAGACAAAGTATCATATTGTAATGTATTGTAATATATATGCATATGTAAATAAAAAAAAAAATAAAAATAGCTCCGTATTCAACATATGTGTTTACAGGAAGGTGGGTATTTTGCAACTGAACAATGTGATGCTTGATTGTATCTGGTCGGCATGGTGCGTAGGAAAAAATAGGATTGGTTGGGTAGGAATTATAAGGATTGGTAGGTAGAAATTAAAAGTTAGAAAATTAAAGGTAGAGGTGCAATGCTAGGCACCAACAGTAAGAAACAGTAGAATAATTAGTAATAAACCATTTTTTTACACTATACAACAAAAATTGTAAAATAACTAGGCTTACATAATCTAATAACAAATGCGCCAATAATTGTCAACACTTGGCTTACTATGTTTTTGATTAGATCTAATAATTTTCGTTATTTTTTTTTGGGGTGTTATGCCGTGTTGCGCTACCTCCTTCTTTAGCCATCGTTTCGGACATCGTTGCAGTGTCCATCATCAGGGCAGATACGGCAGATCCGGTAGATGTGTCTGATAGATCTGCCGTATCTGCCCTGATGATGGACACTGCAACGATGTCCGAAACGTTGGCTAAAGAAGGAGGTAGCGCAACACGGCATAACACCCCAAAAACAAATAACGAAAATGCTTTTGGCCGTGAAAATCTTAAAACTTATCAGATCTAATAATGTCTTAATTTCAGTTAAGTACAGATGTTAGCAATATATTATATGCACATTACAACAGAATATCAAATAATGTATTTTCCTAAATATTAATAATTGTCAACACTTGACTTATTATGTGTTCGATTAGATCTAATAATGTCTTAATTTCAGTTAAGTACAGATGTTAGCAATATATTATATGCACAATACAACAGAATAGCAAATAATGTATTTTCCTAAATATTAATAATTGTCAACAATTGACTTATTATGTGTTTGATTAGATGTAATAATGTCTTAATTTCAGTTAAGTACAGATGTTAGCAATATATTATATGCACATTACAACAGAGTATCAAATAATGTGTTTTTCCGAAATATTATGCTAAGTTTTGTTAAATTATTTTGTTGGCACCATTGGAATGTTTGGACAGGTTGGACATTATCATGACGTTGAATAATTTCATATTATCGGCGACATTACAACATGAATCACTTACAATAATAATCCCGGAAATACCCGACTTTTTAGGCACTGTAATCTCAGTGTTTTTTTTAAATTAATATTGTTTCTGCCTTTCATCCTTCAAGAGTGGTCTAGGCCATCATTTCAAATTATGGAGAGAAAGACGGTAAATGAATATGTAAATTTTCAAATGAATATGCGAATTCGAATTTCACAATTAGGTATAATATGTAAGATTGGAGTCAAGTTCAGACTTAGAAGAGATGAGACGTTGAACGGGGGAGAAGCAATTTTACATAAGGCTTGATAGAAGAGAGGATATTTTCTGATTAGAGGTGGAAAACCAAAAAAATGTGATGTGAGAATATAATAATATAATATAATATAACATGCATTTTATGAAGGTGAGAAGGAACGGAGTAATGTCCAATTCTCATTCAAATAAGTGAGAAAATTTCTTTTTTGGAAAATGGGGGAATTGTTGAATGCACTGATTTGATGAAATGGTCCTTTGTATTGAGGAATAGAGAAGGGTGATTCTGCATCTTTTACGACAGCCTAACGCGTGTTATATCGGCCGTATACGACACATTTTGACGGCTTTCTTAAGGGCCTTCCTTACTAGCGATCTCAATCGTTGTATGGAGTATCATGAATTCTCAGATTCAAACGACAATCTAAGTTATTAATCGTCAAAATATCGATAATGTAGCCACGCTAAGCTATCATAAATACATTTGTCTGTCGAGATATATGTTTTAATTAACTATTTATTTTCGTTAAATACTATATAATGAACATCTAAGAATGAAGCCCGTTAGCTGAGAAGAAGAAACTGCTATTATATCTGACTCAGATCCGCCCATCCCTGACTTATGCGGTGCCCGTATGGAGCAATATAGCCAACACAACATACAAGAGGCTACAAACCCTGCAGAACAAATGCATCAAAATTATTTATAACACCCCGATGTACACAAACTTACATAGAATACATGATAGAGAAGAAATTCCGTCATTACAAGAACATGCGCACCAACTAACTACGCAATTCTATAGTACATTGAATAAAAATAATAATCCATTGATCAAAGGGATGGGCAACTATAAGTCAAAAGTCGACCTTCCTTTCCGTTACAAGCATAAGATGCCAAAAAACCTCATATTAGAAGCACCTGGGGATGAGCACACCGAAGACGAGACAACAGACGAAGACTGACGCCATTTCTACGCACAAATACCTACCGTTCCCCGACCTTTCAAAACAACCACCTGACAAGTCCCAGACCTACCCAACATTCCACACTGACGCTCGCACCTACTTGGCACGGTATTTCTGGCTGGCGCTGAATACTGCACATTCCATCTTAGCAGGCCAGTGGCGTGGAGTGGGCGAGATTCTCGGATTTCTTTTTGCGCTCGATGGGCGTCGGTGTAAAAACCAGCGCAGATCGGGCCGGGATTAATGATGATGCTTTCTTCCCAATTTTTCCCACTAGGCATAGGCACCAGGACCAACCCCAAGGACGAGACGCTGACATGAAGAAAACAAAACACTTACATTCAGTAAAATTAAATGTAAAATTCCTGAAAAAAGTTCAGAACTTTTGTTCCCCCTCCTTTTCCTTTGCAACTTGGTGAGGTTTTTATCCAGTAAAGACTTTTTTCCTCACGATAACATTAATGTAAAAGTAAATTCAGTCCAAGTAAATAATCACCTTCAGAAGGTAATAGTTATAAGGCCAAATGAGCCGTAAAACTAGTTAGTTAGAACATGAAAGGGCATTGCAAAGCCCTAGCTAGTTAGAGGATTACGAAAGAATCCGTAGAATCAAAAAAAAAAAAAAAATCTCCTACTCATTCGGCTCTAAGAGGTGGCCGTGAACGCACGCTTCATACGGTCCGTCGTGTCAATCTTTTTTCAAAGTTCGAAATTCCGCGTAATTATAATACTTCCATGCGACGTTTCAACAATATTACACTCTATGCGTTGCGCGTAGGGACTATAATAGCGTGCCGCCTTTCTCATCTGTGAGTTTCCGTTGAAGCTGCGTAGTGTGAACGAATTAATTGATTGTTAACATTTTTTCGGGTTTCTAGGTAATAAACAATTTGATATTTTTAAAATATAAAAGTATGGATCGTCCACACTATTCTTTGCTTAAATTTGCAACCGGTAATAATCCCGGAAAACTCATAAAGCAATTAGAATTAAAAATATTGGAGAAAAATAATCAACAAGTTTTAAGTTTTTTTTTTACATGAGCTCCACACAGGAGGCCCTGAGGAAAATAATTTCCCTCGGGGCCTATGTCATCTTTTGGGATGCTGTGTGGCGGGTTTTTTTTAAGGAAAGGAAGGAGAGGAGAGTTCTGGGAAGGAAAAAGGTTTAATGGGTGGGTAGGAATCTGAGGTTCAGTGTGTCCTGGTCATCCTGTCCAGGACCTAGACAAACCTAACCCCGTGAACCCGGGCACCCCTGCCAAATCACCAAACGTAGCGAACCTCTTGGGGTGACCTATGGCAGAGGTGTTGGTTATCCAATGAAGGTTCCCGGGGCGGCGGTACCCATTCCCGCCTTCCAAATTAAGTAAAAAAGAAAAGAAAAACCCTGCAGCTCGTTCCAGCAAAAGATCAGCATTATGGTCCCAATGCAGAAAAACTTGATAGGGACCAAGCATCGTATGAGGCAGATAAAGATGATTTTTTAGAAAGGCTTTTTACCATAGCCAATGATAGGCAAGCAATTGAAAGGGCGACAGTACTTCAAGCATCTAGTGGAATGTGGATCGAGATGTGCCGCAATATGATTACGGTATCGGGGTTTGGAAAAGTGTGCAAACGGGGGCGAAATATCAGTTGCGCTCTATTAGTCAAAAATATACTGTACCAGCAATCGTTACCAAATATTCCTTCGATTCGACACGGACAAAAACATGAATACGATGTCCTGAAGGAGCTTGCAAAACTAAAACGCATTACCATAGAAAAGTGTGGTCTTTTCATAGATGAAGAGTATCCGTATATGGGTGCGACCCTAGATGGAATTTCTTCTGAAGACACTGTGATTGAAATTAAATGTCCTTTTGCAGCACGCAGCATGCTCATACATGAAGTAGTAAAATCCAAAAAAATTACCTTTTGGAAACTAAACAAAAATGGAGAAATGCTGGTAAATACATCTCACGATTAGTTTTACTAGGTTCAGGGCCAATTACATTTAACAAAAAAAGATATTTGTATGTTTGTTGTATGGACTGAACTCGGAATAAAAATCGAAAAAAATTTACGGGCTGACGAATTTTGGCAGACTAATATGGTTGAACAGCTGAAACGCTTTTACAATTTTTGCATGCTACCCGAATTAATTGATCCTCGACATATTCGCTGCATGCCTATAAGAAATCCTGAGTATTTAGAAAAGTGCATAATAGCGAAAAGAAGTAAAGTAAAATTGGTTTTAGCCAAAACCAAAACATGTAAGAAGGAATTGTTTCGAAGAAATCAATAACATTTTATTTCATTGAAGTGTCTTCAGAAGAAATTTCATTTATATTCCTAATGTATGTAGTCCACATTTTTAGAGATAGGGAAGAGGAGGGTTGGAAAGTTTCTGGTTATTCAGATCTAGTCACTAAACATAACTACGCCGTTCTCAAGCAACTTTCAATTCTGAATTATAGTCTCTCACCAGGGCGATACTGAATGTATCTTCGACTTTGGAACGACGCACAGATTCATTATATGTACCTATATAAATTTTATTTTAATTCTACAATATGATATACTCATGTAAATTAAATTTATTTTGTCCTCGCCGGCTTTTGAACCCGTAACCTCAAATCAAACTAGACAATTTAGTATTAACAGTGCCCCGCCGTACTGCGAAACCAGGCTGGAACAAAGGCCAAGCCTTTTGTCACTTTTTATTTACGTATTACTATATGTACCTTTTACTATGTGTACCTTTTTCATCTGTGTAAGTATCAAAAAAATTCCAAATAAAAAGTTATATTAAATGTTTTGAGAACCTCCTCCATGAATCAAGCTATCGCTATATTACATCACATTGTAAAATATATTTTAACATAATTTTCGTAATCATTATATCTTGAATTAATAATAATTTGTTTTGTTCTGCGAGTGTCTTGGTTTTGAATGGAACGCACTGGCCAGCTGCACGAGCTACGAGTTCGATATTCGAATTCTAGCTGGAAACATTTTAATACCGAGGGCCGTTAAAAACTGTATTCTGTCTTGCGCTAACGAGCTAAATACTGCACTTGTGTTAAGACACCAACTCTTAAAAGTAGTTACCCTAACGCCAGAGATGACGGTGGGTTTGCCGCGTAATCCTCGCTAAGAGAATAGATGTCAGTCGCGAGAAAGTTTACGAATCGAATGTCTTCGCGTACAGACATCAAAATAATACGACAAACGTTTAGGTTTATATGTAAGTAGTTTTATTATCTTATAATTAGTAGGTAATTAGAGTTTTTAAGTAGGTAATTAATCCTTTTAACACTCTACAGCCATAAACAAGCAATTGAAAATCTCAGAAATTTGACAGCCGATGTCAGACGCCTTCCGATATCTGACAGATTTTCTCTTTTTGTCTCGTAACGCTGTCTTAACGCGAAATATAAAAAAAGATACAGAATGACCCTTCTGGCTCCCTTGGATTGACTAGCAATGTGTCAATCCTCTGAGGGATATGTCTTTGAGGATGAGTGGTTCATGAGGGTAACAATAGAGCTGGACGCTCCTTGTTTTCTCAGTCCGGGGGATGTGGTTCATGAGGGTAACAATAGAGCTGGACGCTCTTTGTTTTGTCAGTCCGGGGGATGTGGTTCATGAGGGTAACAATAGAGCTGGACGCTCCTTGTTTTGTCAGTCCGGGGGATGTGGTTCATGAGGGTAACAATAGAGCTGGACGCTCCTTGTTTTGTCAGTACGGAGGATGTGGTTCATGAGGGTAACAGTAGAGCTGGACGCTCCTTGTTTTGTCAGTCCGGGGGATGTGGTTCATGAGGGTAATAATAGAGCTGGACGCTCCTTGTTTTGTCAGTCCGGGGGATGTGGTTCATGAGGGTAACAGTAGAGCTGGACGCTCCTTGTTTTTTCAGTCCGGGGGATGTGGTTCATGAGGGTAACAATAGAGCTGAATGCTCCTTGTTTTGTCAGTCCGGGGGGTGTGGATCATGAGGGTAACAATAGAGTTGGACGCTCCTTGTTTTGTCAGTCCGGGGGAAATGGTTCATGAGGGTAACAATAGAGCTGGACGCTTCTTGTTTTGTCAGTCCGGGGGATGTGGTTCATGAGGGTAACAATAGAGCTGGACGCTCCTTGTTTTGTCAGTCCGGGGGGTGTGGATCACGAGGGTAACAATAGAGTTGGACGCTCCTTGTTTTGTCAGTCCGGGGGATGTGGTTCATGCGGGTAACAATAGAGCTGGACGCTCCGTGTTTTGTCAGTCCGGGGGATGTGGTTCATGAGGGTAACAATAGAGCTGGACGCTTCTTGTTTTGTCAGTCCGGGGGGTGTGGTTTATTAGAGTAACAATAGAGCTGGACGCTCCTTGTTTTGTCAGTCCAGGGGGTATGGATCATGAGGGTAACAATAGAGCTGGACGCTCCTTGTTTTGTCAGTCTGGGGGGTGTGGATCATGAGGGTAACACTAGAGTTGGACGTTTCTTGTTTTATCAAGAATCATCATCGTTTTGATCAGACATTCCAAGAATGCAACGAAAGTGCAATAATAATTGAAAAAAAACGCTAGTTTTGGAGTTTTTACTTGAGGGATCAGAACAGTTTGCAAAATGTGTCAAAAGGAAAAGGGTATTAATAACGGATTGTAAATCAACAAGCAGACATTTAAAAAAAAATTAAAACACATAAAGCGACGAACTACGTGGTGTAATATTTGGAATCAGGCCGCTAACAATTACACACCCTATAAAGATGGCGATAAGGCTTAAATTCCCGTTTAACACCAGCCGCCTGTTTCGATTAATGCAATAAAAAAAAATATCGCAGAAAAGTATGTTTTATTTTATTTTTCAAAGTTCAGGACAAATAATATAGGAATATTTTACGATCATTTTCTAAACAACTTAATTTGCCACGTTATACGATAATCCATAACCGAGAACGGGTTCGTAAGTAGGAGATTTTGAAGAATAAATTTTTTTTTTGGGCTTATAAAAATACTTGAAAAAAAAACGCTAGATTATTTCAAAGACCAATAAGTGTTCTACTCGCAGTATTTAATTAAATCATCTGAAATATGGCTGATGTAAGCATAATGAGTAAGATTAAGAAAGGGACCCTCAGATGGTTTGGGCATGTAGAGCGAATGAACGAAGGAAGTAGTGTAAGAAGAATATACGACGCGAATGTGAATGGTAGAAGAAGTCGGGGACGCCCGAGGAAGACATGGTACGATCAAGTGAATCAGATACTTGAGTCGGGTCATGTCAAAAGTCAGAATAATAGAAGAGAACGTATGAGACGATGTATGAATGTGAGTGTGTGCCAAGACCGAGTTGTTTGGCGGTCCGTCCTCTCTGCCTACCCCTGCGGGGAAACGGCGTGATGGTTAGTTAGTTAGTTAGTTATCTGAAATATTTCTAAGCGATCATATGATTTTGCATTACTCCGTAGTCTTCGACCAAGAATTCCGTAGTGCTTTGCATTAAATTCACGTTACTGGCAACGGAATCTCGGGATTGGAAAAAAGCTCAGATATTGAAAGCCTTTTCTTTGACATTCGCGTTCTTGAGGAATGTGGAGGACGAACAAAGGACACTATTCTGCATCGTCCGGCCACCCGATTGGTCCCCCAGGCACCAATTGGATGCAGACCTTTCCTCAAGCAACTTGCCTCGCTTGCATCAATAACTAACGATTCATTCTGCTTTAACTCTCGGTCAGGAGCCGCTGGTCTTTAATATTTGTTCGCCCTTCACATTACTTTATTATTGCATATATTTAAATTGGAGATTTATGTGTCTGTAAATAGTGTTAATAAACTTGTAAGTATTGAATCGTCTTACTTATTCGCTTTGCCATCTATACACTTACACAATAAACACATAACCCCCAAAGGAATATGGCGATACATTGCTTTTATTTGTATGTTTACTTAGCAATTATTGTCAAAGTCGTGATGATACAAGACACCATTTGCAAATGAGAGTGCACCATGTATGTATGTTATTGTTAGGTAATGTATTAGAGTAGGCCAGTAGTGTAGTTAGGTAGACAGAAGAAGGAGACTGCCAAAGCAATAATTGTCACAAATTAACACAGAGATAGAGAGAGAGGAAAGATATACCTGTTTTGAGAGGAGGTCACTTTACAAATAACTTATTAATATATCAGAGTTAATTGTAACACAACAAACAGAGTAACAGAATGAGATAAAATAACATTTCTCAAAAAATCCGACAAAAGACCGTAAAAATCAATGAGAAATAACGAAATTCCTAATGATTTTAATAAATTAATCTTATAAAACAATAAAACGAAAAAAAAACACTAAGATATATTATAAACATCTTCTTTATATATATATAAATCATTGCCATGTTTCATCTTCTTTAATATTCGAAAGTGTGAACTTCAGAGTGAGGACTAATATCTACAGAGCTAAGGTGGACGAATATCTATGACGGTCCCAGTGGTGACTAATATCTATGGAGCGTAGGTTGGACTAACATCTACAGAGGGCAGCTGAGCAAGAGGTTGTACGGAAAAGCATAAATTACTTCATTTACGTAATAACTAACCCAACCTAACCTAACCCAACCTCTGCCAGTGCTGTAGATATTCGTCCTCACTTTGGTTCTCATAGATATTAGTCCGATGTGTTCAGTTTTTGGAATTCCTGTAGATATTAGTAGACGCCTCCGATATAACTATATTATTGTACTAATTATCGTATTTTAACTGTACGTTAATACTTATCCATCCTTACTAAAAACGTCGTGAATATTTTATAGAATTGATAAACAAACGTTTATGTGAAACCTTTCTAATATAGAAGTTGCCATAAAATAGTTCATGGAATGTTATAAGCATTGCTTTTTAGAGCCAAAGAGGGTAGTTTTTATATATTGTATATAAGGATATTAATAACATTTTCTCGTTGAATGTAGGAATTTTCCCAAGGTATTTTAAATGTCCTATATATTTCTTATTTTTAAAGATGCCGTAAAAGCAAATACCATATTAGAAACTTGATTAAAATATACTTTAGTTTATAAAAATTGCAATATTTAAAGCAAAAACAAATAAACAAACTTTTTAATTAAAGCATTGAAAAATTTCAGAAAATTGTAAATTAAAAAAAAAACAGTCCAGTTATTTAAGGAATTTGTAACAAAACTCTCACTTCACTCTTTAACTAGTTCATACAAATAAAAATTATAACAAAATAATTCCCTGTGAATAACCGAAAAATCTTATTATTTTTAATTTATAAACTAACGTTTAGACAAGATTTTTATGCATAGCACAAAGGGTAACAATTATTATAAGCAATAATTATCAGCCTGAAACATTCATCAACATTGAAAAATCTTCCGAGAAAAGATACTTGCCGCCAACGGGACTTGAACCCGTGTCCTTCTGATTGCCGGTCAGCTGCTCTTGACCACTGAGCTATGGGGGCTTATCAAATACCCGCCAAATAATTCAATATATACTAGTGTTTCATTCAACAATTACTGCTTATTATATTTTTTCCACCTGAAAACGTTCAAGTCCCGTTGGCGGCAAGTATCTTTTCTCGGAAGATTTTTCAATGTTGATGAGTGTTTCAGGCTGATAATTATTGCTTATAATAATTGTTACCCTTTGTGCTATGCATAAAAATCTTGTCTAAACGTTAGTTTATAAATTAAAAATAATAATTAATATTTGACAAGTATTTCCCCAATAAATGTAGTCATAATTTGTCTCGACGCCACCTAGCGAGGGATTTAACACTTACAATGTCTCTCTCGCAAAAATAAAGTTGGTTGTTTTCAGGTGGAAAAAATATAATAAGCAGTAATTGTTGAATGAAACACTAGTATATATTGAATTATTTGGCGGGTATTTGATAAGCCCCCATAGCTCAGTGGTCAAGAGCAGCTGACCGGCAATCAGAAGGACACGGGTTCAAGTCCCGTTGGTTGATTTTCTCGAATTTGTATTTATTTACACATAGATAGGTTATTAAAAAACTATAACTTTAATGACAGTGACATTAAATTTCCCTGGCTAAATTTATATAAAAAATAACCCAATAAGCTTTTTTCCGATAACAAAACTACAAAAAGTCACAACATGACATTATTAATGGATTAAAACTGAATAAAAATAACAAAAATAATAGTAAATATATGTACTGAATTATACTAATATAATAGTGAATTGGTCATAGAATAGTAATTATGAACTGAATCACACATAAAAACTCTCATTTACCGGGAAACAGACGCGCATGTTGCCAGTTCTAAGTTTTTTCTGCAGCAAGTAAAGACATTTTTATCAATATTAAATCGAAATCGAAAATGTAAACCTAATTCAATGCGTAAAATACTGTTTAACGATTGGGAAGTGTTTTTTATTAGTGAGGCTGATCGTATTCAAACAGTAATGGCTCTGCTCCCCGAGTCACCAATGAGGCGAGCTGATTTCTCTATGGAGTTGGGGAGCTTTGTCATTATCTATGCAACTAGTTTTAAGAACAGGGTTGGCCTTGTGAAATGCGCAGGCGCTATTGGAGCAGTCCGTTCCGGGAGCTAATTGCAAAAGAGACAAGGAGCCATGAGCTGATAATAAATAACACCTAACACAGCGCCCTTGAGCCTTTACTAGCTCCAGGCGTCGCGTCGTTTGACTCGGAGATGGCCCTGTTATTAGAACTAACAGAGTTTTTAAATTAATCGACATAAAATCAATGTTTGGATATGCAAAAAAGTTTAGAAAAACAGGTAGTTTATTCAATGATATATTTTTTTCTATTTTTTCTGGCTCTCTCCCCTCAAGGGTGTTCCAGGCCATCATTACAAATTGGAGAGGAGAGAGGAAAAATGAGGTTAATTTTATTAAAATGCGCAAATTTCAAAATTATATGCAAGATTGGAGAACAGTTCAGACTTAGAAGAGACGTGATGTTGAATGGGGAGACGCAATTTTAGATACGGCTTGATATTTGTTTAGAGAGAGAGAGAGAGAGAGGATATTTATTTAGAGAGGGACAATAAAAAAATATGTCGTCTAAAGTTTCCACTTCTAGATGTAAAATCTGGGGAGTCAATGACATGAATTTTAAAAGGTGAAAAGAAACAGAAAAATGTTCGATTAATATACTAATAAGTTAATGAGAGGATTTTTTTTTGATAAATGGGGAGACTTGTTGAAACCACGGTTTTAATGGGATAGTCCTATTTATTGAGGCATAGCAGGTTCCCTTGGATTGACTAGTAATGTGCCAAAACTTTGTCCAAAAATCATAGATGTTTACTTGAATAACTTAGACACGCCATATTTTTCAAAAATCATTACGAAATATGGCAGAAAAAAAATTAGACGAAATTTGTAATTAAAATTTTGAATTTAAGGAATTAAAGACAGACAATCAAATAGCGAACGTGTAGACATTGGTTGCTTTTTGCTTGCAACAGCATGGCGACAGCAACCAACGAAATAATAAAATACAGAAACTATACAAAATATAAAAGCGAAACAACATTTGATCTTCTCTGTGATACGGATTCCCCCAGTGTTGCAATCTCTCGCCTGATATTTGGCGGGGTTATATTTGCAAGTACGGGGAGCCAAGGAAGAGGAGTCGATTTTAAGGTTCCGATGATGGTTCGCATTGTGGCATTAAGCTGAACGTCGACCATGGAAGTGTGGGCGCTTCTGGCCCATACTGGAGCACAGTATTCAGCTGCTGAGAAAACCACGGCAATAGATGCCGTTCTGAGCGAGTTGGAGTCGCATCCCCAGCTAGTACCAGCCAGCTTCTTGACTAAGTTTAGTCTTGTCCTGGTTTTTTTGCCCGCTGTTTCCATGTGTTTCCGGTAATTCAGGCTCCTGTCCAAAGTTACTCCAAGATAGCGGGGATGGGGGTCATGGTAAATAATTTTTCCATCAAACTGAACACAGAGTTTTGCGTTTGCCTGTGAATTACTGAGATGGAAAGCTGTCACAACTGTTTTCGACCCATTTGGCTTTAGTCGCCAATTGAGGAAAAATTCTTCCATAGCCTTGAGGTCAGAATTAAGGATCTCTTCTGCTGCATTGAGGGTTTTGGCTTGGACTGTGATGGCGAAGTCATCTGCGTAAGCAAATTTTCTGCCTTCAGTGTGAGGAAGATCTCGTGTATAGATGTTGAAGAGCGATGGAGGGAATACAAGAAGGCGCTGGAAAAAAGCGAAATACCCTTGCACGATGATGTCGTTTCTCACCCGTCATGCCGCCTAAAGTCTCGAAAACCCTTCTGGACGGAAGGAGAAAGACTCCTTCGAACACCTCTCACCGCAGAAGATAGGTGGAAGCTTGAGTGGCAATCAGCCAACGTCAAAAACGCCCATCTCGTGCAAGACCCCACTGAGAGACAGCCTGGGTTCTCATTGCCTCGCAAACTCTGGACTGCCATCAATAGGATAAGGTGCTCCCATAGCCGTTGTGCTCACATGATGCATAGATGGGGCCTTTAAGAGTCGGCGACGTGTGAATGCGGTGCGGTGCAGACCACCGAACATGAGGTCCACAGGGCAACGCCTGAGGCCCTAGACTGGCTCGCAGACCTAGATGTCCCCCTCTGACCCCCCACCATACGAAAGAAGAAGAAGAATGTGATACGGATGATCTTTGTCAAATATACAATGAAAAGTCTAAATCATTAATATCTAACCTAAAAGAAGTACCTAATTGACAAGAATACCAATCCAAACTACTAAAACAAGAGAAACAAATAAATTATATAATTTAGAACTACAATCAAATACTACATGAAATAAATAGACTACGAAATTACAAAAATCTCAAGAAATTCACAAGACTAGAAAGCATTAAAAATTTGAGAAATAAATACTCAAAATCGTTGAAGTTTGTAAGAACGATTACTTCACAAATAATATTACTATGAAAAGGCGACACTTAAAAAATGTGGAAAATCATAAAAGGATTTCTGCAAACTACATAGATATGATAAAGGGATGAAATATGACATCGATTTTCCGCAACAGAAACAGGGCAGCATACAGAACTGCTTCAACAATTTTGTAATAAACAGCATCAATAGAATTACATCAGAGTATACCAATACTGAAGGAAGACATCCACGTGAGAAATGTTCGACTAAACCGAGAAAAAATTGTGTTTAAAGAGATTAATGAAACGTATCTTTTACAGATTCTTAACAGAACCAAATAAAAAGAAAGTCCAAATGGAATAAGTATTACAGTTTTTTGATATGCAATGCCAGTGATAGGACCTCATTTACTGGACATGATAATTGAATCAATAAGAAGTGAAAAATTTCCAAACACATGGAAAACATTCATTGTGATCCCATTTGCAAAAGTTGTTAATACCAGAAAATTTGAAGAATAAAGACCAATAAAAATGTTACCAAAATACGAACAGGTACTAGAAATTGTAATAAAAAACAATGAGTATTTGGAAAAACATAACATATTATGTGACGAGCAATCAGGATTCCGGAACAATAAATTTTACTAAGGCGATAAACATAATGATTGTGAAAAAAAAATAAACAGACAAAAGAAAAACATTGCGGTATTATTATATTTCAAAAGTGCATTTGAAAAGATAAGAGAAAAAAAAACTATTAGAAAATTGGGAAGACATAAGTCTCTTCAGACTTAGCTTTAAACCTATTCAAACAATAGGTTTAAAGCTAAAAAAAAACAAGTAACAAAAATTGAATGTTCATTGTCAGAACCGATAGAAAACAACCTAGTTGTTCCTCAAGGGTTTGTATAAGGCTCAATTCTGTACATAATTTACTTAAATTACCTATTTAAATAAAACCATTGTAATGTAAAGATTTTAAGGTAATATAAATTTTGTGTAGGTAGAACCTATACCTTTTGTCATCCGACCGCTGTCTTCTCAGAGCAAGTAGAACTCCATCGCAGGATAGTGGAGATAAGGATTTAGAGGTCATGCATATAAAAGACGCTTATTTTACTGGTGAAAATTAATGTTAACTTTATTGCAGTTTGCAAGGGAAATTTGAACAAAGGAAAAGTAAATAAAACAAATACCTTGAGCAATTATTAACTGATGTAGAAAGAGAGAGTTAACCAATTACGTTTAATTTTAATACCGCACACGTCCCGTCGCCGTGACAGTCGTGACATTCCTCCAAAAGACGACAGCAATCCCCAAGACACCGTCCAGCACGTCATCCAACGGCGTGTAGAAAATCTCGCCGGCCAAAGCAGAGCCAAGCCGCTTCATTCAAAGGGATTCCACCCAACAACCAGGCACAGCAGATATACACCCATCAGGCGGTGTGTAGAAAATCTCGCCGGCCAAAGCAGAGCAAAGCCGCTTCAATACGTCTCCCGTTGATTACAGATTAAAATTCACTTCCGCGCACGCGGTTCAAGCAATCACTCGGCATCCGGCGAGAAATTAAATAAAATAAACAGGCTTCTATGCCATTTGAGTCGTCACACGCTCACAGAAAGAAAAAATAAACTCATTCTAGGCTACATCGCACTAGAATTTGTGATAACAAAAAACTCTCCTCCAAAATCTCCTCTCGCCTCGAAAAATTACGTGATATCC
The DNA here is from genome assembly GCA_929108145.2 of Limnephilus rhombicus. Lineage (NCBI taxonomy): Eukaryota > Metazoa > Arthropoda > Insecta > Trichoptera > Limnephilidae > Limnephilus > Limnephilus rhombicus. Next base: position 24,896,900 of record OV815299.1, on the reverse strand, counting down.
TGCGCCATCTTTCCTCGAATGACGTTTCCGGTCCCCTTGCAGTTTGGCCAACCAACAAAGTAAAAAAAAAAAGAAAAAAATAAATAAAGCATAGACAATAAACGGTACCTATTTTGAGCAGTACCTGCTCACGAAATAGATATGTTACACCATACAACATTGCAAAATCAGACTTTTTGCAAACGATACGTTAAACTATATTTCGTGTGAAGAGTACTTAGATAAAATAAACCAAATAAACGAAGACCTTCAAAATAAACAAGTTGAAACTGAACGTAAGGAAAACAAAATATATGGAAATAGGGAATAAAACGCACAACACAGAGTTAAAAATGACAATCTATATACATAAAAAATTAGATTCCGTATGTTTGTGTCCGTAAATCTCGGAAAGTTATCTATGGATTGACTAAAATTTTTTACAGAACATTGCATTTTAGCAGAAGAGTGTTTCTATATATATATAATAGTATGCTCTGGCGTTATTAAATTTGTTTAAAAAAATACAACAGGCGGTGCGCGAGTGGTTTGAAAATATGTGTATTTCATATATTTTAGCGGCAGGTAGGGAAGGCCGGAAGGGGAGGTTAACGAAAGAGGTGGGGTTTGCTGGAATGGTGCGGAGGGCGGGGGAAGAGGAACGCAAGAGGAGAAGGAGACGCGGGAGGGGAAAGACGACGCATGGGAATGGTCCTGCAGGAGAAACAATTTTTTTCTCCGAATGGGATTGCAACGCATGCCGGGTATCAGCTGTTATGATAAAAATGATACAAAATTAAAAAATAAATAAATAAATACGTGGGTATAATATTGGATTCATATCTAACTTTCACAGCAAATTTATAATATGTGCTAAAGAAGGTATCAAAAAAATAAATTTTCTTAGAAGACTAAGAAATAAACTAAATTTAAATATTACAATTACTCCCCATTTAGATAACTGCTCCTAGATGTTATATTTGGCCAATGAAGGAAATTTGAACGAGCTAATAAGTCCTAACAAATCAGTGCCCCTTTGTTGCAGCGGTCTCACCGGGACAGGAGTGCTCCTGGCTGCGGTGGTACAATCATATTGTAACTGACTGAAGTACCCAGCGTTGCCCGGGCTTTATACTACTTTAAGAAGCCGTAATCTGAATTTCTATCGACATAATATGACACCCTTTTTTAAGCTCTTAAAAAAAGTCATTTTCAAAGATAATCTCTATTGAGTTGAAAAAGCAATTATAAGAGTTTCCCTTGATAGAAAAAAAATCGCAACATATTCTATGAAACTAAAAAAGCACACCTGGTTCTTTTATTTAACATGTTAAAGGTATTCACAGTGCTTATTTAAATGTTTAAATTCTATTTAACCCCTATAGTTTATTTGGAAGATATATTATATATACTAACCTATTTTTTCAAAACAATAAGAAACATTTTAGATAAAGAATAGCTAATTAAAATCTATTATGCCTTAGCCCAATCTCAACTACAATATGGTCTTATCGGATGGGGAAGCTCATGCGATTCCACTATAAAACCAGTCCTCATAGCACAAAGGGCAATTCTGAAAATTATACTTAGAGTACCCATCAGAACCCCTACAGACTATGTTTTTAAAGCGCTGAATTTAATGTCACTGAAACAATTATATACAAAAGATATTCTAATGTACGCATTCAAAAATCAGGATAACTTTACACAGACAAACTCGGGCCGATTCACAAGATCTACATTACAACATACATTCTACCAACCTACAACTAAAACGACTTTTGGACAAAGAAATATGGAATACTTCTCTGTAAAATTATTTAATTTACTCCCTCTTGCAATGAAAACCACAAGAAAAATAACCGCCTTCAAAAGAAGCATAAAAATATGGATTATGGACATGGGAAGGAAGAAAATAGATTCAATTTTGCAACCCAACAAAAAATAATGCTTTGTTTTGTACTTTCTTTTAGATCTAACTTAATAATTTTCCTTGGCAATATTCTAACATAGATTAGATATTTACTTATAATTCAAATAATAAAACTGTACAATGTGTCCTTAGAACGGGGTACCCCAGTTAGGACACATTTTCTCTAAAAAACTGTAAAATAAAAAATATATAAATAAAAAAAATAAAAAAATATCTCCCAGCCGGCCTGAAACTCATAAAGGTCATGCTATCTCATTTTGTATTACGGTTCGATATATGTTTTAAACACTGTTAGACTGAGAGAACACCACGCTGTAAATAGGTATGACAAAATTAACAGTGATTCTTTAAATGCTACTTTACTCAGATATTAGGAGATTTTTGCTTCATTTTTAATCCCTCAGTCCTCGGTCATGCTCTGTCAGAAGTCATAATATTTTCGCTTTGTAATAAAATCGATATAAATGGATTATTTTTGAACGTATCTGAAAATTAAAATCTGTTTTTGAAAGGTGATGAAATACACTTTTCAATCATCATCATTACATAGTATAAAATGAAGTCGCTCAAAATGTATGTACGCGTTCATCTTTTAAACTACGCAACGGATTTTCATACGGTTTTCACCAATAGATAGAGTGATTGAAGAGAAATGTTTATATGTATAATAAAGCATGTAAATTATATTAGAGAAAAGCCGAGAAATTCAAAGAAAACATATTTTTGTGCGATTTAAAACGGCTGGCGGGCCGTACTATAGTCACTTTTGAAATTCGTTCTGCGGAAGAAATTGGAAAATAGATGTCCTAGAGTATAGTCTGTCAAAAAAGAGTAGAAAATATAAAAACTGGAACTACTAAATTTGTAGACTGACAACACCAATTTAACTGTCAAATATTTTTTTGAAGTGCAATGACACTGAATGTATAGAACACAGTAAAAACCACATAAAAAAAAAACATTTTTTCTTCATGACATAAATTTTATTAAAAGGTGATTTATAAAGCGATTTGCTTTAATTTAATTTAACATAAATTTGAATTTAACAATAGATAGAAAGGAAGAATCACTAATGGTGAGTGTTACTACTTTTAGATCTGAATGAGTTAAATACATTCAGATCTAAAATTAGAGACATGATCTAAAGCCCAGGCAACGCTAGGTTCTTTATCTAGTATTAAATAAATATGAGCAATTTCTAAACTGTGCTTTATATTTTACTAGCTGACCCGGCCACGCGTTGCTGTGGCTAATAAAACACAACGTCATCTACTGGATGGTTATCCAACCTTTATAACCACCGCCGTCTTTGAGTTTACCGCAAAGAGGCAGACAGATGCCGCGGAGGACTTTAATTTATAATACGTAGAGATGGTGTGAAAGATTATAATAATGTGCATGAAATGCTTGGGGTAACTAACGTATTTAAGTTAATAAGGATTAATACTGTATCCGTCTAAATAACTTTTCAATTACCGCAATGTACGTGACCATTTTTTTAGAAGATAGAATGGGTATTATAGTAAACTATCCGTAAAAGATAGATATATGCCTTCGCGGACTTTTTTGTAGATCTATAAAAGAGGAATATCCCACCATGTATTGTTTTGTTATATCCCAAAAGGATTAGGCAGTGTTTTCGATGAAAGCTAGCAGGCGGCTTGAATTTTCCGATACTTCTAACAATCATCGTTATGTTTCAACCAATGTTCACAAGTCCTTGACAAATTACATACTTAAACCTTCCTCACGAAACACTCTATCTATTGGTGAAAACCGCATGAAAATCCGTTCCTTAGTTTTCGAGTTTATCGCAAACAGACAGCCGACGCGGGGGACTTTAATTTATAATATGTAGAGATTACATTATAGTTAATCTTCATTATGTTAACACAAAATTTCAAAGGTATAGTAATAATATACCTATATGCAATTCTAATTTTGAGATCGGCGAGTATCTATACTGCAATGAAAAAATATTTTTCCACTATTATGCCTTTTTAATTTTTTATAACAATGTAGGTTACACAGCTTTACTTTAACACCATGAGTTATGTGTTTAGTATTGCCATTTGATCAACAGTGGCGCCCTCATATATTTTCTACTCTTATTTGACAACTGTAAGTAGGTATTTGATTTGAATTATTTTATTTGATAAAGTCGCTCAAAATGTATGTGCGCATAGATCTTTTAAACTACGCAACGGATACTCATGCGGTTTTCACCAATAGATAGAGTGATTCAAGAGGAAGGTTTATATGTGTAAAAACATGCTTATTATAGTAGAGAAAAGTCGAAAAAACAGAACACAATATTAAATGGTAAATCAATGAACTCAAAACTAGCCGAAGTATTAGCTCACAGGTAATGGCGATCTCACCGATGTATATGTCTTCTCTCGTCGAAACAAACTCAAATTTCTATTTGAATTGATACGTAGCAACCTTATATTTCAATATCTTTGGTAGCAACCATAGACATCAGAATTCAATAGACCAGAAGATACAGACGAGGGGGTAAAACCAAACTATGAAGGGGGAAGAGGGGAAAGATGACTGTGATTCGTTATACAATCAATCTGACAGTAAATAGGCATCTCGCATTACAATATCACCATTTAGTTCTTAAAAGCAAAATCTGCTTTGAATGAATAGACCTTTTTACATGGGAGCGCGAATTGCTTGCCACGATAATAACATATTTGCTAAGGCAAAAAGGCTCGCCGCAAAAAGACTCGCCCCAATACACATAGCAATATTTTGTTGCCGTGTTTAGTTAAAACACTATTACAAATGTTTCATAATTTACTTACCCCTGTAACCAGCGACGTAAACACTGGAGAACCGCCCACATTCGCTATGTCTATATAATATGTACCTATAATATATAGCGCAAGCTGCCGTTTTTGGCGTGATATTTCGTAAAACGTATAGACGTTACTTTCGCGCTGGTCACTACAAGAATGATGACGTCACATATTTTAGATTCTCTCCCCTCCCCATGGAGCGAGCTGGCGCCAAGGCGGAGCTTATAGCCGGTTCCATGGGGAGGGGGAAATATTACGTTTTTATCACTTAGGGCAGGTCCAGATATATTCATATGTCCGTGGTAGCAACCAACTTAATTATTGGGTTCTTACTCGTACTTCGCAAGTGATTACTTGTGCATTATAATTTCAAACTGTTACATAGTCGCTAGCGCCTATTAATTATGAAAGTTATTTATTAATATTTTTAAACATTCCTATTTGCACATCTCCCTTTCAAATCATCTTCTTCTTCATTTTGAATGCTTATAATAATACGGGTGGAAAGAAGGACGAAAATTCCCCTCAGGGCCTATTTAATCTTTGGGATGCTATGTGGAGGGTCTATTTAGGAATGGAAAACGAATAAGATCTGCGAAGGAAAAATGTACGAAATGTATGAAAAATGTGGGATGAATATATACAGGAGTGACGGATATACGAATCTATCCCTCCCACTGCGGGAAGGCGATGATCTGTGAGAGTCCTGCTGAAGGGATAAAAAGGTCTCACTCAACCGGTCTACCACGCAGTTAATGGGCAGACGCATCCGCCGCCAAGACCCGGACAAACCTCACCCCATGAACCCGGGCACCCCTGCTAAGTCACCAAACATAGCGAACCACTTGGGGTCACTTAACGGGAGAGGTGTTGGTTATCCAATAATTGGTTACCGGGCGGCGCGCGGTGCCCATACTTGCATCCCAAATTTTAATTTATTAATCATTTATATATGTTAATGTTTTCATCACAAAACATTGTGAAATAGAATTTATTTATTTAACACTCGCAATCCCAATATCTACAATAGTAGCGACACACGCCCCACTATACATTTTATTTTATATTTTAAATTGGTAATTCGGGATTTTTTTTTTAAACTCTCTTAAATTATTGAGATTCATTTGAGATTCACGTACCAATGCTCCTTTCTCAATTAAACATTTCACTATAGACCATTCTCCCTCCCGTATAGCCCGAGCAAGAGTTTTACCACCATCCGCATTAACATCCGTTTTAACACTCTCCAGCAGGACTCGCACTGCAGCCCACTTCTTATAATACGATGCCCTAGTTAGTGCGGTCCATCCCCCCTTGTTTACCCTGTTTGGGTCCGCCCCCTGCTGCAGGAGGTACTCTAGGACTGGGAGATGGCCCGCCTCTGCCGCGTAATACAATGCAGTCCAGCCCTCATTATCTACAGAGTTAATATCAGAGCCGCTTAAAATGAAATATTTCACCAATGATAAATTGCCTTTACGTCCCGCTTTATGAAGTACAGTGCTGCCGTGATTATCTTCAGAGGTAATCTCAGCGCCAGTTTCAATAAGATATTTCACCAACGATAAATTGTCTTTTTCTACTGCTATATGGAGTCCAGTGCGACCGAAATTATCTTTAGAGGTAATCTCAGCGCCAGTTTCAATAAGATATTTTACCAACGATAAATTATCTTTTTCTACTGCTATATGAAGTCCAGTGCGACCGCGATTATCTTTAGAGGTAATCTCAGCGCCAGTTTCAATAAGATATTTCACCAACGATAAATTGTCTTTTTCTACTGCTATATGAAGTCCAGTGCGACCGCGATTATCTTTAGAGGTAATCTCAGCGCCAGTTTCAATAAGATATTTCACCAATGATAAATTGTCTTTTTCTACCGCTATATGGAGTGCAGTGTGGCCGAGATTATCTTCAGAGTTAATCTCAGCGCCAGTTTCAATAAGATATTTCACCAACGATAAATAATCATTACCTACCGCTATATGGAGTACAGTGCCGCCGTCAATATCTTTAGAGGTAATCTCAGCACCACTTTCGAGGAGATATTTCACCAACGATAAATTGTTGTTAATTACCGCTATATGAAGCGCAGTCGTGTGGTCATTATCATCTTTAAAGTTGATGTCAGCGCCACTCTCAGTGAAATATTTTACTGCCGATAAATTGTTTTTGTTTACCGCTACATGAAGTTCAGTCCTAAAGTTTTCATTTATAGAGCTAATCTGAGCACCACTTTCAAATAAATTATTTACTTTTAAAAAGTTACTGTCTTTACCTGTGGCCACTTCTAATGCGGGCCTGCCATCATTTTCTTCAGCACCCCTTTCGGTGAGATATTTTATTATTGATAAATTGTTTTTACCCTTTGCAATATGTAGTGCTATCTCCCCGTAATTATCTTGAGAGTTAATCTCAGTCCCACTTTCAATGAGATGTTTAATTATTAATTGATTGACATTACCTGTCACTTTATTATGTCGTGCAGTCCTGTCTCTAAACATTATACCTTGAACACTTTCAAAGATATTTTTTGATGTGGATAGATTTTTATTACCTGCCACTATATGTAAAGGAGTTCTGCTACTATTATTTAAGAAGTTAATTTCAGCACCGCTTTTGGTGAGATATTTTACTAACGATAAATTACTTTTTCCTGTCGCATGATGTAAGGCAGTCAAACCACTATTATCTTTCAAGTTAATCTTAACACCATTTTTAATCAGGTATTTTACTATCATAGAATTTTCATTACCTACCGCTATATGCAATGCGGACCATCCGTCATTATCTTGAGAGTTCTTCTCAGCGCCACTTTCAATTAGATGTCTCACTGCTGATAAATTGTCTTTTCCCGCCGCTATATAAAGCGCAGTCCTGCCGTAATTATCTATAGCGTTGATCTCCGCACCACTATCAATGAGATATTTACAAATTGTTGTATGTCGATTAAAAGCCGCATACATCAGAGCAGTCTTACCTAGTTTACAGCGTGTATTTATGTTTGCCCCACGCTCCACTAAGAGCTTGACAATATCCAGGTTACCAGCCTCAGTAGCTATAAGTAAAGGAGTCTTTTTATTTTTATCGCGCCGTGTCAACAAAATATTTACGAGATCCGAGGTTTGCTTCGCAAATAGTGTAACCATTCCGAGATGGCCGTTCTGTGCAGCGAAGTGAAGGCAAGTCACATGTTCTTTTAGCCCATTCAGTAATATGAGGTAACGTTCGATGTTATTGTTTAATCTTTCAAATAATATTGTTTTTGTATGATTCACATTATTTTTAAGTAAACCCTTGTTAAATGGATAAATTAATGTTTCAACGTATTTTAATCTGCTTACAATGTTATCAATTTCTGTTGAGGTGTCACCCGATTTTAGTGCATAATTTGAAACATATGATTCATCAACAAATCGATTAAACATATATGCTAATAGGACCGTTTCTTTACACTTAACAATAGATTTAAAAAAAAAAATCATAATTCTGTTACACAATGCGTCATCTTCAGTTTTGCTATGAAAAGTCGGCTGATCCATTATATGCAGTGCTGTATTATTATTATTGTCATATTGGGTGATAAGACTGACGAAGGCTTCCTGGGTACTTTCATAGTGCAACCCGCTGAGCAGAAGGGTAATTATGTGCTCGTTCCTTTCTTTGACAGCAATGTGCAAGGCGGTCTGGTGGTCGTCATTTCTAAATATGGCATTTTCTTCGAACCACAGTTGACTAATTTGTTCTGCGTTTGATTGGAGTGTTTTTTCTGTCATCTTCATTTCTCCTAATTCAACATTTAGAAATAATCTGATAACCTTGCTATCAGGTTGCAACAGTACTTTAGGCAGAATTATGTCTTTAATCAGTTGATATTTGAAATCTCTCTCGTGTTGATCTAACCACATGACTATTATTTGGGCACAGCAATACTCGGCATATGTTCTGTGCACAAATTGGAATTCTCCGTTCCCTTTAGATTGTACTAACCCAAGCCTATTTAATTTAACTAGCTTCCGATCCTCAATGGGTGTAAAATTCTCATTATAAAAATCGGAAAAGAATGTTTTAAAACCGAGTACGCCGTGTAGTCTGTTTAATGGTTCTAGGTATTTTTCGTTAATATCATCGTCACTCAATGCCTCTCCTATAATTGTTTTATCGTGTATATATATATCATATTTCAAACTAATAAATCTCTTGTATAGATTTGGTGCGCTCACTATGTTGATATTTTTAAATAAGGCTTCCGTAGACTGGATCAACAGGTCACTTTGCGGCCTGAATATTTCAGCCAACATTCTTAGCTGCAGAGGGACTCCCATGAAGCGGGCCATGTCTGAGCCGAGCACTTTCTTCGCCTGTCGGAGAACCTCTTCCGCATACTTTTTGAGTCGCCCCTCCTCTGCCTCTCCGTAATCTCCCATTTCGAGGAAGAGGCAGGAACGCCAAAACACCAATAAGAAGTTTAGTTGATTTTCTTCACTAATAGGTACAAATGACGTAGAGAATTGAGTAAGTTTCTCTTCCAATGATTCTTTCAAATATGTTCGTGTTGCCAAGAATAATTGAACATTTGGTTTATTTATCAAATAATTAAACAGCTTAACAAGTTTCTCTTTGGAACTTTCCTTATTTTTAATATAATCGTCTACTTCGTCGAACCCATCAAACATCAAAACGACTCGCTTAGTTGATGTCTTACTTTGAAGTAAATATATTAAAAACTTGTGTTCTAGACTATTGTCAGCACTGGTGCAACTCTCACTCAGAAGAAAACTTGCCACGTTTTGAGGAGTTAGTAGTAGTCCATCTGGTAATTTATCTTTTATATGAGTTTGAAAGTTTTTCAGCTCAATATATATTACCCACGGTGTTTCAACAAGCCTAGACAAATTCGCTAGCGATGTCGTCTTACCCATACCGGGTGCGTCTGTTATGATCACCACCTTTCGTTCAGTTTCGCTCAATGTTTGTTCGTCTATCGGGTCGTATGATTCTGTCGATACGTAAGATTGCAAGCTCTCCACAGATCCATGGGAATATCTCCATTCAATTTCACACCCAACTTCGTTCTGACAGATCTTAATAAAATGAAGGTTTTTCTGTAAATTTTCCTGAATTACTTTTGCATCTCGTTCTTTTGTGTCCGCAACGTTTAAATTTTCAATAAATGCTTCACTTTCCTTACAATTGCTGATCAATCGTAAGAGGAAAGTCTCATCTTTGATGCTGCGAACGACAAAAAGGTCACCAGAATGTTTAGTTTGCGCAAAATTTCGAACATCAATTCGAGCTCTATGAAAAAAATTTCTAGATACGTAAAAGTTTTTGTTAAAAATTTGTTTGCAGTAAATATCTCCGTTAGACACTTGAAGCCGATAAACAGAGTTTTGTTGGTACTTATTGCACGTTTCTCTGAACACCTCTTCTGCGTCTCCCTCGGCGAGGATGATCTCTGTCCCCGCAAGCTGCTCCCAACCGGCTAACTTCTCCACTTCCTTGCGACTCATCACCACAAAAGTGTTGGTTGAATTAATACATTTTGAGATACATTTCTTGTCAGTTTTAATATTGATTTCAAATATTGGCATTTGTTGATCACTGAGTCGCGGACGCGTGTTTTTGATAGTTATAATGTAATCATCATTAGTTACTATTTTCTTAAAGTCCGAACAAAGGAATTCATTTATATCTGAAATCGAGCATTCTTCCCCTAAAAAATTTGCAAAAGTGTACACAGTTTTGCCTGTTGAAATAATATTTCTCCGACGCATAACTTTCTGCGAATCGTCGGACAAATCAATTAGATTAATTTTTCGATTAACATTAAATGTTTTGACGTTTTCAAAAGAGTCAAATATATCAATTGGGTGTGAAGATATAAAAACAAGCTTCTTAAGGTTGGAAGGAGAGCTTTGCTTGTAATTGTTTAAAAATGTCCGATTTTCCGAACTGAAAGTTGTACATAGACTACCGTCAACCATCATTAGGTTATTTTGGTCAATGGGCGAACGGCCACTTTTTAAAAGTTTCTGAAGCCGTGGCCAATCTAGGAACGTGAAATGACTTTCAAGAGTATATTTTTCGTTTGCGGCAGAGAAGAGAACTTTCTCCCTTAATTGTGAGAATATGTTCCTAAGTCGTATCATTTCTAACAGGGCGTCTTGAGTAACAATCGAAAGGACCCGTGCGGTGTCCGAAAGCAGGAATTCCTGGAGGCCTATTGAGTCAGTGAAATTCAATGAAGACTTTGGTATAGAGTCGAGAAAGCTCTGTCCCTCAGCGTGGTAAAACAAGTCAGCAGCTCGAGGGAGCGCCGCAAACTGCTCCTTCACTGCCTCCGTGAACTCTTGCCCTAGCCACCGCATCAGTTGCTTCAGACAGCGTGTAAGTTTTCCTAACGATTGTTTGGATTTGCAGCTTAATGTTAAATTATTATGGTCAATTTCAAAATCGGGAAATACATTTTCATTTTTTTCAATTTCAAGGTTTTTATTTAAAACTAATTTATTGATCATGCTAACATCCGCTTGTTTTTGAATACTGGTTAACTTATTAAGAATTTGTAATTCGTCGTCAGAAAAAGTTTTCAAATAGCATTTAGCCTTAATAATACCCTCTTCCGTATTGTACCGTTCCGAAATTCCTTCAAACAAATTTAAATCATCAGTCTCTTTGTCAAAATTTCCATGATATTTATTGGCAAGGTTTAATGCATTTTTCCCAAAAAGCAAACTTAGTTCATCGCTGTTTTTAGGCCAGTCCAGTACTTCGATTACATGCAAATTATTACTTAAGGCGTTTACGAAATTACTGATTGCGTGAGTCTTCTCAGTATAGATTACAGTGCACGAATTGACTTTCCAGTCAAAACTGGAAACATCAATTAAAATACGATTAACTGTCCCGATATGCTTACCACAAGTGTTTACATAGTTTGGCGCCGATACATACACCATAATATCCAACCTGTCCAAAAAATTGTTCCCTAATCTATCGTAATGACCGTCCCGTACTTTTTCAAGCATGTATCTTGCACCAGGGCTGTCAAATACTACAGTCTTAGCGTGAACTCCTTCACTGGTGTTCTTCATTAACAAGCCGCCCGACACATTCAACCACTTCACTGTGAAACTAGTTATTTGGGCTAGCCAGCCCCCGAGGGAGTGGCCTGTTATTGAAAGATTGTAATTTCTTCCGTGTTTGGTGTTAACAAAATGTAATGCTTGCCTTATTCGATCTGCGAAAGTGATGGCGGTGTTAGCGCAGTCCATGTATTTGTTCCACCAAATTCCGAAAGCATCGGTGATCAGCGATCCCGCGTTGGATAGTACTGTCCCTCGGTGCGCCACCACCACCTGCTGCCACTTGGTATGCACGTACGCTGCACCGAAGTATCCGTTCATCCAATGCGGGTTGGAACCAGTGGCCAGGAGACACCAGTCCTCGGGTAGATCCAGACTCTTCCCGTAATCCGCGTCCATTTCCCGCAGCTTCTTCTCTGTGTACACAGCATCTGAAAGCAGCGCCAGGATGAGGTCGCTGGGATGAGAGTCTGAAGCCAGGATGTTAAGGGGAAGTTTTGTTGAGGATTCCAGAAGGGCGTCAGTCAATTGCTCCTCCGAACGCTCCATCACTAATCCCTGGTCGACTTCCATGGTTGAAAAGGAGCAGCACGATGTGAATCAACTGAAACAATAGTTTTTATAATAATAATGTGACACAAAATAATGTTACACAAAACCGCAACATGTCAGAGGAATTCTATAAAAGTATGATCTTATGGCAATCTACTGGCAATCTATGGTTAGTTTGAATAAAGAAAACAACTAAGTGTTCCTACCATAGCTGGTAAGCAATCCAACAAATAACTTTCTAATAATAACCAAGTTAACCTAACTTTCATCCACTCGCTGGCACATACCTCTCCAGATGGGAGGGCACGTATTGTCTATTTATCCCTTCAGGGGGACTAGCATAGTTAAATCCTTACAATAATATCCTTACAATATCGGATCCATAGGCGCAACTACCCATGATTTCAAAACCAGCACGGCCGCATTGTTGATAGTCAGATCGATATTGGCAGAGGATAAATAAGAAATCGATATATGATGGCAACACTGGCGGATCTATATATGGATTTACATACGTAAATGTCAAACAGTTAAAATAAAAAAAAAATAACAACGAATTGACAATTTTCTATTACAAATACTAACTTTAATAATACGCACGGTCATATATGCTTTGAAAGACTGCACAAGGTCTAAAAGGCCGAAGCTCTAAAAGGCTCAAGCTTATTAAAGATTGGTCTCCCATTGGTCTCTCCTGATATTGAGAAAATCCGTATTCTATGAATAGTTAGTCATATTTGTGAGCATGTTCAACATATGTTTCGGACAGCCGGTTGACAAAAGATGTCTCCGAGAGTCAGATAAGCAGCCGATAGATACAACTTCTTTTAATAATGTCATTCGTCATGCAAAATATCTGGCTTATTAATGAATGTAGGTGAACCAACGAAGCTCTTAGAATTGAAAGAAAACGTATATGCGATCCATAAACTTAATTAATTCCTCTAAGACGCGATCAATTGATTTCTTTCCAGCTAGAAGAAACGAATGTTACTCATATATGACTAAAGACCTCTTTATTAACTGCCATTTAGTTTAGTTAGTATTTCAATTCAAACTTGTAATTTTTTTTTGTCTTTAAATTTTACATTTACGTAGTTAACCATAGACAGATCCATCAGCGTTGCCTTCGTATATCGATTTATTATTTATTCCCTGTTTATATCGGTCTTGCTATCAACAGTGTGGCCGTGCTCGGGAAAACGGCATGAAATCATCGGCAGTTACAATTATCGATCCGATATTGTAAAGATATCTATTATTATAAGCAATAATTGTCAGCCTGAAACTCTCATTTGCATTGAAAAATCTTCCGAGAAAAGATACTTGCCGCCAACGGGACGTCCCGTTAGTAAATGAGAGTTTCAGGCTGACAAATATTGCTTATAATAATTGATACCCTTTGTGCTATGCATAAAAATCTTGTCTTAAACGTCAGTTTATAAATTAAAAATAATAAGTAAAGATATCTCTTTCAGTGTGCTAGACCCCCAGTTCAGTGCAGCCACAAGCCAGTGATGCTATGTCTAAGGAGAAGTCCCCAGATCTGAAGACTTGAATTTTAAAGGGAAAAGAGAAGTTTTTTGTAAAAATCGTAAGCAATCTGAGAGATTTTGAGCAATGAGTGATGTGTAAAAGTGTAGTTCTCTCAAATGGTTTGTGTCTATGAAATATTAGTATATGGTAGTGAGGAGATTTCCAATTTGCTTATAAATAATGTTTCTGTCCTCAAGGGCATCAGACACGATCAAACGGCTTGAACCAACCAAGTAGTGTTTTGCTTGAGTCAAGCATTTTGGGGCGAGCGGGCTGGCAAGCGGGCGGAGTGGATTAGATTTGTATGTAAATCTACAGTTTTATGCCGAGGTTGACGAAATTTTGCACACGGTACCTTCAAAACAAGAGGAAGTCTACATTTGATTTCCAAAACTCTGTGTAAAGCCAGGCCAGCTAGTAATTAATATTATTAAATATTTTTGTTATTTTGGTATCTAATATTGTGAAAAAAAAATTTTTTTAGCAACATTTCCTGGTTAAAAATAATCACGGAATGTTAAAAATCCACTGACTTCCATCGTTTAAAAACGTTATTTGTTAACTACTTTACAATTGCTTGCTTTCTCCCGTAATTCCCGTAAAACCCTACTGTGCTTTTTTTGCTGGTAGGCCCTGCAGGTAGCATTTTGCTGGTAGGCCCTGCAGGTAGCATTTTGCTGGTAGGCCCTGCAGGTAGCATTTTGCTGGTAGGCCCTGCAGGTAGCATTTTGCTGGTAGGCCCTGCAGGTAGCATTTTGCTGGTAGGCCCTGCAGGTAGCATTTTGCTGGTAGGCCCTGCAGGTAGCATTTTGATGGGATTCGCCCAATTTAGTAAAGTTCCCTGATATAAGTAGAGTTTTCCTCCTTTGTATCTACCAGATAAATTATTAGAATTTGCAAAAACTTGTCACACAAGCACCTATTCATTTTCCTATCCAAACAAAAACCATTTGTTAATACCTGTGTAATAATTGTAAGTAATTGTAAGTAAGTTTGAAATTTCCTGGATGAATAAAAACTAATTTCTACTAAGTAACAAACTCCAATTAATTAAGAAATGTACTGCCAATCAAAACTCGGGAAATTAAAGAACGCCGCCCGATTTGAGTGTTTTGAAATATATTTTGGAGTTCCTCCCCCAAAACCTCCCCTATAACAAGTTTTAACCAAATCAGTTTCAAAGTTCTAAAGTTTCAAGATTATTTATAAATAATATAATCATTTTAGATTAATTTTGTTGTTCACCTGCACAGATCAAATTTTCAAACTTCAAAAAGCCAAAAGGAACCGATTTCAAAAATGACTGTATCGTTGAAAAAATAATATCGGGCCATCCAGAATTTGATTTTAGAAAATTTTATGTTTGGTAAGACTATTTAACTTTTTCATTTTGTTTTTGTGATTTTTTTGAAATTTGAAAACTTTTAATGCTGGAAAACTTTATTTTTCTAAAAAAAAAATTCTGCCAGAAAAAAACAGAAAACCGGAATTTTGCAAGGAAAATTAGTCATGAAATTTTTATAAAGACATTTAACATTTTGATCTTTTTATGCGATTTTTGGAATTTTTTATGCTTTAAGCATTTCAAATATTTCTTCCAAAAAAAAATTTGAAATTGGGAAAAAATTTGCTCGGAAAATGGGTCGTGAAATTGTATTAAAGTTTTTGAAATTCAAAATAATGTTCATTGTCTTTTTTACTTTTTCTCATCTGAGATTCTGTTTGAAACCTCAACAGTTCAAAAACAGCAAGAGGTCCTGGGTTCGAGTCCCAGAGGTGTCAATATGTTTTTCTGATTTTTCTGTTTCCAGATTTTTGATTGAGTTTCGCTTATATTGTCTTCATTTATTTAAAAACTCAACAGTTCTTTTTGAAAAATAATAGAGGGCGCAAATTCCGTTTAAAACAATAAATAAAAAATGTACAGTCTTTCGAATAATAATTTATCCAGATAACAGATAACATTATAATATAACCCACATAATAACATTAATTATACATAAATAACATAATCCACATTATAACCTACACAACACAACAAAAATTCAAAGAAGCCATCATAATCCCCATCCATAAAACAGGTTCAAAAAGTAACATAGTAAATTATCGCCCAATCTCAATACTCACAGTATTTAGTAAACTCTTTGAGCGTATTGTGTACGATCAAATTTATATAACTATTGTCCGCAGCATACAAAATCAACAACATGTTTTTTTACAAAAAAGGTCATTACTAACAAACTTAGTCAACTTCACTGAATACTTAACAAGCAATACGGATAACGGACACCAAGTAGATGTCATCTACACAGATTACTCAAAAGCTTTCGATAAAGTTAACCACTCTATCCTCATTAAAAAATTACACCAATTAGGAATCCATGGCGACTTACTTAGGTGGCTAACTTCATATCTGCATAGAAGACAACAGTGCGTATCAGTTGAGGGAACTAAGTCTAACTTTTTTACTGTGCCTTCTGGCGTACCGCAAGGTTCTCACTTGGGGCCATTATTGTTTAATGTGTATATATTTGATATTTTAAAATGTTTTTTACATGCTAACTACCTAGCATATGCAGATGACAAAAAAAATATACTTAGTAATCAAATCTATCAATGACTGCATAAAACCTCAAGAAGACCTAAATCGACTTTTTGCATACTGTAAATTAAACAAATTAGTCCTAAACATTTCCAAGTGCAACAAATTATCTTTTACGCGTAACAAAAATAAAATTTCTTTTAATTATAACTTTCATGATACACAAATCCATGAAATAGAATTAATTCGTGACCTTGGGGTAGTACTGGATGTAAAACTAAATTTTATCAAACACATTAACGAAGTAATCAACAAAGCCAATAAAATTTTGGGATTTATAATTCGCATATCTAAACCTTTTCACAATATTAAAACTCTGTATTCCCTTTACACCACGTATATCCGCCCTTACTTAGAATACTGCACACTAATTTGGGCACCGTTCTACCAATGCCATATTGACAGAATCGAAAGTGTACAAAATAAATTTTTTAAACACATAAATTATAAATTCAAATTACTCTTTGCAAATAATACCGAATCCTTAAAATTTCACAACTTTACTCCACTTCAAACACGAAGATTAATATCTGATCAAATATTTTTATACAAAATTCTGAATAACGGCCTGGACTCTCCTGAACTCGTAAATTATTTAAGAATTCACATACCTACAAGGCCAACCACACCAAACCATTTTTTTCATTTGCCAGCGTGCAGAACCAACCTTAGAAAAAATTCTCCAATCCCCCGTATATGCGCGCAATATAACACGCAATTTAACAATATCGATATTCTTAATAATACTCTTGTGACGAAATACCGAAACGAAGTCAAACGTACGATCACAAATGTTAATTAAATTAATGCACAACTATAGAAAAGGTACAGCATGAGCATTTCCTGTCCCCATCCCACCTTCCTCTGCCTCTTGCCCTTTCCTATTCCTTCTTCCTTCTAATATACTTATATATTTTTTTTGTTGTTGTTATTTTCATTTTCATTTAATGGTTATTACCAATTACAATTGTATATTATATCATAATAACCAACATTAGCATAAGAAACTGTTTTGGCTTACCTCATGTTTAACCTCTTGTATAACTCATCCTGTATATAAATTGCTGTTTGTTTCTTACAATAAATAAATAAATAAACAACATTATTATTTTTATGCCATCTGCAAGTATAAAGTCAATAAAATACATAAAATAATTAGAAAAATAAAATGCGTAAAATAAAAAAGAAAAATAAAAAAAAAACAAAATAAGCAAAATCAGTGAAATAAATAAAATAAGTAAAATAAACAATAAAAGTAAAATGATCTTCATAAGTAAAAAAAAAATAAGAAAAAAAGTTAAATAAATAATATAAAAAATATAAATAATATTAATAAAATAAACAAAATTATAAAACATAAGTAAAGTAAATAAAATAAGTAAAATAATACAGATAATATAAATAAAATCATTAAAATAAATAATTAAACAAAATAAGCCAAAAAAGTAAAATAAGTAAAACATGTAAAATAAATAATATTAATAAAATAAATAAAATAAATGAAATAAGTAAAATAAATTATATGAATAAAATAAGTAAGATAGTAAAAATAAGTAAAATAAATAAGATATGGTTGGGAACCTCTGGTTTAAATTTAAAAAAAAATAGTCAACTCACCTCAAGAAATGTGACACAAGTTCACGGATCTGTCACAGGATTGTTACAAAACTGTTAGAAATGTAAATTAGAATTTGATATTTCAATCAAATGAATTCACAGACAAAAATACACTTTGTATTATTGTTCAGAGTACAGAGTACAGAGGTGATTTAGTTTGATGCAATAATACAGTGGAGGTAATCCACCGCTTACCCGCCGTGGTATAAGTATATGCAACAATACAATTAGCACTCGTCGGGTGTGACGCTTAGTCAAGGATCTCTACAGCTCTGTCAAGGATGTCACTATATTAATTACTTCATTCGCTGACTGCTAACAATTACACAAAACAATTGTATTAGAATGAATTCCAATAGAGAGTGCAGCGTGAAGACTGTCAACTGGCAAGTGTCCCAAGGTAAGACTGGCTTGCAAAGAGCTATTTTAAAATACATATTCATTTCCCTTATCTCAACCCAGACTGGATTATGCATTGTGGATTACGGACAGACGATGGATTATAAAATACTGGTGAAATAAATAAGTGGAAATAAGTTAAAAAGTGTTTTAATTTCAATTTTAATTCTTAGAAATAATATTATCAGTTCTGAAAACCAGTAGATAGGCGCACCTACAGAGGTACATTGAATATTTGATCCATGATTGTGGGAAAAATTCGATAATTTTTTTTCAAAACCTTTTTTTCCAAAACCATCTGAAGGATATTTAATTTCAGTTTAGGCCAGAAAAATCAATGTTCTTTTTAAATGTATTATTTTAAGAATAACGAGTTCTTGATGTGAAGTAATTTTACGTTTAAAAACATTTATGCCTAAGGACGTTCCGTTCAGGGATCATTTTGTATTGTTGGCAGTGTTTCAAGAGACGTCAACCATTCTCTCCTGATCCGGTCCACCACGTAATAGGTGGGCAAAAGCAAGACGTCAAGACCTAGACAAACCATACCCCATGTAACAGGGCATTAAAGTCACCAAACGTAGCGAACCACTTAGGGTGACCTATGGCAGGGGTATCTTGGTTATCTTGGATCACGAGGCGGCGGTACCCATACCCGCCTCTCAAATTAAAATTTACTTCTCATTATTATCTAACTGCTACGACTGACAATTAGTAAAAAATAATATTGTTAGTTTAGTGTCGGCAAAAGTCAGGCCGCCTGGTAGCTTTCATCGAAAACGCTGCCTAATCCTTTTGGGATATAACAAAACAATGCATGGTGGGATATTCCTCTTTTATAGATCTACAAAAAAGTCCACGGGGGCATACATCTATCTTTTACGGATAGCTTACTATACCCTAATCTAATTTCTAAAAAGGTCACGTACATTTATTTATTTTATTTATTTTTTTATTTAAGTACATAAAACAGGCATTATGCCCAAAAATTTATATACATGGATGATTTAAATTACAAAAATTATAACCAAAATAATATCAGTAATAATTAGCTACTCGTAAATATGCAAAAGTGAATGACGAACAAGAATGACTAAAAGGTAGAGTACAAAAGAATCACCAACAATTTATTATTGGCACCTGTGCTGATGGGACAATGATTTAGTAGGTACAATATTTCCTGTCTTTGAATAAAGGGCTTCATCACAATATCAGCTTACGATTGATGGGAAATATATTTTTTGAAGTGATTGAATGGGTTATTAAAAATATCAATTTCATTATTAGAGCAGTGTATAGTGTTATAATGTCTTAATATTCGTGGTAAAAGGGAGAAATATCCTGTATTTGTGTGGTAGGTAGATATATAGAAAATATCTTGCATCCTCCTTGTCGAATTTCTTGACGGTGTGTCAATGTTAATTTGGGATAAAATGTTTGGTGTATCAACTGATGCATGCATAATTTTGTGCAGAAGCAATAAATCAGAAAGTTTCCATCTTCCTGTCAGAGAGTGTAGTTTATAGTGTAGAATTCGGTCTTTATACGTTCCAAATTGATCAGATATAGCTTCGCGATAAGCAATAACACGGGTTAATTTTCTTTGTATGGATTCGATTCTATAATTATGAATCTCATAGTTGGGACACCAAATAGTGGATCCGTATTCGAGAATACTTCGCACAATTGATTTATATAATGTTAAAGTTAATTCTGCACTTTTAAAGCAATTTGTGATTCGAAGCGTTAATCCTAATATTTGTGACGCACTTTTTGAAATTGTATCTACATGTTTATTGAAGCTAAGTGATGAGTCAAATATCACGCCTAAGTCTTTAATTGAAGCTATGTTTAATAAAGCGACATTGTTAATGTGATATGTGTTTGAATTTATTATTTATTTCTGTTCTTCGTGAAGGAAATTACAGCATATTTGTTTTTATTTAAATACAAATCATTTAGTGCGCACCATTCGTGTAGTGATGATAGGTCTTTTTGCAAATCGATGCAATCTTCCAATGATGTGATTTTTTTGTACAGCTTAAGGTCGTCGGTAAATAGGAGATATTTCGAAAATTTTATTCTTAATACTATGTCATTGATAAAAATTAAAAATAGCAGGGGTCCAAGATGAGAGCCCTGCGGAATTCCCGATGTTACAGTAAAAATATCCGCAGAGTATCCTCCTATAACTACTTGTAGTTTTCTTTCAGTAATGTAACTCTCAAACCATTTCAGAGTATTTCCACATAATACATTTCATATTACATTGCGGTAATTGAAAAGTGATTTAGACGGATACAGTATTAATCCTTATTAACTTAAATACGTTAGTTACTCCAAGCATTTCATGCACATTATTATAATCTTTCACACCATCTCTACGTATTATAAATTAAAGTCCTCCCGGCATCTGTCTGTCTCTTCGCGATAAACTCAAAGACGGCGGTGGTTATAAAGGTTGGATAACCATCCAGTAGATGACGTTGTGTTTTATTAGCCACAGCAACGCGTGACCGGGTCAGCTAGTAAATAATAAGAATAATAATAAATCGGTGAATTATTTTCCCATTTGGTCTCTGGTAGGTTGACATGTTGTTCTTGTATTATTTTGTATTTATTATACTTATATAGTGCTATTGCACAGCGTAAATTGACTAGATGATCATTTGTGGAAAAGTGTGTGGAAGGGTTTAGTTTTTCTTGTGGGGAAGATTTAACCCGGAAATAAAATCTGGTGCGTTAAAATGTTTTATTCCAGGTTGTGGGTATGATAGTGCAATCCTACACGTCCAATCCTACAAAAAGAAGAAAAAAATTATGTCCATGTCTCTACGTTTTGATTTTTTAAATACATTGTTTGAGTTTGTGTACTGAACGTCTGTTGATGACTTTCAAACCAGGCAATTATGATGAATTTAAGAGGGTCCCTAACTCATATAAGAAATAATTTACCAAAAAAGGCAAAACGTTCCGACAAACGGACGATATCTATGAGGGAGCGGGCCGTATCGGCAGAGACGGGGCGAGAAATAAAAGACGTCAGTCGTTTATTGTGCTACGTAGCGACGTCGGTAAAACGGTAACATGATGTAATGCGGAGTGCCGTAGATGAGATGCTGCAGGCGCTCGGAGGAGATGGAGATGGTGTGGTGAAGGTCAGCGAGTTGCTCAACACCTTGGCGGTGGAGATGACCTATCTTCCAGGCCGTTGCTCGACGCTTTGAGCCGCGGAGATGAACGGTGAGTGGCTCGGTGAGCTGAGCCACCAGCAGGTAGTCCTGGCGAGGCGGAGCGTGTTTCCATGGCAGCGAAGCACGGTGCGCTTCGGGGTGCCATGAAATGGAGAGCGGATCCCTTGGCTGAAGGTGGCATCGAACCTTGTAAGTCGCGGGATGTAGCTGTTCTCAGGAGCTGAAGACACGATGGGCCTTGTAGTTGAGGCGTGAAGGAGTCCTCGCGGAAGCTGCCCTGGATGTGTAGAGATGCCATGCAGGAGCACTTGTGCGAAGATCTGTTACATGCTGAGATGTTGACTGACTGGTGGTCTGATACTGACTGAGCGAGCGCCGAGTTTAGTCGCTTTATATATACCAGCGCGACCGGTGGAGTAATGTTCCATTCGCCGGCAATGTGTACACTAGAAGGTACTCGAACATACCCGGTGCTGAATATTCAGGCGGCTTATAAACTCCAGACCTTTCTAGGCGATGGCGATATTATTAATCGATGAGACGGCCGCGGCAGGTGAGCAAAGTACACCGGCATATACGGTAGGTACCTAGGCAAGTGCCGGCGCCGCGCGAATATTAGATGTTTCTCGTGTCTTCTTTTGATGGCGGAGTTGATAATGATGTGTTGCCACATCTATATTATCACTTTTTAGATGTAAATAATGAATGAGAGATCATTTTATTTTATTTCAATTTTCTTTTGTTAATTGTTTTTTTATTGTTCTTATTTCAAAAGCATACAACGAGTAATTAAGTAAAAATTAAAGTGTTTTGATTATTTTTAATGTTTTTGTTGCTCGTAGGTATATGTACATACGAGTTCTCTAAAGTCATCCATGTGGAATTAGCATTAGATGTATTTCTATTATTTTACATTGAGTTTATGCTT
The DNA here is from genome assembly GCA_929108145.2 of Limnephilus rhombicus. Classification (NCBI taxonomy): domain Eukaryota; kingdom Metazoa; phylum Arthropoda; class Insecta; order Trichoptera; family Limnephilidae; genus Limnephilus; species Limnephilus rhombicus. The sequence goes on along the minus strand of OV815299.1, from coordinate 24,874,265 downwards.
TTTATTTTAATGTCATGTATATTATCGAGGCTTCTGACTCACATAATGTTGTCATTTTTTGCCTCATCTGTTTTTAAATTATAATATTATCATTATAATCTCTAATGATCTTTAAAAGGTACTTAGAGTCCTTTTATATTCATTTCGTATAAAAAATCACTTTCAAATATTTTCCAGTTTACATGATCTAATAAATTTCATTATTCTCGATATGGCATGAAACTCTGTTGAGGCTATTAAATTCTGAACTTCCGATGAGTTCGAGGTCATTAGTATTGTCACTCTCTGTCGTTCATATTTAATGCACTTCGATAATGTGTGCTCGACATCTTCAATTTGTTCACATATCGAGCACATTGGAGAATCAGAGAGGCCTAACACAATATTCTTCCCATTAGTGCATGTCCGGATCTTAATCTAAAAATGATTCTCATTTCCGATCTTTTCAGATTAACCTCAGTGAACCATGGTCTTTTAAACGGTTCGTTTTGGAGCTTTCTGTACCATATTCCTTTATTGGTAGACAAAGTTTCAAAATGATTGTTCCACATATTATTACACATGGAATTTATTTTTTGGCAGTTTATGCTTTATTTGTATATTTTGTAATCTTTTTTTATTTTGTGTTATACTGTTGTAATAAATGAAATTTGTATTTCATATGTAAAAGCCCAATAGGGCGTCAATAAATAAATAAATATTCAAAAACTAATTGCAGTAGTGTCAAAATCCATAGAGGAAATTAGGGGGAGTATGTTTGTATGGTCAAAACGACGCCCGGTTTCCTCTTAAGAGTTTCCCTATTTTCGGTACATTTACCAAAATTACTTGTGTCAATAAAATACCTTTTATCACCGCACCATTACTTACTATTTTTCTTAAAATCATTTTATGATAAACTCATCACAGCGGGCACCGGTCTTATCATGTTTACGTGACTTTATCAACTACGAGAATAATTAAACGCTTACGGAATAGGCCACTTGCATGGATTTCATAACGACTTGGAAAAAATCGTGTGGATAGATCTTTTTGCTAAGATTACGAAAATGTTAGTAAAATTTTTTTAAAATGTACAGTTTTTTTAATTTTTAAATAAATAAATCCATTTTTTGGGCTCGTGACGTCACTACATGAAAATGTCCCGTCTCCGAAAATGATCCTATTAATTTTGTAAAATTCCACACTGTTTTTTTTATGGCATCACTTTACATATTTCTTTAAAAATCTAAGAAATGTGTTAAATAAAAAGGATATGAAAGAGGTCTACTACGCGTTATGTCATTCTCGAATTGAATATGGAATCATAGGATGGGGATCTGCTACACATACGTACCTACACAGCCTGAATACGATTCAAAAAGGAATTATAAAGATCATATTGAAAGTACCAATTAGAACGCCTTCAATTGAAATTTTCAATTACTTTGACGTACCAAATGTACAGCAAATATATGCCAAAAATATATTATTGAAGCTCTTCAAAAATAATGAATCCTCTACTAGACCGTGTATGCATAACACTAGATCGAATAAAAATGGTATAAAAAATATTCCAATTTATAAAACCACATTTGAACAAAGAAACTATACATACTTTGCAACAAAACTCCATAACATCCTTCCCCAAGACATAAAACTAATAAAAAATCCAATTGAATACAAATCAAGAATAAAAATATGGCTTAAAGAGGTCAATGAGAAAACCCTAGCGAAGACGCTAAAAACGACATAGAAGACAAATGAACTATATTTAAATAACTTTAGTCCGCCTCGGCACAGGACCCCCTAGTGAGGAGGACTAAGAAATACAATATTTTATACTTAATTTCACCATTTTATTTTATATGTAAATTTTTTTATATAATCGTTATAATAAAAAAAAAACAAAAACTTTGATTTCAGGCGAATTTTTGAATTCGTTCAGTAGATTTATTGTTTGTTCTCTGCGAACTTATCATTTGGTTTGACTTTTTGACAAAGGTTTGAAGAGAACCCCGTACATTAGTTAACGTAACCCGGTACGTGTTTTAGAGGTATAATGATTATGGTGCTGATTTTAACAAAATAAAATTTTATAATATTCTTATTATTATTATAATTTACAAGTACAAGTATATTACATTAGATTTAGTAATATAGACGTTGTACATTATAATGATTTATGATCAATAAGATGGATCAAGGAAAAAAATATTTATGAGATGTAATACTTTTGGTATGCCTCGTTATTCTCCTGTGCCATTCGTGTGGAAAACTTCTTTAAAAAAAAATGATTTTCGGCTATGTAATTATCGTTTTTTCACACCTATAAAATTATGTCCCGTCTTTCCGGTTTATAAAAAATGGACTGATTTTTCTGACTGAAATTTTCAAAAAATCCCCAGGGTTTCAAAAATACGATTAAAAAAGAAAAACAGAATGTCTTAGAATATTCGCCTAAACCGGATTTAAAAAAAAAATAACCTAACGGGAAGGCCTAACGGGAGAGATTATTTATTTCGCAATCTTGAGATAATATAAATACACTGGCATAGTAACAACCAATTGCTACTGATGTAATATTATCTATATACAGTGGACCTGCGGTTAGGCTTGTTGAAAAATATCGATATATCGAAATATCGATATTTTTAATTCAAAATATCGATATTTTTAGCCGATATATTTTGATCCGATATATCGATACAAAATATCCAATATCGAAAATTGTATCAAAAACGATATTTTTTTAAATTTATGTATTTAAAGTCACTAGAATCCAAAACCGTATAGGAACGAACGGAAAAAGGTAACTGTATTGGGTCATGACATCTGGCGGTTGAAATTTTAACTATTAATAGCTTACAAATCTATTGTCTTTGCATTAGTATTTGTGATCACCAATACTATCTCATGTGTGTAGGTACATACATAGAAATGCATGCTATTTTTCGCCATTTTTTTCTAAGCCACTCCTATGTGTTGGTTCCCAATTGTCTATGATTATTGACTATACCTTGTTCCAAACACGTAGTCCTTTTTGAATAGAATGTTACTGAGACGCATACAAACTTTGTATGCGTCTCAGTTTACATATAAGTTAGAAGACAGCTTTTTAGTTTTTGATATTTTTGTAATTATTACGTAATAAAAATGAATAGTGATAAAAATACCTTCATGTTTATTGAGATTTTTGTACATTAAAAAAAGCAAATTGTGTACAAAAATTACTATTGATAATATTGAGCTGAATACACTATTATTTTAAAAACGCAAAATCTCTTGAAAATTTGACCGATATATCGATATTTTTTCCTCGATATATCGACGTCGATATTGATATTTTAATAAATATGGATACATCGATATATCGATATTTTTTTTCACTTTCGACATCCTTACCTGCGGTAATCTGGATAATTTTTAATAAGAGTACCAAGAATCTATTTGAACTACGAATCATACTACATACTACTACGACATACTAATCATACACATATAATCATACTACGACAAAGAGCAAAAACCAAATCTTTCATGTTGAATTCTTTTAACGTTTTTTCTATAGGCTGGTCCTGAGATACGGCTCTCAGAAGTAGGGTTTTTTTGTAATCTTGCTTGACAAACTGATATTACGATATACAAACAAATATTCTGATTCTGATGCGTTGGATTACAGGGGACACCGGATTAGCCATTATATGAGAACATGAGATGTCTATGCGTTGCTAAACCATTCATCTTATTGCGATGAAACTTTGGGGATTTGATGTGCCCACAATGGTTTCTATATATAATAGTGAGCTCTGGTGTCATGAAATTATGCAATTCTAACCGTTAATGAACGAATTAATTAATTGAATGCAATTGCGATGAAACTTTGCAGATTCGATGTGCGCATGCCCGCAATGGTTTCTATATACAATAGTGAGCTTTGGTGTCATGAAAATATACAATACACAATAGTGAGCTTTGGTGTCGTTGCTAAACCGTTCATCCGGTTGTGATGAAACTTTTATTTTTATTTTTTTATTTATTTAAATAAAACATACAACGAAGTTGCATTCCCATGAGTTATCAAAACTCATTAAGAGATCGCCAATTGGTACATTTGAAAAGATAAACCAACCCAACCCAATATGCAAACACAATAAATGAAGAAAATTTTTACAAAAACATTTTACAGAAGCAACATGCAGACACAAACATATGAAGAATCACTTTACAAATATTTCACAGAAACATGTCTTAGGTGAGTTGTTATGAGCACGCCCACGAAGGTTTCTATGCACACTGATGAGCTCGGGCATTATGAAATTTAAAAAAAAATTGCAATAGGTGGCATGCGAGCATGTTCTGTAACTCTGACAAACAATTTGCCATTGCCTTTGCAAAAATAGCTGGCGCGGGTGATAACCTATAAACTAACCGTTTATACTGAAATAACCCTAAATGGGTATTGATTGTTGTAAAACGTCTACACTCTTTTTTCAAAAAAAACTGGTTATACGCCGATTTGAGGTCAATTTTTGCAAAAACCTTTCCACCATTTACTTTAGTTAACAGTTCCTCAATTCTAGGCAACGGGTACTTGTCAACTAACAGCCGATTATTCACTGTTGATTTGTAATCACCACATATCCTAATGCTACCATTTTTTTAATCACTGATACAATCGGACTTGCAAAATCACTATACTAAATTTGTTCTATAATACCGTCTGAAAGTAAATTATTTAACTCGATTTCAACTTTTTCTTTCAAAGCGAACGGCATTATTCTGTGATTACGAAATATCGGAACGGCGGTATTTTTTAACGTTAAATTTACTTCGTACTTATTAAACTTGCCTAGTTTATCCGTAAAAAATTCTGGATTTTTTTTTTACTAATCGCTCCTTTAATGTATTCCAATTTACACAGTTTACGATCCCAGTTATTCCCACGTTAAAAAGATCCATGAAATCACGACCTACAATGGATAGAGACGAGTTACCTACGACAATTATTTTCAACTGGTGGCATAGGTCGTTAAACTCTACCAGCGAAGTAAACGTACCTATCACTTCAATGAGCGTATTGTCAAAACCCCGTAAGCTAATGTTTTCGTGCACTAACTTAATACTACTGAATTTACTGAAATAACAATCTTTGGCAATCACGCTACAAAATGCCCCAGAATCTACAATGAATTTATTCTTAATCTCGTCTAGTGAAACTTCTTTAAAATAATGGCTCAATACTATTAATATCACCCAACTTTTATTTATTTTTATTTTTAGTTTATTTAGGAAACAAACAGTTATACATATTTTAATAAGAAAGTAAGATATTACATGGTTGCATTAACCAGCGAAGTTTCCGCTAAAATTTATAATATACATAAAAACATAGATTAAAACATTAAAGAAAACATAAAGTGGTAGAAAAAAATAAAAATATTTACAGGGTGTAACAGGACGTACCCGAGGGATTTTAACCATCGATTCCTGAGCATATTTGGAGAAAAAAATGTAAATGAAATTTCGGTCTCCGGTGATATTTTTGATGTTTTTTTTTTATTTATTTTTTCTACAAAAACATTAAAAAATGGTAGGTGTTGGACAGTTGGAGGCGGGGTGAGGGGTTGGTCGGTTACTCGGCTGAGTGACCAATGACAACAAGCGGAAGAATTTTTTTTTTGTTTGAATTTGAAGAAAAAAAAATGTCATAAAAAAAGTCACCGGAGACCAAAATTTCATTTACATTTTTTACTCAAAATATGCTCAGGAATCAATGGTTAAAATCCCTCGGGTACGTTCTGTTACACCCTGTATACACATACAAATCATTTAAACACAACTTAAAGCATGTGGGATATGTAAATCATCCAAAAAATATTATTATGATTAATAAAAAATAATATTATTATTATTTCAGATCTAATCCCAATTATTCATTTCAAAGAATCAAAATATCCGAGATGGTTCAATAAAGAACTTGTTCAATTAACTGGCCTTAAAAAAGTTTTACATAAGAAATATAAAGAAGACAGGTCTTTATCAAATTATATTGAATTTAAAAACATTAGAAAAGATTGCAAAATCTTATCAAAAATTTGCTACAATTCTTTTATTAATAATGTTGAAACTTCAATAAATCATAATGTAAAGTATTTCTGGAACTATGCAAAATCAATGAAAAATAACAACTTTGGTATACCCGCCAACTTGGAATATGCAGGTAAAAAGGCCAAAGACACTCAAAGTATCGCTGACCTTTTTGCTGATTTTTTTAAAAGTGTTTATGAATGTGATACACCAGTTTCTGCTAGTACAGTATCAAATTTTACCACTGATCATAATCTTAATTTATCTTGTATCCACATAGAATATAATGATATACTGACTGAACTTAAATTACTAGATCAAAGTAAAAGCGGTGGACCAGATAAAATACCTCCTGTTTTTCTGAATAATTGTGCTACCAATCTAGCGTATCCCTTATTTTTGCTTTTTAATCATCAGTCTTTACGAACAGGATGTTTTCCTATTAAATGGAAATTCAGCTACCTAACACCTATTTTTAAAAAAGGTGATAAACACGAGGTGATTAACTATAGACCTGTATGCCTTTTACAAACAATTCCTAAAGTTTTTGAAAAAATTCTTCTTAAAAAAATTATTTTCCGATTAAACCACGTCATTTCTCCTGAACAACATGGTTTCTCTACTGGAAAATCTACCCTTACTAACTTATTAACGTATCAAAACTATATATCTGATTCCATGTCTAGTAAATGTCAAGTTGACTCTATTTATACCGATTTGAGTAAGGCGTTCGATAAAGTTAATCACGAGTTATTGCTGAATAAACTGCAAAAACTCGGTATAGGTGGTTCACTATATAAGTGGTTTAACAGTTACTTGATCAACAGATTACTGGCTGTTAAAATTGATGGTACATTTTCGTACAAATTCACTGCTACGAGTGGTGTTCCTCAGGGGTCACATTTAGGTCCAATCCTGTTTTTATTATTTGTTAATGATGTGTTATATATTTTCAATGATGTTCAAGTATTAATGTTTGCAGACGACCTGAAATTATTTAAAGCAATCAGAAACATTAATGATTGCCATATATTGTCAAATAACTTGTTAAGATTTATTATATGGTGTCATGATAACCGCTTGCAACTTAACATAAGCAAATGTCAAATTATGAGGTTTTATCGAATAAAGAATCCAATATTTTTCGATTATTCCATTAACAATATGTCGTTAGTATCGGTCTCGGAAATCAATGACTTAGGAATTTGGTTTGACACGAAACTCAACTTTATCAAGCATATAGAAATAATAACCAATAAAGCTTTGAAAATGTTGGGATTTATTTTAAGGATATCTAGTGATTTCAACAATGTCAATACTGTAAAAACATTATATATGTCACTCGTAAGGAGTCATTTAGAATACAATTCCACGGTTTGGTCCCCAAATTATGAGGTTCATTCACATGCGATTGAAAGAATCCAAAATAAATTTTTAAGATATGTGAATTTTAAAATGGGCATTCCTAGTGAATGCCTAAATTACGATAACGTACTTTGTTCATTAAATTTAATAAAATTATCCGATCGTAGAATCATTTCCGATTTAACCTGTTTGTATAAAATCATAAATTCAATGTTTGATACCCCTGATTTATTATATGTAATTTCTTTTCATACTCCAGGCAGGTCAGTCACAAGACAGTACCTACCATATTATTGTAGCAATTCTAAGTCAACAAGTCAATATTATACTCCTATGCGAAGGATTCAACAGCTTGGTAACAAATACTCCGATGTTGTTGATATATTTAGTACATCAATTTTATTATATAAGCATACCTTATTGAAGTTTTTTTCATCAAATAGGGGAATATTTTGCTAAAGCTATTAAAATTGACTAACACATTGACAGTATTTTGTTGGCTGAAAGAAAAAAAACTATTTCGGATTTTTTGTATTTTGTACCTACATCCTGTTTGGTTCAAATTCAATACCTAATATTTTTACTTTGTATTTATTTTTGTGCAAGTGTTTTAAGCAGTAGTTTCCTGCACTATTTATAAGTATAATTTCGTTAATATTGTTATATATATGTATGTAAAAGCCTAAATAGGCGTAAATAAATAAATAAATAAAATAAATAAAATTAAATTAAGAAATTATTATAAAAAGAACTAAAACCAACATAATGAGAATGAAAGAAAAAATAATGGGTGGAGAGCTCGTAATTAACAAATTGCTTTAATTTTTTCTATTATGAATTTAATAAATTGGCCTGAGGACAAATGGAAAATATCAGCGTCGTAAAAGATATCATTATATTTTGTGCACGTCCTTCGGAGAAATGAATGTTGTATATAATTTGTTTTTGAGTGTGCGATGTGGAATAGTCGGTTTAACCTTGTGATTCTTATTGGACAGTGAAAATTAATGTGTTCTAGAAGATAGTTGTTGTCAACAATGTTGTTAATGATTTTGAATAAAAATTTTTAGTCGGATATATTTCTTCTACCTTCTAAGGTTGATACATTATGGAATGTTAATGAGTCTTTTAGGTTTTGATGTTCGAAAGGTTTTAAAATCAAGGTGTTTCAATATCTTTTTTTTAAAATTCTTTCTAACCTTTCAATATTAACTTTGTATTGGGAAGTCCATATGATTGATCCGAATTCTAATATTGAGCGAACAAAAGAGACATACAGTATTTTGATTACGTGTGGTGACCTGAATGAATCTGATAGCAAGGTATTCACGTTTTTACGAGTTGAGACCCGCTTACATTGTTTTGCTAGGTGACCCTTTGTACCAAAAATTTTACACAAATAATTTTTAAATCTACATTCCACCGCAATGTGATTATCGTATCAACAAACGGTACATTTACGCTTTGTTGCTTTTATTGACGGCAATCGCGCCCTATGATTACTACTGCTACGATTGAAACAATATCCGTCTCTGTTTTTCTCATGCGAATTAGGTGAGACACGACCTCCGCTGACTTTGACATTAGCTAAAACCGTGTTATCAACTCGGGATTGAGATTGGGTTGAAGCTACGAGTTCAATGCACTCTGCCACTTGTACACACTTTTCGAAAGTATATAATTCACTATCAAGAAATAGTTTTTCTCTGACCTTACCGGGTTTACATCCTAATACAAATAAATCCCTTAATTTCTCTGATAAACTATTCCCAAACTTGCAATTACTAGAAAGAGACTTTGAACGAACTGCAAAATCGCGAATTGTTTCGTCATTCCTTTGTTTAGCTGTATAAAACTGTGATCTCTCTTCAAAAAAACATTTTGTCATACAAAGATATTCATTGAGTTTAGATATCAAATCTTCTAACTTAACATCTGTTACTTTTTAGGAATACACAAATTTACTAGTAGAGAGGAACAATCATCTTGCAAAGCATTAAGGAAAATAGCCCTTTTTTAACATCCGATGCGTATTTATCATCATTCACTAGGAGATACTGTTCTCCCAGTTTCCATCACGCAAACTGAAGGACCCCGATCCTCCTGACTCCTTGCTTCCTCTGCTCAGATGGTGCACAAAGAGACGAGAAAAGAAAAATAAAAAAAACCCCTACGAGATTCCTCCGCTCTCCAATCTGCTCCCTGGAACCTCTCAAGAAACTGCTCCTTGACCCATGGTGGTTTGATGGCTCCTTCTAGACCGCTCCTATGACTTGGTAACACCGTTCCTTGATCGTCGGTGCTGCTGATGGCTGCCCCAGACCACTCTTGTGACCTGGACCCCCGATCCTTTATCCCTCGGAGATGCTGCCGCTTTGACGCTCCTGGACCCTCCCGTGCTTCCCCCTTTCGAGAAGCTGGCTGGCTCTAGTTTCTTCTTCTTCACTCCTCCCAGTGAAGATTATTAAATTTCGGTCCAGCCTTTTTACCGACCCGAAAATAATATGTTACAACCCGTATTGTACAATCGCGTTTTTTTTCCGTGCAAATTTTTGCGCGTCGATTCTCGATTCGTAATTACGATTTCCGTAAGGCTGCGCCACTGTTATTTACAGACTTAAGTGTAGACTTTAGATCTTAATAATATACGCGTGTACGAGATGAAAATTTATTGGTGCTATACAAGTTATAAGCTACTTGCTAACTAACGAGCTGTCGGTAGGAAAAAAAAGCAAGCAGGTACATACATCACCTTTTATAGCGAGTTCTGCCGTCCCGCTCTGGCATATTCAAAAAGATAGGCGTGCCACCAAAACCATTCTTACAGAAAGGTACTTCGAAGAATCTTAGGAGCGGTGCAAGAGGGAGAGGCATGGAGAATCCGCCACAATAATGAGCTCTATGATATTTACCAAGCTCCCAGACTCTCCACCCATTTAAGGCTCCAAAGATTAAGATGGGCCGGACATGTGCACCGAATGCCAAGCACACGAGTACCGAAGAAGGTTGTGACAGGACACCCGGGAGGTAAACGAAAGGTGTGCAGACCTAGACTGAGATGGGAGGATGATGTCAGGAATGATGCAAGAGGATTACTCCATGTTGCAGATTGGAAGACGACGGACGAGGACAGAGGGCGGTGGAGGCTTATTTTGAAGGAGGCCAAGGCTCGAAATGGGCTGTAGCGCCATTGAAGAAGATTTTAAATTTACTTTAAACACTTTCAGCCTTACTAATAACAAAACACCTTTACAATCGTTAAATGGCATATCTGTTGCTTGCCCGTTGAACGGCATTTTTGCATCTTTACTAACAACAATATCACTTTTTTATGATTTTTATATTGGTCAAATTGAATCTCACGTAGATCTGCGCAGGCGCCATGGCCATTTTGTTTTACAGCTTCCCGGCAAAACTTAATTTTTGACATGATGAATTGTATGCACAGTTAATTATATGTTTTTGAACATATTTTCCTTTTAAATGATCAATTCACTGTGATATTAGTGTAATTTAACATAATTACTAATGCTGGTGTCACTTTTTTCAGTTTTAGTCCTTTAAATAATGTTTGGTTGAAAATTAACTTTCGTTAACGATAGGTTTTAGATTATTTCTGAAATTTTATTTTTTAAATTACTCTTTTGCATGAATTTAGTAAAACTTTTATGAAAGTAATATTGTTTAAGGGCCATTAACCAGCCAGCGAATTCATATTTCGTCGACAGATGTTCTTATGATCGTACAGGGTGGTTCCAATGAGAAAGATTAATTATTCTCCTTACCAGCTTTTTAAAATAATAACTCAATATCGATTTTTTTCATTCAAAATTTGCTTGAATTTATACCTACATTAAAAAATGCTGGAAGGCGTGATAATAAAACTATTAAAATTATGTACTTTTTGTAATTATTTTTTGATCATAAGTATTTATAATTTTTCAATACTATGCAAAATAAGAATGTAAAAAAAAACTTAAATATATTAGTTTGTAAGACCTTGTAAATAAATAAACTGAAGCATTTTCGTCAAAAAACACGTCTGCGGATCTTTTTTTAAATGATTTTTCTTAAACTAAAATTAAAATTTTGAAACATGGTTTTCCCAGATAATTTATTGATTTATTTTACTGCATGATTATATTATTTGAAATGTGTGTTGTATAATACAAAATTTTTGAACTAAAAACCTACGGTAAAACCGTATTATACTAAAAATAAACTAATTTTCTCAAAATTTATAACATAGCTTTACTAGATAAAAAACAGTTTTTCGAAATCAATTTATAATTTTTTGTGGAAAAAAATCGATACGTCTAAAGTTTGATTTTAAAATTACATATTTTCGGTTTTTTCTGGTTATTCCCTCTTAATAATGTAAAAGCCTTATGCGTGTGTAAATAAATACAAATTCTAGAAATCAAAGTTTTAATTGGGTAAAAATGAATCCAAGATGTCGCATTTTTTTAGTTATTCTTTCGGACTTTTTATAATATTTTTTTATAAATTTTAACTGTATAAACGAGATAAAAAGCGAAGTGATAATTTTCTTCCAAATTCATTAAATGAGAGGACTGTGTTTTTGAAATTTTGAGTTTTCAAAAATATTTCGACCATTTAATTTTTTTTGGACCATTTAATTTTTTTTCATATGTTTACGGTAAGCTGTTTTTTTTTCAATTTTTTTTATATTGAAGTTTAAAATATAGCAGTTTTAAAACACGAAAGTATATTTCAGATACGAAAATCTTAAAGGTAGTTTCTATAAAGGTAAATGATTTTACGACATATATAAGACATTTAAAATACGTTGGAAAGAATCCAAAATTCGTTCAGAAATGATTAACAAAACAGGTGTATACAGCAGATAAACTACTCTGTCTGGCTGTGTAAGCAGTGTATAATATACACTGTATATATCTTTCCATGAACTATCATTTTAACCCGTCTGCTTGTTTAGGAATAAATACATCCCAAAACACGTAATCGTGTTATACTTTCATAAGACCAACAACGTCCCGACCGACTTTACATTTTAAAAGCTATATATCTCTCTTCCTCTAACGGAAACCATGATGTATCGTAAAAGCTTCCGACTTGTAGCGACAGATGGCGGTGACATCAGCTATCGGTATAATCCGCTAGATGGCAGGCAGCGTAGTGCCTAAGCCCTCTGGTAGGGGATCGGGGAAGCGGAGAAGGTGTGTTTGAATTATCACTCGCCAGAACCATTTTAGCCAGCTCCTAGTTAGGTTGATAACCGAATTCCATTATATACGCGAAGTATAAATAAACGCAGATAACGAACCAGATTCTATTTATTCCTAAAGTTATCTCCACCCAGAGTGTGTTGGAGAATCTGCTAGTGTCTATCAAATAACAGAACACTACAGAAACATAATATTTTTTCTTTTAACCAGAAGGAGAACAAAATAATGCTTCTTATTGTCTTTGAAATATGAAAGCTATCTTGCACAGATATTTAACAATCTCGATCCAAAGTGACGGTTTCTGATTTTTCGTGCGAAACTGAGACTTCCGGATTGTGAGGTGTGAATATATTGAACCAGCAGACGGGTTTTAGTAATGTTTTCATATCCTCGGTCTTTATCAATTGAATAAAATTTTCAATGTGTTTTTTTAGTAAATTTGTTTAAGTTTTAAGGTTCTATGAAATTTGCTCGATTGAAAAAAAATCAATGCTCCGATAGCCTTTCACCCTAGTGCTCTCGAGACCACCACCGCTCCCCTGGATCTTACCAGTTGGGAATCACTGATTTAAACGAACCAACCATCAAATTCATGTAAAAATAAGGAGAAACATCGATGATTTATTGCGATTCCATGACAGTTGATTCCCCGGCAACCTTACATACAATATGCCATCAGTTTATGGAAAATACAGAATACCTAGTTACACAAAATACTTTAATAGTACACAACTGCTAACCTTGTACAAATCACAAATACGCCCCACGGTTGAATTTGGCAGCCATCTCTGGTCTGGAGCTCTAAAATACCTGAAAAATACCCTCGACTCTGTGCAGAAACGGGCGGTCCGTTTGATCGATTCTCCCATCTTAACAGACGGATTGCAATCTTTAGAGGACAGGCGTCGGGTGGGAATGCTATCCTTGTTCTACCAGTATTACAATGAAAGAAAAAGAATTTACAGTGGATCTGAGTCATTTAAATAGTCAACAAAAATCTGAAATAAATAAACTTATTGATAAATATAAATCAAGCTTTGCAAAGGAAAAATTTGATATTGGAACAGTAAAGGATTATGAAGCACGCATTGATCTACTTGTGGATAAATACTGCAGTAAAAGACCCTACAGATGTTCAATAGAGGATAAGTTAGAGATAGAAGAACAAATAAGAAAATTGCTTGAAAGAAATCTTATAGAGGAATCATACAGCCCTTTTGCAGCACCAGTAACATTAGCTTTCAAAAAAGAAGACAATAGAAAACAAGATTGTGTATCGATTTTAGAGAAATAAATAAAATGGTGGTACCTCAGGCTCAACCATTTCCTTTGATTGAGGACTTAGTAACAAAAACCAGAAACTGTAAGTACTTTTCAACATTGGATGTAAATTCTGCGTTCTGGTCTATTCCCCTGCGAATTGAAGACAGAAAGAAATCTGTTTTTGTAACCCAGGAAGGCCACTACCAATGGACATGTTTACCCTTCAGTTTAAAAACTTCTCCAGCCATATTTCAAAGAATACTAAGCAACATACTGAGAAAGTACAAGTTAACAGAATTTGCTGTAAATTTCATTGACGACATTTAAATATTTTCCGAAACCTATACCGAGCACATAAATCATTTATCACAGCTTTTAAAGGCGATAGAAAAAGAAGGTTTTCGACTTAAACTCACAAAATGTCGATTTGCAACAAATTCTGTAAAATACCTCGGACATATAATACAAGATAATACAGTAAGATCAGTGAGAGATAACTTAATTTCAATAAGAGATTTCCCTACACCAAAGAATCAGAAAAATATTAGACAACTTCTAGGAAAAATCAATTTCTACCACGAGTACATTCCTAACAGTTCAATAATTTTAGAACCACTACATTATTTACTAAGAAAGCACCAAAAATTCATATGGTCAATAGAATGCGAAGAAGCTTTCGAGAAGATTAAACAACTATTGTGTTCACAACCAATCTTGGAAATTTTTGATAAAGACTTATCAACAAACATATATACAGATGCATCATTGGAAGGTATCGGAGCAGTGCTAAAGCAAACTCAACCAGACGGAAAGGAAAAACCTGTAGCATATTTCTCTAAAAAATTAAATGAAGCCAAATAAAAAAAGGCTATATATTTAGAATGCTTAGCTATTAAAGAGGCCATAAGATACTGGCAGTACTGGCTAATAGGCAAACCTTTTACAGTATATTCCGACCACAAACCATTGGAAAATTTAAACATTAAATCTAGAACGGACGAAGAGTTAAGAAATTTATCCTATTATCTATCATAATATAATTTCAAAATAAAATATACACCAGGAAAGAATAATTTAGAGGCAGATTGCTTGAGCAGAAACCCAGTATTAGAAGCTAATAAAGATGTACATGAACAATTAAAAATAATAAACTTAGTAACATTGAATGATATATTAACAGATCAAGAGAAAAATGAGGATATAAAAAAAATACAAGAACAAGTTAATATATAAACACAATATATATTATAAGAGGGTAAGAAAGCAAGAAAAAATACTACTGTCAGAGGAACTCAGTATAAAATTTATAAAACTAATACATGAAAATATGTGTCATATAGGTATAAAACAAATGCAAATGAAAATAGGAAAACTTTATGCAGCAAAGAACTTAACTAGAAATATCACCGATTTATGCAAACAATGTGAAATATTTATAAAAAATAAGACAAGAGGACAGGCTAAATATGGTTTAATGTCGCACTTAGGCCCTGCCACAAAACCACTTGAAATTGTCTCAATAGACACAATTGGGGGATTTGGTGGCTCTCGATCAACCAAAAAATATTTGCACCTTTTAGTCGACCATTTTACTCGATATGCTTATATATTAACCTCAAAGACACAGAGTGCAAAGGACTTTGTAAAACTTATAAATATTGTACCAAATTGTAATGAAATTGGCATGGTTCTCACCGACCAATATCCTGGAATTAACTCAAAAGAGTTTAAAACTTTTTTAAATGAAAGATCAATCACACTAATTTTCACTGCAGTAAATTCACCGTTTTCTAATGGACTGAACGAAAGGCTAAACCAAACACTCGTTAATAAAATAAGGTGCAAGATAAATGAAAATCTAAAAACTAAAGCATGGACGAATATTGCTCATAATTGAGTTGATAGATATAATAACACAGAACACTCAATAACAGGCTTTGCACCGAGATACCTATTGGATGGTACTGATGTTTCATTCGTACTAAATGAACTTAAATTTAAAAAAGAAACAGATGACTGGATTAGAGACAGAAAATCAGCATTAGAAAGAACAATTAAATCACATGAATATAATAAAATGTTAATTGATAAAAAAGAACAATACATAATTTTAAAATAGGCGATATGGTATATGTTGAAAATGGTCACAAACTAAATAGAAGAAAATTAGATGAGTTAAGGATTGGTCCATTTAAAATCGAAGATAAACTATCACAATCAATATACAAGATTAATACAGGGCATAGAAAGATGGAGTCAAATTTTTTCCATATTACAAAACTTATTCCTGCCCCCGTACCAGAAGAAAATGAAGTTTAAAAAAAGAAAAAGGTATTGAAAGAAGCGAAAATCTCTAGGAAAATTTTCTAACCCTAGAGGGGAGATGTAAAGGAATACCTACCTAGGTATGCATAGGGATTCCTTCGTATTCAAATAATGAATTACTTTTCAAATGGGATTCATTGATGTGTTGTCATGGTGACATACAAACACATGATTGTTGTTTTTGACGAGCTATGTAGCAGAGATTCAATTAATCAAGATATCAGAAAAATAAGTGTTAAAGTGCTATAATGTTTTTTAAGATCGACAAATAAACTTCAAATGCAGTTTCTTTGTTAACAGAGCAACACATGATTTGTTTTGTCATAAATAATACCAATAAAGAAGTACAATCAATAGACAACTTGTCTTATAAATATATAACACATCATTAACAAATAATACAAACAAGATTGGACCTAAATGTGACCCCACGGGAACAGGGTCTAGGACGTTTCTACGCCGCCGGTTCTTCGCCGCCAGTTCATCGCCGCCGTTTCTACGCCGAGACGGTTCTACACCGGCCGTTTCTACACCGGCCGTTTCCACGCCAGCCGATTCTACGCCGCATTCAAATTAAATTAACAATTACAATTAAACTTTATTGTTTTAACACATACATACAGTCATAGAAAATAAAATAGAAAATACAAAAACTATCGAATCATTTAAAAAGTAGCATTAACATTTATTTTAAATTAAAAGAATAAATAGGAAAAATAAGATTATTGCGTCATTTGGTAATTGTGTGCTAGGCCACGTAAATAATCTAGAGGTTCCCTGTTTTCATAATCTAAGACAATTCTTCGAATACGTTCATCAGCGTCACGGTATTTTTTCAGCTTCATCGGTGGTAAATGTCCGGCGATAAGTTGCTCAAAATAAGCGTCTCGTCCTTTTTGTACTTTTCGCAATCCATCTATAAATTTCCAAATAGTTGGGTGATGCATACATAATTCAGAACGCAATCGACGATTGGCTGCCTCTGCATGATTATTGGTGCGATCTTCTCCATCGATTGTTCTCTGGTATAAATTCCACATTGTTGGATGAAACATAGGCGGGCGCCTACCATTCCCGCGTCGATTTAAACGGCCAACATAGCTGTCTTCAAACCAATTTAGAAGCGGCTGAAGTTCTACTGGCAAATCATTTGCTAAAGCATCAATGTATTCATCTAAATCAGCTATTGGCACAAATGCTAATGCAATGACCATTTTAGCTCTCAATGCAAATTCAGCATCATTGTTGTATTGACTAATAACACCAATCTGAGCTAAATGCTTCTTCATATTTTGTGCTAAATGGAAGAAGCAACCTTTTACATTTACTTCAGGAAAGCAATCTTTCATGGCACTAAAAGCTGCATATTCATAATCACAAATGATAGATCCTGGACTTAAATTTGGCACTAGTGTTTTAATTAGTTCGAACATACGTGTGTATGTAACACGCTGCTTGTTAGGTAACAGAGCATACACTATAGGATGCACTCCTCCGTGTTTTGTTGCCATAACAATATAAACTTGCGAAAATAGCCTCGGTGCTATTGCGAAGGTACCATCAGTGTACCATGTATTGGCATTATGCAAATGCTGCAACCAGCTCCCTCTTCCAAAAATTAAAATTCTGTTTGCTCCCTCTCCATCGTCGCTTAGCAAAAAAGTTTCTTCTGTTCCTGGTTGAGGCACATATAGCTTATATCGATTTGGCAACACCAAATCGTTTAGGTCTGCGGGATCAGCAGGTGCAGCATTAATTTGATTCCGTTTTCTTCTGATTATTTTTTTAAATTTGAATGCGGCGTAGAATCGGCTGGCGTAGAAACGGCCGGTGTAGAAACGGCCGGTGTAGAACCGTCCCGGCGTAGAAACGGCGGCGATGAACTGGCGGCGAAGAACCTGCGGCGTAGAAACGTCCCATTCCCTCGGGAACACCACTCGTAGCAGTGAATTTGTATGAAAATGTATCATCAATTTTAACAGCCAGTAATCTGTTGACCAAGTAACTATTAAACCACTTATATAGTGAACCACCAATACCGAATTTATGCAGTTTATTCAGCAATAACTCATGATTAACTTTATCGAAAGCCTTACTAAAATCGGTATAAATAGAGTCAACTTGACATTTATTAGACATAGAATCAGATATATAGTTTTGATACGTTAACAAATTAGTGAGGGTAGATTTTCCAGCAGAGAAACCATGTTGTTTAGGAGAAATGACGTGATTTAATTGGAAAATAATTTTTTTAAGAAGAATTTTTTCAAAAACTTTAGGAATTGTTGATAAAAGGCACACCGGTCTGTAGTTAATCACCTCGTGTTTATCACCTTTTTAAAAATAGGCGTAAGGAAGCTGAATTTCCATTTAGTAGGAAAACATCCTGTTCGTAAAGACTGATTAAACAACAAATATAAAGGATACGCCAGATTGGTAGCACAATTATTCAAAAATACAGGAGGTATTTTATCTGGTCCACCGCTTTTGCTTTGATCTAGTAATTTTAGTTCAGTCAGAATATCATTATATTCTATGTGGATACATTATAAATTAAGATTATGATCAGTGGTAAATTTTGATGCTGTACTAGCAGAAACTGGTGTATCACATTCATAAACGCTTTTAAAAAAATCAGTAAAAAGGTCAGCGATACTTTGAGTGTCTTTGGCCTTTTTACCTGCATATTCCAAGTTGGCGGGTATACCAAAGTTATCATTTTTCATCGATTTTGCATAGTTCCAGAAATAGTTTACATTATGATTTATTGAAGTTTCAACATTATTTATAAAAGAATTGTAACATATTTTTGATAAGATTTTGCAATCTTTTCTAACGTTTTTAAATTCAATATAATTTGATGACCTATCTTCTTTATATTTCTTATGCAAAACTTTTTTAAGGGCAGTTAATTGAACAAGTACTTTATTGAACGATCTCGGATATTTCGATTCTTTAAAATGAATGAGTGGGATGAGATCTGAAATAATTTTATTCAGTAAATAATAAAATGATTCAATATTTTGATTAATATCACCTTCTTTAAGAAATGACCAATCTTCCTTGTGGAGACGATCGTTTATGTCCCGATAGTTCGCATTTTTAAAGTTAAATGTAGGAGTTGAAATTTTTTGATTGTCTTCTTTATTACAAGGGATAAGTATTGCTAGTGGGGGATGGTGGTTGTCTATCGGAAGAATAGACTCCAATGATTCATTTATTATTACGTTGCTCTCATTTGACAAAACTAGATCAAGAACACGATTATTAATATTACGTACATGGTTAAATTTGGTTAAATTAAAAAGTAAAGACATATCTAGAATTTCCTCCTTCGCATGCGGTTGTTGGTATTGAATTAAAGTTACTGTCTAAAACGTTGAAATTGCAATTAGATAGGTTATAATCTACGCAAATAATTAATTTATGGTTTGGGTATTTTGTTATTACTAACTCAATATCTTCACAGTGTTTTTTATAGATTGACATGTTGGAATTAGGAGGGATATAAACAGTTCCAATAAAAGTTTTCTTAAAATCACCACTTAACAATACGAACATTTGTATTTTTTATTTGAAGTATTTTCGAAGTAATGTGTTTGCGGACCGCTATCAGGACTCCACCTCCTCTTGTATTGGAGCTAGTATTCTGACTCCGGTCTGCTCGGTGGACATGGTGACTAAGTAGTCCAAGCTCCGCTGAGAAGATCGATGATGTTAGCCAGGTTTCAGTGAGTATGATGACATCGTTTGAGAGAGATGGAGCATTTACTCTGAACTCCTTTAGTTTTGTTCTGATGCCCCTGACGTTCTGGTAGTAGATGATGCATTTATATGGCTGGAGTTTTTTCGTTGAACATTGACAATTTTAGGTGAGTTATTAATATATTTTATGGTAAAATTATTTTCTCCCTTATTTTTTCCGGTTTTCTAACTCCTTCCAAACATTTTGAATTTCTTGGCGCTGAACCCACGTTAAGTCTTTTTTGGTTTTAATACTGACATTTTGATAATCTATCTAGATGTAAAAATTTGTAATTTTTTTCGATAATAAAAATACCCTATTGCTCGTTACTTTTGATGTTTTCACAATCCAAAGGATAAACAGTTTTCATGTGTCTCCTAACATGTTTGGAACTCCCGTAGGATTTGTTACAATTTGGACAGATGTTCTGCGCAGCTTGCTATGAACAAAGTTAATGTGATCAACTAGCGATCGCTTGTCGTTGTATTTTTTACCGCATTCCGAACACCGAAAGCGACGCAGTCCCGAATGCGTCAGTTGATGGACGTTTAGGCTACTCGTGTTCACGGAACGGTGGGGACATAGTTCACAAGTTGGATGGATGGACATATGCGCTTTGTAGCTTGAAGTCGACGTAAATGTTGACTTGCATTCATTGTATCCGAACAGGCGTTTGAATTCTTTCCTAGAATCTGCTGAAACGTGTTGCCGAGCGATATGTAGAGTAAATTGGTTCAACGTGTAAAAAGACTCGTGGGCAATCCTCGCAAAGAAACAATCCTGTAGGTTTGTTGGAACAAGCCAGCATCACGTGTCGGTATTTGGACTTTCAGAACTTTAAGACTTGTTTGCACCAGTAACATGAGAACAGTTTACCATGTTCGGAAACCATGTGCTGGTCCAAACCCCCTCTATACAGAAAGCTAGCATGAAAGACACTCGCAAAACGTTGTATTTTCTGCGGTCATTTCAACATTTTTTTTTAAATCGGCTTAAACTTAGATGTCCTCGGACGCTTGGAATGCGTTCTTATATGCCTCATATTTCCTACTATACGCATTACCGCAAAGCTTGCACACAGCATTACCTTGTGTATTAATGAAAAACGGTTTAGATTCGTCAATAATTTGCACTTTAAACATGTTTTTGGAGGGGGTGCTTCTTTCAAATGTCCGCGTATGTGTCAAAGGATCTTCTTTCTGCCGTATTCATAGCCGCACAGTTTGCACGTGACCCTACCATCTGCGACCTCATTCAACAGAGTTAGAAGTTGCGTAGTCTCGCCAGAAAGTTGCGAATCCTCCGGTGGTTGCACAACATAATCACAATTTGATTGTTCGAATCCTAAATCGTTTTCTATCAATTTTTCGTTGGTGTTACTGCTATAATGCTTCTGATGTAATATCATATGTCGCACGATGTGCTTTCTTTCAATAGCTTCACCACAAGTTGGGCATAAAGCTTTTCCTGACACGTCCATGCTAAACCAGGGATAAAACATCGTAGAGTATTTGTAACAGTTTGGAATTATAATGCACAAGTAATCACTTGCGAAATAAGAAAAAATAATTAAGTAGATTGCCACGTATCAATTCAAATTGAAAATTGAATTCCTAATTGAAAATATTCTTTGAACAAATCGAATAAAATATTTCTTTTGTTGCCCAAAGATACTAGGAACAATAGAATTTTTCTTCGGGCAGTTCCAAGTAAGCAGCCAGAGGGTCCGGAAGTTTGTGTCAACGTGAGCAAGCACATACTTCGGTGAAATTGCCGTTACCTGCGAGCTAAAACTTCGGTTAGTTTTGAGTTTATTGATTTACCATTTAATATTTTGTTCTATTTGAACTGGCGCCCTTATAGTCATTTTAACATCTTGAGATCATTTTTAAAACACGACTAGCTATCGATTAATTTATTAGTTTTTTTAAACTTTTTAGTTTCATTTTCTAAAAACTAAACACGACCCTGAAATATAAGAATATTATTATTTTGTTAGAGTCTCATGTTCTGATTTTATTATTTGATAATATAATTTAATTGTTGCCACAACTCTTTTATTTATAGCTAAGTGTTGTATTCATTTACGCAGCATTACGTTTTAATTTACCAGCATTCCATTGACACCCAAGTGTGGTGTATATTCTTAAACCATTACACCCTCTCCCCACTCCACTCCCACCCTTCTCCCGAGTTCCCCTCCCCCCTTCTCCCGCGGACCCCCTACCCGAGTTCCCCTCTCGAATTTCATACATTCAGTTTTCAAACAGCTCGCGTGCCACCTAATGCAATTTTTTTTATACAAATTGCACAGTGCCAGAGCTCACCAGTAGTTTTATACAAACCTTGTCCTGACAATAACGAATACAAAAAATATCCAATTTGGTGCAGTCGTTAGTAAATTATGAGCGACATACATTTCGGCGATTCATTTTTATTTATATAGAAGATTTGCTAGCGCTGAGGATCTTTACTGCTTACCACTGAGGTATATTTATAAATATTGACTATGAGATTTAATAATATGTACAAACTTTGTGCAAAATAGTATTTTGCAAGAATCAACAGATCTTTTGTGAAATTTTATATTGCATGTCTCTGCTTTCTGAAAGAGGGACATTTTGGCATGCGAAGATTTCGTTCGGGACACGGGATAGGATCCTGAAAAACAGGACGGTCCAGTTCAAAATGTGGCATATGGTCACTTTAGTCACAGATCACAGATAATTTATAGTTTTCTGATTTAATTTAGGTCAAGTTTTATGCTTACTGCCATCTATGTGCCGGCAGTGTAAGCTTTTTTGTTATTTATTAGTTAAGCCGAGCTGAGCTTCGCTATTTAATAGCGAAGCTCAACTCTGCAGTTAATTTAACTCAACCACATAATAATTATTTCCGATAGATGGCAGTGTTGTGGGAAGGAAACTTACATTTATTTTATTATTATTTACCAGCTGGTATTCAAAGAATAAATTGTTTCTCCCTGCATGTCCTTTTTCGTGCGTCCCCGTTTCCCATCCACCTTCCCCGCCCACTTTCCTCGCCCACATTCTCCACTGTCCCGCAGACCCCCTCCCGCGTTCCATATACTTATTCAGTCCCAGTACATTCAGTTTTCAAACAGCTCGAGTGCCACCTTTTATAATTTTTTTATTCAAATTTTCATTTTTCGTATATTACAAATATTCATTTTTGTATTTTATAAGAATAATCAATAAAATTTGGTAGGTACCTATTTCAAATATCTATAATTTAAAAATCCATAGACAATTCTTAATAATTTTTATTTTTTTCAGAATATAAACAAATTTTATCAAACGCGCGCACTGTCAAACGTGCGAAGTTAAAACAGTCTTTAGGTTTTCTGAAATTATTCAATTTTCTGCACAATTTTCTTAATTTTTTATTCCGTAAGAATCTTCTACAGTGTATAAGAAAACTTAAAAAAAAAAATTAATTAAATAGTTAAAGTCGTTCCGAAATTATGTCAAGTTATGTGACCAAGGGAAACAGGGATTCATTTATATATATATATTATTAATTACTTTGTATTTTACATATTTTGTGGAATTAATTTAATTTATTAAGTGGTTTATAATACACTTGATTATGTGCAAAAGATGGCGTTTCGTCTGATTAACAATCCGAAACAGCGCTTTCGAATAATAACTATAAAAACAATATTTGAAATACTCCTACTTACCTACCACCATTATTATAGTTGGAAATTGTTGCGGAAATGGTGAGAGACTTGACCCCACAACGCACGCCTGGTGCGTTTGTCCATCCAGCCACTAACATTAAATAAATCAAAAGTAAATAAAAAATGTTTTCACTTTGTAATATCCTAGATATTAGTGTAAGAGCGTACCCAAAGATGGCATTAGATAACAGTCTATTAGGTTACCCGTAGATGGCGCTTAGTTGGAGTACATAAAATAAATTTTACATTAAACAGTACCTTGCCATATAGGCATTGAGTGCATAATAAGATTAATAAGCAATATTCCGATCGCTTGCTAAATAAGATATCGGTCACTTATCACAATAAAGTCCAAAATGTTTTGTTGACACCGGAGATTTTATTAAAAGTTTGAGACAAACCCGGTGTTACAATATACTTCAAAACTGAAAACTTTTTAACCCGTTTAATCACAGGAGACCAAATTTGTTCCAGCTCACATAGGTTTCATTTAAACCTCCCTTATTTTCAAGGCAAGAAATATGATCTAAACCAGTGGTCAACCTTTTTGAGCCAGCGTACCCCCTGTCTCTACTACTACAAATTTGTTATTCCCCGTACCCTCGTTCTTTTTTATACGTACAATGAAAGACGTGTTTCATTTGTAATTCTTAATAAGCACTCTAATTATTAAATGAATTTAGCAATCAAGTCACACAAATACAATTAAGTAATGCAATTTTATACAGAGTGTAATACGACTTCAGGCATTTTAACCTGTTATTCTACATGCATGCAACGTTATTACGTACCCCTAATTTGGCTTCGCGTATCCCCAGGGGTACCACAGGTTGAAAACCACTGATCTAAACCATAGATACTCAACGTGGGCGATAACGCCCCCCGTGGGCGTTTGCGACTTTTAGGGGGGGGGGGGCAGTAGAAGACCCAGAGAAAATTAGGGGGCATTGAGATGGTATAGTGAGGGCGTGGGCAGATAAAAAATGGTCTAAAAAGACAAAAAAAAACACGCTAATCACGTACCAGTAAAGCAATAATATGTTTTTAAATTGGTAAATTATTGTTTTATATATTGTAATTAGTGACCGACCGAAGGTTCGGTTTCGGCAAAAAAAAAATTAGTTTCGGCACCAGTTTCGGTTTCGGCAGATTTTCTACCGAACCTTCGGCCGCACAGAAACTCTGCAAAAGATCTCAATAAATGGTAAAGAATGTTGTGATTGTAAACGTAATTTAAATTAATATACTCAATTACTGAGGTCCGTCCTTTATAATGAACATAAGTGTTGATTTTTGACAATTTTTTGTTCCAAGAAGTAGTTAACATGTTTGTTAATTTTTAGTAATACCAAAAAAAAAATTTTTTTTTCACATGCTTGAATTATGTTTTTATTTATTTCATTTAACACATGTTAAGTGTTTGTATAAGTGTAAAAAATAAGCCAAATTTCAGAAAACAATAGATTTTTAACATGTCTAAAAATGTTTTGGTTTCGGCCGAAACTGAGACAGCTACCGAAGATTCGGTTTCGGTTTCGGTAGAAAGTTCTGTTTCGGTCAAACACTGATTGTAATCATTTTTATCACTTGTGCGAAATTCATCTATTTCGGTAATTCCTGATGAAAATTGAACTGAAAGATTCCATAACATTCAGATCTAAATTAAACTGGATGAAATGAATTTTTTAAATTATCGTTTTACATGTACATATTATTATTATTAAGAATTGACACTAGATATATGATGATTTTATTTTTTATTTTTTTTTTATTTATTGAAGGAATAGATAATACATAATATAATCAACAAACAAGTCCTGCTAATTATTATAAGCAATAATTATCAGCCTGAAACACTCATCAACATTGAAAAATCTTCCGAGAAAAGATACTTGCCGCCAACGGGACTTGAACCCGTGTCCTTCTGATTGCCGGTCAGCTGCTCTTGACCACTGAGCTATGGGGGCTTATCAAATACCCGCCAAATAATTCAATATATACTAGTGTTTCATTCAACAATTACTGCTTATTATATTTTTTCCACCTGAAAACAACCAACTTTATTTTTGCGAGAGAGACATTATAAGTGTTAAATCCCTCGCTAGGTGGCGTCGAGACAAATTATGACTACATTTATTGGGGAAATACTTAAACTTGTCAAATATTAATTATTATTTTTAATTTATAAACTAACGTTTAGACAAGATTTTTATGCATAGAACAAAGGGTAACAATTATTATAAGCAATAATTATCAGCCTGAAACACTCATCAACTTTGAAAAATCTTCCGAGAAAAGATACTTGCCGCCAACGGGACTTGAACCCGTGTCCTTCTGATTGCCGGTCAGCTGCTCTTGACCACTGAGTTATTACCCTTTGTGCTATGCATAAAAATCTTGTCTTAACGTTAGTTTATATATTAAAAATAATAATTAATATTTGACAAGTTTAAGTATTTCCCCAATAAATGTAGTAATAATTTGTCTCGACGCCACCTAGCGAGGGATTTAACACTTACAATGTCTCTCTCGCAAAAATATAGTTGGTTGTTTTCAGGTGGAAAAAATATACTAAGCAGTAATTGTTGAATGAAACACTAGTATATATTTTTTTCCGATAGCCAATTTTTCACCATATTCATAGAATTACATTGCTTTATAGTGTCAGGTAATAAATTAAATATCTTCGGTATGATATATTCAAACGTCCTCTGTCCGTACTTATTGTTAAATTTCGAAACTATTAACCCGTCTAGTGCTGTGTTTATGTTCTAATTTCTCTTTATGCTGCGGGGTAAATATATGCTGAATTATGGTTATAATTATAGGAGAAAGTAGATAGCAACCCGGTACTTAAAATTGCCTTTTTAACTTGTTAAACCAATAATTTAATATATTTTTAATCGAATTATTGATTCCGTGATAGTTAAGCCCCCTTTCACCTCCCCCTCATAAGTAAAAAAAATGGTCGCTCTAGAAAACAAAAATATCTCAAAGTGGGCGTTTGGCAAAACAAGGTTGAGAACCTATGATCTAAACCATGGGTTCTCAACGTGGGCGATAACGCCCCCTTGTGGGCGTTTCAGACATTCAGGGGGACGATAAAAGACCAAGGAAAACCCATCCCACTCCATCCCATTACGCCCCCCCCTCGTTAGTAAATATAATCGTGACAATAGCTGTTTCAGATTCACGACGACAGATAATAAGTAAAAGCAGTTGGGGGGGGGGGGGGGGGGGGGCGGTGGAAAAACAAATATTCTCAAAGTGGGCGATGGGCAAAAAAAGGTTGAGAATCTATAATCTAAACGATGTCAGAAAGAAAAAAAACCCTCCCTTGAGTGTCCTATAGACCAATTTCCAAACTTCATACATGAATTGTTACAACTTAAAATTGAATTCCCTACCAGTGTACCCTGCCTTCTTAGTCTCAACTCTCCTGAAATTCACTATTTGTTAGCAAAATTTATTTACAAAAATGGCCTCAAAATTTAAGCATCAATCACATTCCTCTCTCTTCCATACGTATACATTTGTTTCTAGATGTGTTATTGTGTACAGTTGTACAGGTTCCCTTTTTAGGGAATCTGTACATCTTCCTACTCTACAATTTTGTAATGACTACTAATACCAACTGTGTATGTTACTCTGTATGAAAATGGAAGTATGAAATATGTACAGGTTCCTATTTTTGGGAACCTGTACATCTTCCTACTTTACAATTTTGTAATTACTACTAATACCAACTCTGTATGTTAGTACAACTTGTATAATCATATGAATATTTGTCTTGGCCCATTGTCTATAAGTATTTGCTAATATAATGTATCTATTCCATGTAAAAAACTGAAATAGTAACTAATTTAAAAAATATATGAAAATGTAACTAATTTTGAAAAACTGATAATGTACCTATTTAAAAAAAATCTGAAAATGTAAATAATTTAAAAAAATTGATAATGTAACTAATTTAAAAAAAAACTGGTAATGTAAATAATTTTAAAAATATGTAACTTACTTTAATAAATGGCCAAGATCACCCTTAATGGGTGAAAGCCAAATAAAAAAAAACCCTCGCTTTACATTAAAATCTAGAATTTAACCAAAGAAAAATTTAAATGAGAACCTCTATGAAACCAAAATTTCCGATCGACTGCTCCAGTGGATCGCGTGATCGCTCCGATCGCTTTAAGATCAGAACATCATTTTAAAATTTTTTCGCCAACATTAAAAAAAATCATACATTCTAATTTTAACATGGAAACATAAAATCTTATTATAGTGCTATACAGCCAATGAATTAACCTGTAATTAACCATTTATATCATTTTGTAGGATTTATAAAAAAATCGTAAAGTTTATAACCGCGCGAATCCTGTGTGTTGTTACTTTGAAACTGCCGTGAGGGGTACTTATTCGAGTCAACATAGAATATTTTCGATTTCTGTATGTTGTCTGTGGGATACTTGACAATGAAAAGTGCAAATCTATGGAAAAAGAACTTCATTTTAACCGTAAACAGCTGATCAAAAATTCGAAGTGAAATTTTTTAATTTTTTTTTTAACATTGTTCTAAAATAGTCTACGAAGTTCGGATTTGCGACATCTATGGTCATAATAGATCAATCATTTCAATAGCTTTGTTTTAAAATAAATGGCTGACCAAGGAAATGTTTTAAATAATTACAATAAATGTTTTACGAATGGTAGGAGAATATTGTCCAATTTTGGACCGCTATAAAAATAAAAGTGTTCCATTTTTCGACCATAATCGCTTCAGTGGATAGCTGAATGAAAAAAATGTACTTATAAAATTTCGAGAATTTTTTATACATTATTTTTTATGAATCGACAAAATGATAATAACATTTACATTATTTGCCTAATAAAATATATGTTTTTTTTTCGTTATCAGTAATTTTACACAGAAAAATTGTTGCCATTTAAAAAAAAGTTTTCTAAAGAGATTCCGACACTATCAATAGCAATTTCTTTCAAGCACGTAGTTTTTTGTTAAGCTGGCAACACTGCGCGTAGTTTTCGTTTGAGCCAAGCGTTTTGACAGTCTACCGAGGACGCTTGAAGCAAGCTACGTGATAGCGGCGAGCTTGATGCGAATTGATATATTTTTTTAAATTATTTATTTGGCTATCACTCATTAAAGGTGATCTTGGCCATTTCTTGAAATTAATAACATTTTCGAAACAATCGCAGAATCATAAAATAGGACCCCATGTACATTAATAGTTAGCGTTCTTCGACATAAAAGAAAAGATTTTTTTCAAAATTTGTTACATTTTTTACGCATCATGAAACAATTCTATAAATTAATATAAAATAAGAATTAATTGTTTTTGTGTTTTATTTGTAGAAATGCATCTGATTTTTCTCTTAAATTAATGTAAATGTTATTTACATTAGGTAATTAAAAAATAAAATCAGATGCATTTCTACGTTTTTAATTATTGTTTTTGTGTTTAATTTGTAGAAAAATCAGATGGATTTCTACAAATGAATCCCTGTTTCCCTTGGTCACGCTATAACTTCAGAACCACTTTACATATTTCATTCATCTTTTTTTTTTAGTTTTCTAATACTTTGTAGAAGGTTCTTCCGGAAAGAAAATTGGAGGGAGGGGAAGGAATTGAAAGTTTTTTTTAAGTCTTCCGATACTTTGTGGAAAGATCTGACGGAAAGAAAAATTGACGTAAGTAAGGCTCTTGACTCGTAAATCGAAGGTCGGGGGATCGAATCCCGGCGTGTCAAATAAATTTTATTTGATTAATTTGTGTTATTTCACATTTTTTCCTTTAAAATAATATAAACTATATTTGCGGCACGTTCCAGATTGGAAGATACTCTTAAGTATCGCCCTGGTAGACCACCATTCAGAATTGAAACGTTGCTTGAAATGGCATAAGCCGTGATTGGTGACCAGATCTAAATAGCCAGGTACTTCCCCACCTTCCTCTTTCCTACCTTCTTCCCCACCTCACTACCTTCAGCCTCACAACTCACAACATACCCCGATCGGGGATACCATAGCCTCACTGGCTCCAGACGGGAGCAGTTGGGACTCTTGTGCAGTATTCTCGGAAAGGGACTCGGGATGTCAACGGGGACGCACGGGAAAGGACATGCAGGGAGAATTAATTTATTTCTTTGAATGGCATTGCAACGCATGCCGGGTACCAGCTAGTATTATTTATTATTAAGTTCTGCGAGTATTTTTTTTCTCATTGTTTAATAATATTGTAACTGCTATTGATATTATTAAGTATTCAGTTCTGCAAGTATTTTTTGTTTTCTTATTGTTAATGATGTAACTGCTTCGACTGATTGAAAATATTGTTTAGGTCTTGTGAACATCTGAGAAATAGGTAATAAATAATTTTCCTTTATAAACTTTATCAATTAATGTTATATTAAAATATTAATTCTAACATTTATTCATAATATCAATGGAAATATACAACAATGCTTCGTAAGTACGATCATCTATTTTGAAAAAATGCGTGTAAGTAATCATTTGGTGCCGTGCCTGTAATACGCTTTGTAAATGCTTATGAGTTATGAGTAAAGCGGGATCACAAATTGTACCATTCTTGACACCAAATTCGTTTATTTTTATTAAAATACAAAGATAACCCAAGAGCTAAGAATGCTTTGTCTCCGTTATATTCCATTTTATTTCAGCCGCACAAAATTCACTGTCAACCATAAATAAACCAAACAAACTATCGAAAATCACATCTAGGCATAGACAAATGCTTGCCAGAACGCTTGTAGACTATCAAGCGGCTTGACGGCCAGCACGTAAATTTATTTTCCGTTATTGTCTATGAATGCTTGCCTCAACAGCTTGATGCGCGCTTCAAGCCGTTGAGCCAAGCCTTAGTCTATGCCTAGAGGATTTTTCATTCGAGAGGCACTTGAACATATTACTCCTTTGTCTATGGCTTCTTCTCATTTTCGGTAGTTGAAAGTGATTTTTGTGCGAGATGGAATCTAGTAATGAAAAATAATTATTTGTTATGTTATAATAAATGTTATATATTAATATTCCAATATAACATTGACGTAATAACATTATTAAATTATATTTACATTAATTTAAAAGAAAAATCCGATGGATTTCTACACATTAAACACAAAAACAATTAATACCCATTTTGTAATAATTTAATCTAATTTTTATAAACGTTTTACGTGATACGTAATATCTAAAATCACCACTCAGGTACTTATTTGTCTATGATTTGTTGTCTACGCTCAAAAAATATAAATTCGCTTCAAGCGTTGCGCAATAACGTAGATTATTGCGCAATGCTTGGATCAAGCGTCAAGCCACCTCTGGAGACGGTCAAAATGCCATCAAAACTCTAGCCATAGATAAAAAACTACGTGATTGAGCCAAGCCGCTTGATAGTCTCGCTAGCCCTTAATAATGACATTTTGTAAACGTATTTCATCACCTTTCAAAAACGGTTTTTATTTTTCGGATTTTCAGAAATATTACATTTATTTAGATATTATTGTAAAGCGGCAACCTTCTAAAAATACGCCCGATTTCCGAGGGAAAACATTAAGCCACCGCTACCCGAATTTCTACCGATTTCTTACGTCTCTCCCTTAAACATTTGAAGTTTTTAAACTCTTAAAAAAATATATGTTATTTTTGAAAATAATATCTAGACGTTCTCCACGCCGAAACAGAAAATTATATGAAATTCCCCCGATAGAAAAAAATGGCAAAGTATGCTCCGAAAATTATTATAAACACGTTCATTTCACTATTTTACAAGATATAGTTGTGAAAAAATTCACAATGTTTCTTCAAGATGCCTTCCATGAGATTTTTGCTCTATTTTAAACGAGTCGTGTTTTATTAAATATTTTCACAATTTGCGCTTCAATTTTATCATTTAAAATATTAGCGTGCTCTCTCCAACATTATCTTCTTCTTTTTGAGCGGGGATGCGGCGCCTTAATTGAAAATTAAAAAATATATATACCTGGATTCGTCGGGCAAATCTAAAGATTATGCAAATTGGCGTCAGTTTCTTTCAAATCGGTAAACACGTATATTCTAGAGATTCTCTATTCGGTGGTTTCTACTTGTATTGGGATATTTGTAAAGTGTGCGACGAATTTATTGCACGTTCTGAAATTCTCCTGGGAAAGTCGCTTTATCAGCTAAACCCGTTCTGTCAAATACAATTGTTGGCCGCCTTCACTATTTCAATGACAAAGTCGTCAAATGACTTTTGACCTTATTATCAGGGCTGCAACTTTGCAACTGCAGCAGGCTTCACTGCATTGCGAACACTTGTCACTTTTTACATAAAAGCGTAATCTATAAATCACGGGATATTTTGAATGAAGTAAAATCGACATTGAAATTATTTAAAAATGCTGGTATGGAGTATTTTAATTTTTTTAATTTTGCAGAAACAAATAGTACCAATTAGTTGAATGAAAATTGTTACAAAGTTATAGAAGTTAATACAATAATTGGTACCAATGACATGTCGCTATAGAACTACATTAATATATATATATATTTATGTAGAACAATTTTCTCGGTTTACCCGCGTAATGTAGTCCTTAAAAGGACTTTTTTAACTCCTGACGTTTCGGACAGATTACACTGTCCATCTTCAGAGGCCTTATGTCTTGAGTTTTTGTCTCAAACTAGTAGCTTTCGCATGTCTGTTCGGTCCAAAAGCTAAAACTTAAGTGAGTGCAAGTCACTTCTTATGTCTAGAACGAAGTACCCGGGTTGCAGGTGATTGATGGTGGAGGGGGTGGGGGGCGGGGCTGGCAGTAGATACCTGATTGGTTAAGCTAATTGGAGACACTATTGGTAATTTTGGAAATGCCGTTTTTGGGGGATTTTCATCGATTAAGACTTTCCAGGTGTTGGGAATTCTGATTGCGTCATTTCTAGTATTCATATTATTTTTATGTTTATAAATTTCTATTGCTTCGCGGTAAATTCTTTTTGGTTTATTGTATATGCTAGCTATTGTTTTTGTATTATTAAAGTCTATTTTATGACCTTCATTAAGGACGTGTTGTACTATGGATGAAGTTAAGCGTCTATTAGTGACGTTGGAGGACTTAAATTTTAAATTACACACATGCCAAGGAATTTATCAACAAAATCTAGGCTTATCATGCCTCTGTCCCACTATAGCACACTCCAAAAGCATCAAATATCTTGGAATTGAAATTGATGATAATCTCCGATGGAACTCACAAATTGACGTAATTACAAAAAAACTAACCAGGTACATATACTTCTTTAGAAACATTCGTAATATCCTCAACATAAACGATATTAAAAAAAGTATACTATGCTTTGTGTCAATCACAAATAGAGTACGGTATAACTGGATGGGGGTCTGCCTTGAGCACTCACACAGAGCTACTCAATATAGCCCCAAAAGGAGTACTAAAGACAATACTGAAAGTTCCGCTTAGAACTCCGACGGAAGAAATATTTAATAACTTTCAAGTCTTCATTGTACAGAAGCTTTATTCAAAAAATATTTTATTTAAACTGAAAAAAAAACATATATGTATACTCCACTGCCCAACATAAATACTCAACCAGGGCAGTAAGCAATGACATCCTGGTTACTCCCAGTTTGAACACATCTTTTGGACAGAGAAATAATAAATTCCATGCTATGAAATTATACAATGCTCTACCAGATCAAATAAAAAAAATAAAGGAAATGAATATATTTAAAACAATAGTAAAAACATGGCTGAGAGATCAAAGTGATAATAAAATTACAAACATCATGAAGACGATATAAAGACAATCCATAACCAAATACAAATATTTAAAAAAAACTACAGGCCACCTCAGAACAGGAAATCCTAGTGAGGAGGTCTGTGAAAAAAAAAAGAATCTATACTTATACTATACATTATACATACATGTACAAACCTTGCTATTGAAAATAATAATAAATAAATCTACTTTATGTTCTGCAATTCTACATATTTTTCTATTCCAACGTCCAAATACACCTTTTCACATGCCCCACAAGGTATTTTATAAATACCATGTGACTCAAGTGGAATGTGGTCCTTCGGACTTCTTAATAGAGACGAGATTTTATTTTCTGATTTATAAATAGTTTTAATTTTATTGCTTTTGAGGATTCGACTGATTTTATCTGTCGAGCCTTTGATGAATGGGAGAATTGCTATAGAAAGGGGTTCTTCTTCCATTTCAGGAATAGTTTTTTTGCGTTTATTTATGGATTTGTCTATCAAATATTTGGAGAAGCCGTTTGCTTGAAGAGCACTACTAAGAAGACCTAGTTCTTCATGAATATGATCTTTGTCGGGTAAACCGAGAAAATTGTTCTACATCTTACACACGTGAAAACCTTAATCATAACATTTATATATATGTTATGATTAAGGTAGTAGTCCTTAAAATGACTTTTTAACAATTTTCCGCGTAACGTAGTCCTTGAAAGAACTTTTTAATTCCTGTTGTTTCGGGCAGATCTCACTGTCCATCTTCAGAGGCCTTATGTCTTGAGTTTTTGTATCAAACTGATCGCTTTCTAGGCATAAGAATTGATATGCACTCACTTAAGTCTTAGCTTCTGGACCGAACAGACATGCGATAGATATCAGTTTGAGACAAAAACTCAAGGCATAAGGCCTCTGAAGATGGGCAGGAGTTACGCGGGTAAACCGAGAAAATTGTTCTACATCTTACACCCGCGAAAACCTTAACCAAAACACATACATATAATATGTTTTTGTGTGATATACTTATAATACATTTCACCTAAATTAAGTTACTTAGTAGTTAGCTGCTGGCGTCCCACAGGGATCGGTTCTGTCCCCGACTTTGTTTCTGTTGCACATCAATGACCTCTTGTCATGCACCAATTCATTGTTACGCGGATGACAGTACAGTCCATGGTAGCTTTTTCTTTGACAAGCCCCCAAAGGGCACACAAACTCCAATAGCTCGGAGGGCTTTGAAGCAAAGAATGGACGGTTACCTCGAGAGTGTTTTCTCCTAGTCCTAGTCTCCTTCAACGAAAGCAATCTTTCGAAAAGGACCTCCATCGATATGCTTGGTGTAAGTGTGGGGGGTATGGGGGCTCCATCGAAACCAGAGTTAAATTAGCCTCCCAGAAACTGGGCGTACTGTACAGGGACCGCATATACTTTAATAGTACACAACTGCTAACCCTGTACAAATCGCAAGTGCGCCCCATGGTTGAATTTGGCAGCCACCTCTGGTCTGGAGCCCCAAAATACCTACAAAAAAATCCTTGACTCTTTGCAGAAACGGGCGGTCCGTTTGATAGATTCTTCCATCTTAACAGACTGATTGCAATCTTTAGAGCATCACCTGTCAGGTGGGAATGCTGTCCTTGTTCAACCGATATTACAATGGAAGATGCTCCGAGGAACTAGCGTCATTGATCCCCTCGGCACCGGTGCATAGTCGGGAAACACGCCAAATACATGCCCAACATTTGTACACGGTTGACGTTAGTTACTTGAGAACGGGTCGTTTCTATGACTCGTTCTTGAGTTCAACGGCTCGGCTTTGGAACGATTTGCCGGCCTCTGTGTTTCTTCCCTCCTACAACATGGGTCTCTTCAAGACCCATGTTCACGAAAAGTTTTTCTTAAATAGGGGGAGGGAATCAAAAAATATATCGGTATTTGTGCTTGATTGAATTGAGTTGAATGTTTGAAGGATGCGGGAAATAGGGGAGTCAGCTGCAGCGTTTGGTTTATTACTGGTTGTGTAAAAAAGGTTGGTGTGGCGATTTCTTTTAAATGGGATGTTAATTTTTATTTGGGATAGAAGTTCTGGGCAGTCTATTTCGTTGTATATTTTTTTTAATGAAGAAATGTCATGTCAGCTACCGTTCGCCTGGATTACAGGGACTGGAGAGTGTAATCAATCAATAATCAATCTTTCTCATTGGAACCGCCCTGTAAAGTTGCAAGGGTACGATCGCAAGACCATCTCGATGAAATTTGAATTCGCGGCCGCTGGTTAACGGGCCCTCTTGAAAATAAATGAATTTATATTAATAGTATATACTTTTTCAAACCTATACTCACCTCCTTCTATTTCCCCTCCCACAACATACCCTAATAATTGGGGAAGCCATAATCCCAATTGCTCCGGGCACTTGGGCCTCTTGTGCTGTAATCACTTAAAAAAAACCGTAAAAATCAATATGTTTGAGTGTCCAAAGATACGATTTTCTTTTGAAATGTTAGATACCCTTTAATCTCGCGGTGCAAAGCATTGTCCCAGTGTTCTTAAAATGCCCCTTCTGGCCGCGCCGTTATCTCAAAATCTCTTCCAATTATAGTACACATCCAAGAGAGGAGCGTTCTAATAATACAGCGATATTCTGCAGCTCTCGGGTTTCAAACAATTCGACTTCAGTTTTCCGCTAAGAGATTTTGTTTTGCACAACGGTCGCTAAGTGTAAATTAAATTGGAAATTATTTGAGAGCGGTCGTGGTACTGATTAACAAGAGAGGTAAATGCATTGTAAATCATGACGACATGACAATCTTAAATCCAGGGGCCACGTAATAAATTTTTTTAACAAAACCAAAAAAACGACTTAAAAAAATGCACTAAAAAGTAAAAAAATAATTTCGTATTCTTCTACAACTTAATAATCAACTTCCTTTTTCTACTCATCAATATGTAGGTACGATTGTTATTTTTGGAGTCGGTGTGTTAGCCAAGCTAGGTTTGTAACTACATACATAGTTATAGGTGAGATGTGCTTATGTCGCACGCGCGACTTGACGAGGTGAGAGGCGAGAGCGGGCCGCGGCGGGAGGGGAGCTTTCAAGTGAACACGCCGGGCCGGGTACCTTGGCTGACACCGACTCCAAAAATAACAATCGTACGTACATATTGATGAGTAGAAAAAGTAAGTTGATTATTGAGTTATATTATATTATTTTTTTACTTTTTAGTGCATTTTTTTAAGTCGTTTTTTTCGTTTTGTTAAAATTTTTGTTTATTTTTTGATTTTTAGTGAATCTGAAGTACACTTAACTAATTCGATTAAGATTCGGCCGACTATCGTCAATTTTTCTTAAGAATTGGAGAGTTCCGTTACTTTGTCATGGATCTCATAAACAGAACCTAAGCAAACTCTCATCAAACTATCCTTAAATTACATCCTTTCCAAAAAAAAAGAATCATCGAAATCGGTTGGCGTAATATTGTGTTATTCGTCCATTTGTCGCGCACATACTTGATGCAAATTTAAGACTTATATAATTTTCTCATAGATGCCATTGTCAGAACTGGACCAAATTAAAATGGGACTACACGAAAAGCACCACCTTTCAAATAAAAAAAGAATCATCAATATTGGTTCACCCAGTCGAAAAATCTGAGGTTACAAACATAAAATAAAAAAAATACGGGAGTTCTAGAAAAAGGAAGAAGAGAAAGTTCTGGGAAGGAAAATAAGAGGGGTAGATAGGAATCTGTGGTTAAATGTGTCTAAGAGTGATGGATCCAATCCAAAGCTGGCTGCATGCCCGCATGGCAGCAGGCAATTCTGATCGCTTGCGGGCTCAATAGGTCACAATTTCTACAAATCCAGTCTGCCACCTCTTACCAGACCTGACGGCTCACTAGCAAACACCGCCACCGAAAAGGCTAACTTATTAGGTAAAATGTTTGCGGATAACTCAACCCTCGATGACCAAGGTGCGGTCCCGACGTCGGTTCCTCACTGCGATTTTCGTATGAAAAAGCTGAGGATCCGGCATCGGGAAGTACTCCATGTTTTAAGTTAATAAAGCTAGTAGCTAGTACTGCAGAGGTGCGCTGCAGAAATAGCTCCAATTTTGACGAAGCTTTTTAAAATGTCCCTGAAGACTGGCTCTGTGACCTCTGTTTGGAAAAAAGCGGTTGTCCGTCCTATTCCAAAGAAGGGTGACCGCTCCAACCCGGCCAACTACCGCCCCATAGCAATCACATCAGTTCTGTCTAAGGTGATGGGAACGTGTGATCAACGACAAATGGCTCACATACCTCGAGGAGAACAAAATTATTAACGACCGTCAATACGGAATTCCGGCGGAACCGCTCGTGCGGTGATCTTCTCGCGTGTGTGACGCATGTTTGGGGGCGGTGCCTGGAACGTTTCGGTGAGACCCAAACGGTTGCACTGGACATTTCCAAGGACTTGTCAACAAACTGCATTTTTACGGACTTCCCGCATCGTTGTGTACGTGGATTGCCGACTTTTTGAGGGAGGGAGAGGTCGATTCTGACGGTAGCCGATGGTTTCACCTCTTCCTCACACTCGATAAATGCTGGCGTCCCACAGGGATCGGTTCGGTCTCCGACTTTGTTTTTGTTGCACATCAACGACCTTTTGTCATGTGCACCAATTCACTGTTACGCGGATTACAGTACAGTTCATGATAGCTTTTTGTTTGACAAGCCCCCAAAGGGCTCACAAACTCTAACGGCTCGAAGTGCTTTGAAGCAAAGAATGGACGGTTACCTCAAGAGTGTTTTCTCTTGGGGTAAAAATAATCTTGTTGAATTTAATGTTTCAAAGACCTAATATTGTCTGATTACGTCTAAAAGGGACCGAAATGAAAATCTAGAATCTTTCAACGGAAGCAATCTTCCGAACAAGCCCTCCATTGATATGCTTGGTGTAACCCTAAGTGACCAGCTCAGGAAAGGGGGTCCATCGAAGCCAGAGTAAAGTTAGCCTCCCAAAAACTGGGCATACTATACAGGGCCGCAGATACTTTAATAGTACACAATTGCTAACCCTGTACAAATCACAAGTGCGCCCCACGGTTGAATTTGGCAGCCACCTCTGGTCTGGAGCTCTAAAATACCTGAAAAATACCCTCGACTTGGTGCAGAAACGGGCGGTCCGTTTAATAGATTCTCCCATCTTAACATACGGATTGCAATCTTTAGAGCATAGGCGTCGGGTGGGAATGCTATCCTTGTTCTACCGGTATTACAATGGAAGATGCTCCGAGGAACTAGCATCATTGATCCCTTCGGCACCGGTGCATAGTTGGGAAACACGCCAAACGCGTCCCCAACATTTGTACACGGTTGACATTTGTCACACGAGTGTTCAACAGCTCGGCTGTGGAATGATTTGCCGGTCTCTGTGTTGCCTCCTTCCTACAACATGGGTCTCTTCAAGACCAATGTTCATTCCTTCCTCCCCTCAAAAAGACCCTCCATACAGCATCGACATAGGCCCTGAAGGAAATCATTTTCCTCAAGGCCTCCTGTGTGGAGTTAATGTAAAAAAAAAATCTCTTTCACTGCAGTGCAAGGCAATGGGTCGAGAGAGTCTGGCTGGAGAGGTTCCAGGCCAGCACTTCCTCAATCAGTCACGTCAATTAAATGGTTCCTGGGGCGGCGGTACCTATATCCGCCTCCCAAAATAGTGCAACTACTTTTATGTTATAGAAATTTAGTTAATAATGCATGTTGTTTAATCTATGTATAATGACCGGTCAGTGGCTGAGTTGGCATCGGTCCCACCCAGGTGTTTCGTGTTCGATTCCTCGGCTGGCTTAGTCCTTCATCACAACACAAGAAACATTTTCCGCTTACTGTGGTGGTAGTAGGAGATTTTAGAATATTGTCGGGTTATTCGTAACCCGGGAATTTTCGTCTTTTAAAAAAAATATATGTAAATATATCTGAAAAGATAAAAATTCACATTTGTTGTTACTCCTATTTTTCTTAATAATTAAAAAGAAATAAATTTCAGGTGCTAGTATCCCGGTATTGAAAAATGCTACCACTGTAATCCCTGTCCTGAAAATAAATCCCGGGATTGGAAGCTCTGACAATGAATCGAAACGTTGCTTAAAATGTTGCTTTGTCGGGGGTATTAAATCTGAACAGTCAGATGGTACTTTCCTAGAAAACCTTCATCTTCTCATCTTTATCATTTTCTTATTCCCTTCTGCCTCAAAGTTACCCAAATAATAACTGGAGTTGCTATAGTTCTACAGCCTCCGGTTAGTAGGGGCAGTAGGGACTCTTGTGCGATATTCACCTAAAAAAATATACAAAACTAGTATGAGTGAATGGTGTTCGTGACACGATGTTGGTACGCGTTATGCGCGCGTTGCGTTATGTGAATATAATGCGTTAAGAGTCTCAGCTGCTCCCGTCTGCAGCCAGTGAGATATGGCATTCCTAATTGAGATATGTTATGAGGCATAGTGGGGTATTCAGATCTAGCCACCAAACACGGCTAAATCCAATTCAAGTAATGTTTCAATTCTGAATGGTGGTCTACACCAAGGCTTTACTGAGAGTATCTTCCACTCTGGAACGTGCCACAAGTATACTATATGTTATTTCAAATATATTATTTTAAATATCTCAAAACAGATCCCGCGATTTTCAGATTGCGAGTCAAGAGCCCTACCCCTCGACCACGGAGGCCGCCAATCTCCCTTGTTTCTACTATTCCTTGGGGCTTTATTTTTTAATACAAATATACACAGATTTAATCCAAGATTGATGAAATTTTGCACACCTTCAAATTAAGAAGAGGATGACTGTCTACATGAGATTTCGAAAAACAACCTCCACCCCCCTTCCCCAGCCCTTAAAGCAGAATTTTTTATGCTTCTTCATGAAATTTCGCACATTTGTTGTTCCAAGTTACCAAATACATCAGATTTAGAGGAGCCCAGGAACTTCAGCATATAGGTATCTATCTATCTGTCTATATAAATAAAAATGAATCGCCGAAATGTTTGTATGCGCATAACTTCTAAACGACTGCACCAAATTGGATAATTCTTTTTTTGTTGTGTTCGTTATGATCAGGACAAGATTTATATAAAACTATTCGTGAGGTCTGGCATTACGAAATTTGTATAAAGCAATGGAATAGGTGGCACGCGAGCTGTTTGAAAACTGAATGTACCGGGACTGAATGAATGGAATACGGGAGGGTGGAACTCGGGAGGAGGGGAGTGGGGAGAGGGAAGGCAGTGTGGGAACGCGAGAGGGGGAAGGGGACGCAGGAGACGAAGGGGAGGCGGAAGGGGAACGGGACGAATGGGAAAGGACACGCGAAACAATTTCCTTATTAATTGGCATAGCAACGCATGCCGGGAACCAGCTAGTTTGTAATAAAAATGTCTTGAATCTATTCGTAAAGCCTGCATTTGAGCCAATCGCCTCTGGGATCTTCCCTCTCCACTCTCCACTCTCCACTCTCCACCGTATTAACCTCCGAGAATACTCCTTGCTGGGGAGGGAGAGGAGGGGAAGAGGAAGAACGTGATCAAGTGCCGGAAAGCAGTAGCCGATGCCGCACAGGCGTGTGAAGCCACCTCGCTACAGCTACAGAACCTCTGCGGCTTGCTTATTCAATAATGGAGGATGCAGACTATCTATTAAAACTCACATAAAATATTGCCAACTTGAGTATAACTCTACGTTATGGTCTCCCTTTTACAATATTCATTCAGACAACATTGAAAATATTCAACGTAAGTTGAATGTGTATAAACTATAAATTGCATATTCCTATACAAAACATTAATTACAATTATCTCCTGGATAAAACGTCTCGTGTTAGAAATGTGGATATCCGCAAAGAATGTAAGGCTGATGTAAGTATAATGAGCAAAATTAAGAAAGGGACCCTCAGATGGTTTGGACACGAAGAGCGAATGAACGAAGAAAGTAGTGTTAAAAGAATATATGATGCAAATGTGAATGGTAGAAGAAGTCGGGGACGCCCGAGGAAGACATGGCACGATCAAGTAAATCAGATACTTGAGATGGGCCATGTCAAAAGTCAGAATAATAGAAGAGTATGTATGAGACGATGTATGAATGTGAGTGAGGCAAAGAGTGTGTGCCAAGACCGAGTTGTTTGGCGGTCCGTCCTCTCTGCCTACCCCTGCGGGGAAACGGCGTGATGGTTAGTTAGTTTAGTTAGTTAGTTAAAACGTCTCTATTGAAACTTTCAGAAAGAAGAATAAGCACAGATTTAATACTATTACATAAAATACTGCATTACAAAATTGACTGTCCTGAATTACTTCAATTTATCAATACCCATGTTCCCCAAAAAATCATGTCGTCATTTATTACCCGTTTACTTCAATAACACCAGGACACCAGCTTATCAAAATTCTCCGATTCCGAGACTTCACAGTCTCTGAAATAAATATTATGATCTGGGCGGTATATTTCATCTTAAAACTAATCAGTATAAATGTGGTGTATTCTATCACTTTTATTCTTTAAGACACAAATATGCCTTTTTACCAACCAAATAACTTCTATGTCACTACTATTTTGTTCTGTAGAATCTTTTAAATTCATTTATATGCGTGAGGATTCTTAGTTTCTGTTTACATTTTTATCCATGTATTTTGTTTTGTGTTTTGTTGCAACCTTTTTTGACAAAATCTTTATCTTTAAATTTTTCTTTATTGTTTAAATTTTTAAGTATTTACTTTGATATAAATAGTTTGCAAAAATTTTATAAGAAAAGCCCACTAGGGCGTGTAATAAATAAATATATAACTGTAGCGACGCGCTACAACCCCTAGAAGACGAGTAATATTTTGTAAATATCAGAAAACCAAATATAATATTGAAAATTATATTTGAAATAATTGACAGGCTTCTACAATATCAACTTTTTTGCTTTCGAATTTTCATGGACAGGAAGAAAATGCATTAAAAACTTCCAAAACCTAGCTCTGCACTCACACATTGCAGTTCATTTGTAGATGTAGTCATGATTTCACTGCACTGCTATTGTAGTGCGTCGTACCCTAGGCGAGACAGGGTCACACGCAATATGCCCAACTAACCTGCCTCGGAATATGGCTCCGCTACTGGTAGGCATGGACTGTGCAAGAACGTACTGAGCAGCAGGACGATGCTAGAATTTTCGATGCTTAAAGGTATGCTTTCTTAACGACACGTTTTTTGCGCAGCAGGAACTGATTTCGCTTTGTTATGTCGGCAGGAACGTCAAATATATTACGCGGTGTGAAAGTGTTCTCCTAGTGTATTCAATCTATCCTAGTGCATTCCGACAGCAAATCAGTTTCACAAAATGGAGACTATCTGCAGGAAGAGAAAGATTGTAGAAATAGACCTTACCTTCTTTCTTCAGAATTTTTCAGCTTGACAGGTCTTTTTTGATGGTATTTTTAAACTCCTGATCTTTCGAATCGTAGAGTATCAAATGATACTGTACAAACTTAATTAAACTTTTGTCCTCGTCGGCAGAAAACCTCACTGTCGGCAATTTGGCAGTACATTGTGACATATTGAAACCCTCAGGAAACAATGGCGAAGAGAGGACAAAAAACGCTGCGTATAAGCGGCAGTCGGGTCTATCGCGTCGGCGCAATACGTTCCCCACCAACGTGATGCGTTATCAAGAAAAATACGTCCGTTCAGCTTCTTCGAAAGAGTTGGCGACGTGAAACGCTCAGCATATCACGTCGTCCACAACGCAAAAATCTGTCGCTAGGAAAACATACCTTTAGGCGGTTATGTAAACGCCGCCGCTGCGCTCACAGCCAATCTAGTTACTAAAGTCAGTCTAGTTACTCAGTCCAGTATGGTACCTACTCACCGAGGTCTAATCGCGTCTCCGGCCTTTCGTTTAGCCTCCGCCGTAGAGAATCGAACCACATCTCACTGGGGGACCAGGATATTTACAACCAGCTG
Organism: Limnephilus rhombicus; assembly: GCA_929108145.2. Lineage (NCBI taxonomy): Eukaryota > Metazoa > Arthropoda > Insecta > Trichoptera > Limnephilidae > Limnephilus > Limnephilus rhombicus. The sequence goes on along the minus strand of OV815299.1, from coordinate 24,830,814 downwards.
ACAATATCAAGACTCCGCCCGCCGAGCGTCAAGCACGCATACACATCCCGCCGTGATGTGACATATGTGTTATGGATCCTATCGCGATACATACAAGTACATACACAGTACCACAGTACCAGTGCCTACAAAATAAAGACAGAGTGATTCAACATAATGCCTTTCATTACATCTTTAATACCATTACCCACGTAACTAAGGTTCACGGAGTTTCGGACCACATCACGGATCTTTCCATAAATTCCTTGGGTTTATCATCAGAACATCTAAATAGTTTAAACTTAATGCAGTGATCGCTATGTTTGATGGGGTTATAAGAACTAGGGTAAGGTGGGGGAATCACGGTCACTTAAGCGAAAAACGACATAATTCTTTTATTAAAGAACTTTGTGTAAAAGTAATTAAACTTTCATATAGCTAAAATAGTACACTTTAAGTTTACTATGTTGTAAATAACCCAGCTTAAGTAGTTTAATTATTTTTAAACATTTTTTAAACCTTTAATTGACTGGTATTGCCCGCACTTTGCGGGAAATGGCAGTCAGCATGAGGGGTAATAACAGTCGCTCAAAATCGGTAGAGATTTTTATTAAAAAAAATTAATAATGACTAGAAATCAGTAAAACAATGTTTTTATTTAAGATTTACAAAAGTTCTTATTTAAAAAGCTTTACCTAAATCAAGGCGTTTTAGAACTTTAATTCTATGCACACAAGAATCGCATTCGTATTTGTCAGGAGAATCGGTTCCGGTGCATTCTTTGTGTGCCCACTTTCCACAACCTCGACATCTGAACCAAATTTAATTTTTTCCCAAATTTCATTTTTTTTCAAAACCGTTCTAAACATCAAGTAAATTAGCCCTACATTTTCATATGAGGTAATGCCGGTCGGTGACTGCCATTACCCACTTCGAGTAACTGGCATAACCCCAAAACAAATGAAATGTTTTCTTTGACATTCACTAAAAATCTAAATAAGCTATCAAAAATCAAACCGGCACATCAAAAGTGATAACAAATTTGTTATAATTGGTGATAAAAGCAAATCCAGCTGTAAACAATATACTTAAGCTTACCGTTGATTGAAAATTCCAATTTTTAACAACAAAACACTCCGAAATATGAACGACGCACTGCCATCTGACGTGCGATGCAAGATGGCCGCGGCCATGTAAATTAGTTGTCCCCAGTGAAGACTAGATGGCGGTATAGGTATCATTTTTTAAATAATTCAGGAACTTGGGTATTCCACAGTGACCGGCATTTCCCGCTGACCGGCATTCCCCCACCATACCCTAAGCCGGAGTATGCTAGTGTAAAAGTCATCGGAAAAGTCACCGAAGACCAAAATTTAATTTACATTTTTTTAAGTAAAACTTCTTTCGAACCCTTGACTTGGGGAGTAAGCTAGTGAATGCGTGACGAGAGCGTTACAAAAAGTGTGATCGGGCGAGGCGAACGAAAGTTGAGAGGGAAATATAAGTTAGTGAAGATAGAAAGAGAGAGAGCGTTACGTATCGTATATTACTGTCGAGGCAAGAGATAGAGAGGTGTGAGCACACATTTTCTTTCTCTCTTTCTCTCATAGCCAATTACGTTTTGTATATCTAAGACACAGTGCAGGCCTATTGTCTGTACATGCAGATGGAGCTAAAGAAGTTTTACTTCAGTCGGGTGGTCTAAAGCACACTCTTTTTTTTACTCCAAATAATGTCAGGAATCATTAGTTAAAGGAAGTCAAGTACATTCCTTAAGCCCCCGTTTATTAAAGTTTCTATTTCAATTCGAAATTTATTTATTTATTTACGCTTATTTAGGCTTTAACATATAAATATAACAATATTTACGAAATTATACTAGTAAATAGTGCAGGAAACGACTGTTTAAAACACTTGCACAAAAATAAATATTTTTATTGAATTTGATCCACACATTTTCGTTATTTGTTTTTGGGGTGTTATGCCGTGTTGCGCTACCTCCTTCTTTAGCCAACGTTTCGGACATCGTTGCATTGTCCATCATCAGGGCAGATCCGGCAGATCCGGTAGATGTGACATCTAACACAACTTTGCAGTGAAAACTAACTATTCATTTCGCATTTTGTACTTCAGGGGAATGGCTGCGCGGCCTTTTTCATAAATAACTTATGTTTGGATTTGAGGCCGATATACCCAACCAAACCTAATATTTTTTTTTATTCAAAAGGTATAGCAAACATATAATACGGTTATGATCTATTTTTTTTAATGTATATTTTTTACCAAAAATCGTATAACAATTTGGGAGGCGGGATTGGGTACCGCCGCCCAGGGAACCCCAAGTGGTTCGCTACGTTTGGTGATTTAGCAGGGGTGCCCGTTGTGAGGTTTGTCTAGATCCGGCTTTGATCCGGTTTGTCTAGATCCGGTCTTTGATCCGGTAGATGTCACATCTACCGGCAGATCCGGTAGATGTGACATCTACCGGATCTGCCGGATCTGCCCTGATGATGGACACTGCAACGATGTCCGAAACGTTGGCTAAAGAAGGAGGTAGCGCAACACGGCATAACACCCCAAAAACAAATAACGAAAATGCTTTTGGCCGTGAAAATCTTAAAACTTATCTTGATCCACACAGTTTGTAAGTATAAAATATAAATTAGAAATTGTCCAATTACTAGTACTTTTATTTTTACGTAGCGGTTTGAGGTTAAGAAATATAAATCTACTCTCTTGGAACATCGCCTTACACCGCAGTGGGAGGGATGGATTCATATTTCTGTCACTCCTGGATACTCTGACTCTCCCTACCCACCCCTAATACCCTTTTCTTTCTCAGAACTTCCTCTACTTCCTTTCCTAAAAAGACTCTCCACACAATTTTCCTCAGGGCCTCCTGTGTGGAGCTAATGTGAAAAAAAAATTGAGTGCTGTTCACACGCGATAGAAGTCAAACCTTCATCCACAAAATCTCAACCAACAGGAGCCTTGAAAAGTGAGCTCATAATCAAAGCGTCCAATAAGGTAAGGTTTCATTCTATCTCAGTCTCTCGCAGGCTAAATCCTATAGATAGATGTCTCTTTTTCGTTTCCGTTTCATCGAGTTTCAAATCATAACGGTGATAAAGAAGTTTTCACTTCAAAAACTCGGTTGGCCCAGACTCCCTCTTAAATAATCAACACATCCTCTTTAGGTACGTTTTCAGATTTTCACGGCCAAAAGTATTTCCGTTATTTGTTTTTGGGGTGTTATGCCATGTTGCGCTACCTCCTTCTTTAGCCAACGGATTCGAGGAACGGGTTATTTTGGAACCGGTTCCTACGCCATTGCCTATCTCGGTTACTTTGTACCGGTGACTAGCTATCACTGGATGACTGTGGATTCGAGGAACAGTTTTTTGGAACCAGTTGCTATTGCAGCACGCCTGATTACGGAGGCAATTGAAATCTACAACCATTTAGAAGTATACTGTTATACCAGCTCGTAGTAGAGTGGAGCTGGCGACACGGTATCGCTTCCAAGTAAATAAGCACACATTTCACTACTAACAATTACACATCTGCCGGACCTGCCCTGAAGGTGCAACGCTGCAACAGTGCAAGCAATGCAACAGCTGACAGAAGGAGGTAGCGCAACACGCCATAACATCCCAAAATCAGATAACGAAAAAAAAAACCTCTTTAGTTTTTGTTTCCTTCTTCTTTCTGACGATAGACACGAGTATTAGTTGACAAGCTGCCAATACATTGAGTCGGCCGAAAGGTGAAAGGTTTAATGCACTATTACTCGCTCTATCACTCCACTGCAGTTTGCACATTAACCCACAATGCACCTCACAGTATGCAGGTGGCGTGTATGACGTCATACGTGCCCCAACTTCTTGAAAACTCAAGGGATAGTAGCTGCTTGACCAGAGGAAAGTTTTCTTTACTGAAAAATGTTGAAAATAAAATTCTGTCATATTAAATTTTCTTTTTGTTTAATTTTTGACCACCGATGGCAGATTTATAAGCCTATTGGTTCCGGACCATCGTGTTGAATTTATGCCCCGTTTTTTATATTAGCTCCACACAATAAGCCCTGAGGAAAAAAATCCCTCAGAGCTTGTGTCATCTCTTGGGATGCTGAGTTTAGGGTTTTTTTAGGTAATGGAAGGAGTGGAAGTTCTAGACTAGTCAACTGGAGGCCTAACGGCAATCACATCATCGGTGCGCCGTCCCGTTTTCTGAAAGAAAGAAACTTGCAGTAGATTTTTTTGTAATCTGAGGATAGTATCAGAGAGATAGTACACTTTTACATATAACTGCATACTCAAATTTCGGAGATGTCTGACTAATCAACTGATGATCGACATGTATAATCTACATATATGTACCTACCTACGAAAAATAAATTATAAAAATAAAGAGTTTAAAAAATCGGCCATTTGAATTTTGTCTGTTTGTAAATTTGTTCGTTCCGTCAGATTTAAAATTTAAAAAAGAAAAAAATACAAATATCAAATTTCTGGAACAGATAAAATCACTTCCATTGCGTGTCTGAACAGTTGAAACAATGAATAGTTTTTTTTATCAAAACGGAAAATTGGTTCGTTACATTTGGTGACTTAGCAGAGGTGACCGGGTTCCGGGTTCATGGGGTGAGTTTTGTCTAAATCTTTGCGGTTGATGCTTTCGCCCATCTACTGCGTGGTGGGTCGGATCGGGAGAGACTGGTTGAAGGAGACACTTTAAGCTCTCGACCCATCGCCTTGCACCGCAGTGCGAGGGATGGATTAATATGCCCGTTACTCGTGGACACATTGACCTACCAGATTCCTACCCAATCATCATACATTTTTTCTTCCCAGTAATTCCTCTCCTTCTTTCTCTAAAAAGACCCTCCAAACGTCATCTCCAAAGATAACATAGACCCTGAGGAAAATTATTTTCCTCGGGGCCTCCTGTGTGGGTTAACGAAAAAATATGCAGGGTGTTAAGGGACGTACTTGACTTACTTTAACTAGTGATTCATGACATATTTGGAGTAAAAATGTAATCGAAATTTTGGTCTCCGGTGACTTTTTCGATGACTTTTTTTTTCAATTTTTTTTTTCTAAAATCGAACTAAAAAAAAACCTGTTTTGGTTCCAAACAGCAGAAATAAGACATGGGAATGAGAGATGGAATTGCCATTCAGCGTGGAGTACGACAAGGCTGTATCTTGTCGCCACTATTGTTTAATCTCTATTCCAACTATGTCTTTAAAAGAGCCGTAAGTAATACTGAAAAGGGTCTGAAGATCAACGGAGTTGTCATTAATAACATAAGATACGCAGATGATACTGTATTACTAGTTGACTGTATCGATGACCTCCAAGACCTATTAAATCTTGTTAATAATGCTGGTGATCAACTGGGCCTGACAATCAACGTCAATAAAACTAAATGGATGACATTTGGACGACTAGATCACTCTGAATCAGTGATACAGTTAAAAGGTTGCATTGTCGAAAAGGTGAAAAGATTTACGTACCTCGGCAGTATTCTCACGGAGACTCTTGACCCAGATGTAGACGTTAGGTGCAGAATTGAAGCAGCAAGAACTGCGCTCATTAAAATGACAATATCAGCTTAAAACTAAGGCAGAGAATGCTAAAATGTTATGTGTGGTCGGTCTTGCTCTATGGATGTGAAACATGGACCTTGAAAGTAAATACCATGAACAGGTTAGAGGCTTTTGAAATGAGGCTTCACCAGAGAATGCTCAAGGACCCATGGACCGACATGATCAACAACACTCAACACCTGATGATATGATCACCAACACAGAAATTCTCAGGCGGGCTAGAGCAGATAGAGAACTGTTTTCATTAATAAAAATCAGGAAAATTTCATATCTGGGTCAAATACTTCGAGGGGAGAAATATCACTTGCTCCATTTAATATTGAAAGGCAAGATAGAGGGTCGCCGAGGGCCTGGTAGGAGACAAAGGTCTTGGCTGCGAAATATACGAGAGTGGACCGGCATCAGAAGTGTGGAGGAGCTATTCCGGGCAGTGCAAGACAGAGAGACATTTTCAAGAGTGATCGCCAACGTCGGGGGGACCTGATAGGGCACACAAAGAAGAAAAAAAAATCTTCCACACTTCGTCACTGGTCACTGGTCACTCAGCCGAGTAATCTCTCAACCTCTTACCCCGCTCCTAACTGTTCAACACCTATTATTTTTAATAATGCTCTTAACATCCTGTATAATATATACCTACATTTAAAAATGTGAAGCCGCTGTAAAAAAAAAACACACTGTTTTGGAATTTATTATCGTACTGGCTGCGCCAATGTTCATTCGGGGAATTGGCTAGTAGGTCCGGAACTGGTTAAACTACATCTTTTAGAATACTAATCTACCATCGAGAGGTCTTTTATTCATTAAAATACTCGTCTTCACCGAAAAATCGATTATATACTTCAATAATCGCGCACTTAACAAAGGAAGAAATGTTGTCGAATAGGATAACCAAAGACTCCTTCCCCAGGAAGTGGGGATATTTTATAGAGTTTTACGCATAGATAATAGTATGGCAAGGTACTGTTTAATGCACCATAATATTTTATGTACCGGCAATTTTGAATGCTGGTAACACCGGACAAGCAATATTTTATTTCCAACTAGCAGACCTGACCACACATTGCTGTGGCTAACGAAACACAACGCCATTACCCAACCTTTATAAAATCCACACCACCCGCTTGCCAGCTGCCCGCTGCCTGAATTTAATATTTGAATTTCTCGGCTTTTCTCTACTATAATAAGCATGTACGTATAAACCTTCTTCTTGAATCACTCTATCAATCACTCTATCTAAAACCGAATGAAAATCCGTAGTTTAAAATCCGTAGTTGCGTAGTTTAAAAGATCTTATGCGCACATAGATTTAGAGTGACTTCATTTTATACTATGTAATAGCAGACCCGGCCACACGTTGCTGTGGCTAACGAAACACAAAATCCACACCACCAGCTTGCCAGTTGCCCGCAGCCCGCTGCCTGAATTGAATATTTGAATTTCTCGGCTTTTCTGTACTGTAATAAGCACGTATTATACATATAAACCTTCCTCTTGAATCACTCTATCTATGCATGAAAACCGCATGAAAATCCGTTGAGTAGTTTAAAAGATCTATGCGCACATACATTTTGAGCGACTTCATTTTATACTATGTAATGATTTCTACCACCAAAATCATTCTCGTCCAAAGCAAGTGTCCTGGTGTATATACATTTATCATATTTAGCCTCGCAACTTTCTGTGATTTATTATTGTGTCACGTTAATTGAGTTTTAAAACCTTCTAATCATTTATCAAACCCGCGAACATTTATGGAAGTATTGATACATGGTAATTTTTTATTTGATTTATTTCATGGAAAGTTGACAACAAATCTGAGATAATTATGTCATATAGGTATTTGGAATACAAATGTGTAATTTACACTACTTAAGAAATTCTAAAAATTAAAAGTACTTTGTTGAAATTAAATAGACCTAAATACATGGGAATTCATGTGTCATATATTGGTTTATAAATGAGTAAATTCAAATTATACAATTGTAAATGTTCTCTAAAATGGCCTGGAAAGAATCTCCTACTTGTGATCTCACTAAAGAAACCACTCTGAATGCAATTATTATTGTTCTCCAAGATCCAAGGAGATCCTTAATTCTGACCTTAAGGCTATGGAAGAATTTTTCCTCAATTGGCGACTAAAGCCGAATGGGTCGAAAACAGTTGTGACAGCTTTCCATCTCAGTAATTCACAGGCAAACGCAAAACTCTGTGTTCAGTTTGATGGAAAAAATATTTACCATGACCCCCATCCCAGCTATCTTGGAGTAACTTTGGACAGGAGCCTGAATTACCGGAAACACATGGAAACAGTGGGCAAAAAAACCAGGACAAGACTAAACTTAGTCAATAAGCTGGCTGGTACTAGCTGGGGATGCGACGCCAACACGCTCAGAACGGCATCCATTGCCCTGGTTTTCTCAGCAGCTGAATACTGTGCTCCAGTATGGGCCAGAAGCGCCCATACTTCCATGGTCGACGTTCAGCTTAATGCCACAATGCGAACCATCAGCGGAACCTTAAAATCGACTCCTCTTCCTTGGCTCCCCGTACTTGCAAATATAATCCCGCCAAATATCAGGCGAGAGATTGCAACACTGAGGGAATACAAGAAGGCGCTGCAAAAAAGCGAAATACCCTTGCACGATGATGTCGTTTCTCACCCAGCATGCCGCTTAAAGTCTCGAAAACCCTTCTGGACGGAAGGAGAAAGACTCCTTCGAAGACCTCTCACCTCAGAAGATAGGTGGAAGCTTGAGTGGCAATCAGCCAACGTCAAAAACGTAAATCTCGTGCAAGACCCCACTGAGAGACAGCCTGGGTTCTCATTGCCTCGCAAACTCTGGACTGCCATCAATAGGATAAGGTGCTCCCATAGCCGTTGTGCTCACATGATGCATAGATTAAAGAGTCGGCGACGTGTGAATGCAGTGCGGTGCAGACCACCGAACATGTGGTCAACGAATGCCCGCTCCATTCATTCCCCGGCGGGATTGATGAGGTCCACAGGGCAACGCCTGAGGCCCTAGACTGGCTCGCAGACCTCCGTAGTCCAGTGGGTAAGACTCTTGACTCACAATCCGGAGGTCGCGGGTTCGAACCCAGCATGCGCAAATAAATTTTATTTGATTAATTTGTGTTATTTCACAATTAATTCATTTAAAATAATATATAGTAAATTTGCGGCATGTTCCAGAGTGGAAGATACTATCAGTATCGCCCTGGTGTAAGACCACCATTCAGAATTGAAACGTTGCTTGAAAATGGCTTTAGCCGTGTTTGGTGACCAGATCTGAATAGCCAGGTACTTTCCAACCTTCCTCTTCCCCACCTCTTTCCCCTCCCCACTACCTTCAGCCTCACAACATACCCCAATTGGGGATGCCATAGTCTCACTGGCTCCAGACGGGAGCAGTTGAGATTCTTGTGCGGTATTCACTGTAAAAAAAAAAAAAAAGACCTAGATGTCCCCCTCTGACCCCCCACCATACGAAAGAAGAAGAATTGTTCTCCAAAATGACCTTGAAAAAAATCACATCTTTGCGATTCTTTCAGACATAAAGAAACCATCCCTTCGTCCAGAATACAATTATTAATGTTCCCAAAAGTTGTCTCAACAGAAACTCATTCCTGTGACCTCTTGAACGAAACCATTACTTTGTTGAGAATATTATGAACTAAATATACAATTTGGCTGTCCTGAAACGGGTATTCTTCCCAGTAGAACAGACAAAGTGTCGATTTGTAACGTATTGTAATTTATATATATAAATAAATAAATAAAATAAATAAAGTTAATCATGAACTTTCCACCGATGATAGTGAATGATAAAGTGTGACATTGTAAGGTACTTTTTTCCCACTCGAGCGAGAGCAACGATTTAAATCTTTTTCCTGCGATTGCTCGTGATTTTTTGGAAAATTATTTTCCGCCCACATTAAAAAAATCATACTTCTGAATTTTAATATGGAGACATAAAAACTGATTATAGTTCTGTATAGACAATGAATTCACCTATCTTTTTTCGATTATTACATATTGTTCAAAATTGATGGGTGTCCTTTTAAATAAAATAATTCTCTTTGCAAAAAACTTCACTGTTTATTTCACTTGGGACATGTTATAAATGTATTATATTACGGTGTCAACACACCGGGCCAAACACTGGCAGTTGTTTACTGTTAAAACTTGCGTTGGGAAGAAGCGATAATAATGAGATGCTAGCACTTTTATAATGTAAAAACCTGCACACATTTAAAGAATGAACCATTATACATTTGACATTCGGAAGTATTTACAAAAAAAATGGTTTCTTCCATAGTACGTACTTAGTAGTTAAAACAGGTTGCTACCGATCTACCGAACACTCAGCGACCAAGCTTCGCACCATTTGATTGAAATATTAAAGTCTGGGAGCTTGCTCAAGCAACCCATAGGTGCTGGTGTAAAAACCTGCACACATTTAAAGAATCAACCATTATACATTTGACATTTGGAAGTATTACAAAAAAATGGTTTCTTTCTATAGTACGTACTTCGTAGTTAAAACAGGTTGCGAACACTCAGCGACCAGCCAAGCTTCGCACCATTTGTTTGAAATATTAAAGTCTGGGAGCTTGCTCAAGCAACCCATAGACTGGACGTGGACTGACATATTAATAGGATTTATAAAAAAAATATTATAAAATCGTAAACTTTAAATTCGTAAAATCGTAAAAAAATGTGGTTCAATTTTCGACCGCTGTCAATCGCAGAAAAATAAAAGTGATCCATATTTTGACCTTAGTCGCTCCAGTGGGTTTTTAATTTATTTTTTAGTTACAATATATGAAAGGAGAGGGGGGGGGATAGGAATATAGGATTAGGATTAAGGCTATTCAACCGGGCCCGAAAAGAAGAAGATGTAGAGATACGAAATTACGAATGTTAGAGGAGAGCGCTAACATTTACAGCGACAAAATCGATGCGAAAATTGCGAAAATGTTTAATAAAACACGACTCGTTTAAAATAGAGCAAAAATCTCGCGGGCATTATCTTAAACAGCATTTAAAGAAACACTGTGAATTTTTTCATATATATAACTTGTAAAATAACTGAAACAAACGTGTTAATAATAATTTTTGGAGCATACTTAGCGATTTTTTTCTATCGCGGGAATTTTATATAATTTGCGTTTCGGCGCGGGAAAAGTCTAGATATTATCTTCAAGAATAACATATGTTTTTTTAAGAGCTTTAAAACTTACCGTGTTTAAGGGAAATATGTAATAAATTGGTACAAATCCGAGTTGCGGGCCCTTAAGAGGCAAAGGACGGGAATATATAGGGATTAAACTTTCTAGTTTGAGTCATGTTGCTTAGTGAGTTTTCGTTTTATGTCACGTAAATTCGAGTTAAAAATGTCAATATGGTAATAATTTAAGTTAAATGAATGCGTAGATCTTTTTTTAACTTAAATTATTACCATATTGACATTTTTAACTCTGTCATTTTTGAAGATGCTGTGTGGAGGGTCTTTTTGAGGAGAGGAAGGAGTGAACACGACTCTTATTGTAGGAGGGAGGAAACACAGAGGCCGGCAAATCATTCCACAGCCGAGCTGTTGAACTCAAGAACGAGCCATAGAAATGACCCGTTCTCATGTGATTAATGTCAACCGTGTACGAATGTTGGGCGCGTGTTTGGCGTGTTTCCGGACTATGCACCGGTGCCGAGGGGATCAATAACGCTAGTTCCTCGGAGCATCTTCCGCTGTAATACCGGTAGAGCAAGGACAGCATTCCCACCTGATGTCTGTGCTCTAAATATTGCAATCCGTCTGTTAAGATGGGAGAATCTATCAAACGGACCGCCCTGCACAGATTTAAGTTTTTTTTTCTGTAGATGAATGAGTTTTGTTTGGGGTTGGTCTTGCAAAGAGGCAGATTAAAACTAAGCGACTGTCTGCTGTGCGATTTGGAACATAGAAACCGAAAGAGATATGGCATTGAAACGTGCCGACTGTTGAAGTGCTACGGACCTAACTGCAAGGACTAATCTAAAAATGTTATGCGTGTGGTGAGTAGGTAGAAACAAAGGCGGGGCGGCGCTGTGTGTAATGGTTCATAGCCCTACAGAAAAATCAGAAAAAGTTACGTTCGCATCTAGGAGTTGAACCCAGGACCTAAATTATACATTACCATGCTTTCTATGGAACTAAACACTTTTAATAACATTGAGTCTTTCATAATACACCACATGTCATAACAAAATATTCCACTTCATTTTGAAGCAGAAGGACTCTAGGACTCTAAGGACTCTCGAAGGACTCTAAGCGACAGAAGTCCGTTTTTTTTTTATTTGACTCAAGTCAGCTTTTTTTTAAACAATATTTTTAAATGCTTTACATATAAAATATTTCGTTTTATTTGCTAGTTTTTAAAACAAAACTAATAGATTTAACAATTAATTTTTTGTTATCTATCAGCATGCGTATCCAAAGAAGTTATGAGATCAAAGTTACAGAAATAATAGTTTTTGGCTCTCCTGAACATTTACGTTTTTTTTGGACTTGCATCCGTATGCTTCTCGGGTACAGATGTATTCTTCAAAGATTAGATATTATAATAACCACAAAAGTATTTTAAGGAGCCTTGTTTTGTGGGGTTTAGTGTAAGGCTGTAAGGGTTATACTCCACCTAATAAGGGTTAGGAAACCTTTTTGTGAAATGAAGGTCAGTTTAAAATTTACCTCCAAAAGGGCTCAGAAGTTTTGGGTTCAAAAAGATTTAAGTCCACGATAATGAGTTTGGAAATAATATTTTGAGCCTCTCAACAATTTGATGTTTCCCTTGCTCAATTTTGGAAATAATCAATATAACCCGAACTCATTATAACTGAGAATAAGAGATTATTGTACACATTTTGGTTCAGCACTAAAAATCTAATCCTAGTTCAATCAAAACCACCTCAAACCAGGCCAGGACATATTCATTTATTTATTTGTATAATGTCTATTTACATGCGATTTTTCGACGCCTGTCTCACTAGGATATACCTGTCTCTATCGAGACAGGCGTAAAGCTAAATAAATGTATATAAACGTAGTTACATGAATATTTAAGGTTAAATACATTTTAATACTTAATAATACATACTTATATACATATTATATATATAATAATACATATTATTTAATACATAATAATACTTCTTAACTATATCTTTGACCAAAAACACAAACTCCAACAAACACAAACCATTAATAGACCAGTTAGACAAGCATACATACAAAACTTAAAAACACCGACGATAAACACAAGCTTTGGACAAAGACACCACAAATACCAGGCAATAAAAGCATTCAACCATCTTTCACTCGATTTAAAAAAAGAAGAAAACAAAAAACTTTTCATACTCAAAATTAAAAGATGGATTAAAGACCAAAAAAGACAACTTTACAAAAAAATCACAACATAAAAAAATAAATAAAATAAATAAAAACACATAGACATAAACACCATTGCAATACTCACTAATATATAAAACCTTTTAATTTCACTATCGGTTTATATGTATCTATCCTATTTATATAGTTTTATTCTATTGTTTTATTTTAGTGTTTTTGTACTCTATTTTGTTTTGCTCTATTTTCTTTCTTTCAATTCTCATATGTTATTGCTGAGTCTCTTTTTTCTTTAGTTTTTATTTTATATGTATCTTAAGTAAAATAAAAAAAATCATATCAAACTGTAAAATGAGGTCCTCAGCACGGGTAAAGCACCCAGTGAGGCCCACATTAGTCAAATATGTAACACACATGTATAAATCAGGTGAATCAAATAAAAAAAAAAAAAAAAAAAAATTTCAATACAATCAAAAAGAAAGATAATAGAGAACTCCAGTCCATTTTTTATTTTTTTAATGAATAATAATCTTCTAACTTAAATAACTGCATTTTTATTTTTATTTTTAGAGTTAGTTTTAATAGTTAAAATAATTGTCAAAGTTTTAATTTTTCAAGACCCCCCGAAAACCACCGTATGTATGGTGAATTGTGTGACGTCATCACTCCTGAAAAATTACTATGGGATCGGGCAGTCAGCTGATCAACTGCCGCCCTTTTGAATTTCGTTGTTCGAAGTATTCTCCCTACAATAGCATTACTATTTTTTTTGTGCAGTATTTTTTCGAATATTTTCAATAATAGAGATAAACTAACAAGAGATACCTTTACAACAACTAAATCTCTATAAACAGTATGTAAATAAACGAATAAATTAATACGATGGCTTGTGTCATATCATACATTCCCATACAATGACTTTACGGTGACGTCACGACAGGTCGAACAGTGACGTCACCACTAAAATTTCAATAATGCCAACTGAACGGCGTCTTTTTACGACCCGATTAAAAATGGACTTTTTAATATTTTTTTAAAAACTCTGCGTTTAATATTATTTAATAAAAGTTATATATTCAGAATCAGCGTTTCTTGGTCTATATGAACATATTTTTTTAAAGCCATAATATTTTTTACTGGAGTTCCTTATTGGCATTGTGGGTAAATCCCATAAAGAGTGTGATCTTACAAATGTATGAAGAGATGAACTAAAGGAGTAAATCCTGTCAAATCTAATTATATAAGGTAGAATTGACAGAATTCTATTATTTTATTCTATTTTATATGGGTTAGGTTGTTTGTAAATTGTTATTTTTGTCTGAGTGCAATTTATTTTAAAGATGTTTGTAATAGTGTGACTCCTATACTTGCAATCCATTTCTTTTTTCGTGTTTGAATTTGGTCATTGATTCAGTTTGTCTAATCGTAGCTGGTAGTGCATTGTGTAGTTTGCAAGCTATGTATTTAAAATGTCTTTGTCCAAACCACGTTTTAGCAAAAGGAGTTTGGAGAGGTTCTTTGTTTTTGGCTCGGGTATTGTTTTAGTCCAGTAAATGAATGCTCCAAAAGGAGGTGTAGAGTGCGCGAGCAGTGACCTAAGCGATTCTTTCAGGACTTGTTTAGGGTGCTTAGGATGTGATCATACTAAAAGTCCTGACGTCTAGGTGGTGAGCTAGGGGGGGGGGGGGAAGGTCCAATTTTCAGGTTTCCGCTTGTATCTCAAAAACGGTGCGTCGCAGAGGAAAATTTTTTTAGAATAAGTAAAAGCTTATAAAATTATCTACAACTTATATTCTATATGTAATTTTCTAAATCCAGCCGTTTTTGAATTAAACGCTCCAGAAATGTAGATATTTTGGAAAAAAATCATCTTACCTCATATTTTACATCAAACATTCCTTCATATCGTATAAAATATTCATCACACAAAGAAGTTTATTTGAAAAAAGTTGTAAAGAATTCAATTCGCTTTTAGAATATATATATATATATATATATATATATATTTATATATATATATATATATATATATATATATATATATATATACATATACAAATAAATCTCCAACCAGTAAATATTTACAGCAATTTTAAGTTTTTTTGTAAAATGTCGTCATTTTCAGAAAAAGCTGTTTTTATCTTATTAGTGACACACCGACGCGCAACAACGATTATGCGATGCTCTGTTCGCTTTTAGTCAGACGTATGGTCAGATATGACCATTGAAACCACATTGATGCGATACAACAGGAGCCAGAGATGTTTCGCACAATGTAGTCAGCAATTGGTTAGTTGGTATGAGCGCAACTCATGAGATCTGCACTTCCCCTGAAGAGTTTTGTGGAATCTTCTTCACGTCAAGTGAACAGCACAAGGACCTCGGACAAGCCCACCGAAGTAGAGATATAGCAGACATTTCCAAACTCGGTCAGTGGTTTGATGCACATCCTCCCTTCCCACAAACCAGTGAAATAATGTCAATTCCCAATGTCTTCTGTCAGCTCGTCGATAAAAATTCACGATAAAAAAGGTTGCAGTTGACCCAACATTGCTGTTTCAGCGGATAAGCAAACGATCAAGCAAACTGATAAGCAGACGATCAGATGAGGATTTGATTAAATTGTTTGAGTATAAGTTGGCCATATTTCTCTTGGCGCTGTTCAATGAAAGTGGGATAACAGTGATAACAATGAGGTTTATAATTTTATGTGCTTGATGTAACGAAATATTATAAAATTATCATGACATAATTATTATTATTATTATAAAACACAATTTGAATTTTTTTTAAGTAATACGATTTTTGTATACTTTATTTAATGACTGGCTTTAAAGTGTGGTCACACATATTTATTAGATGAACGAACAAAAGCTGTCGGTTAGTAGGTAATAGGATTAAAATAGCTTTTTCTGAAAATGACGACATTTTACGAAAAAACTTTGAATAGCTATAAATATTTACTGGTTGGAGATTTATGTGTATATGTATATATATTCTAAAAGGGAATTAAATTTTTTACAACTTTTTTCAAACAAATTTCTATGTGCGTTGAATATTTTAGACGATATGAAGGAATGTTTGATGAAAAATGTGAGGCAAAATGATTTTTTTCGAAAATATCTACATTTGTGGAGCGTTTAACTCAAAAACAGCTGAGATTTAGAAAATTACATAAAGAATAAAAGTTGTAGATAATTTTATAAGCTTTTACTTATTCTTACAAAATTTTCCTCTACGACGCACCGTTTTTGAGATACAAGTGGAAATCTGAAAATTGGGACCTTCCCCCCCCCCTCCCCCCCCCTAGCTCACCACCTAGACGTCAGGACTTTTAGTATGTTTACACCCTAAGCACCCCAAACAAGTCCTGAAAGAATCGCTTAGGTCCCTGCTCACGCACTCTACACCTCCTTCCTTGACTGGACTATTTGTGTTGCTTTGTAAGGTGTTTTGTCGTTTATCTGTAAATTAACTAAGATGGACCTTGCAAAGTGTTGCTTTATGTCCATAACATAACGTTGAAGGGATTGAAGATCGTATCATTGCTGGTAGTAAGAGGAAATTTTAGAATTATTTTAATGATTAATTTTTGTGCTTTAATGATAGTGTTGAGGGCACCAGAAGAAGCATTATCCCAAGCCAAAATTCCGTATTCTATGTATGATTGGCGCAGTGAGAATCAAATCGGCCTTTCATTTTTATAAGGTCCACGGTGCCTGAAAACTCATGGTACAAGGGAGAAAACGGTTAAACTGTATCAAATTCAAAGTGAATTTTGAAGTATAACTTTGTTTGATTTGAGCTTCCGTATTTTATTACTGGAGTCCGAATTATTTTGTTAATATAATTCAAAACTTTTTAACGCTAAGGGGTTACTATCTGAAATTGATTCTCTTTGAAAATGCGCCAAAGCGTAAGACCCGGCTCAAATACTAGGCGCAGTCAATAAGTTATGCCTCCTATTTTTTTCTCCTTTTTGTCAAGTAATAAAAAATGCAATTACGTAGGTCGAAAACCACACTATTGACGATTAATTTGTTATTTTTCAATATTATCTCCGTCCATTACCACAGCTTAAGTCCATCTTTCAACAAGGGCATGTGTTGTAAAAAGTCACGGTCACATCACAGTGTTGTAAAAAGTCACGGTCACATCACAGTGTTGTAAAAAGCACGGTCATATCCAGAACACCATCGCCATAACTTTCCCCGCCGATCACACAGTTTTGATTTTTTTTTGTCCTTGGTGAGTTTGTGTGATGCAATTCCATTGACTGCTTCTTTGATTCAGGTTAAAAAAATGAACCCATTTTTCGTCTCCGGTCACAAATTTTTCCAGAAACTAAGAGCTGCACGTGTTGTGAGGCCATTGTTTTTCTTGTTTCTTTACTCTGGCCGGTTAAGTTTCTTGATACCCACTTTGCAAATTTTTTTTTGAAAAATCAGTTGTCTAATAATCTCATTACACTGCCTTTACTGAGGGAGAGAATCCGACATCTGTAGTTATATGGGGTCACCACGAACGAGTGCAGTCGCTGCATTCAACGGCCTGCACCGCTCCGCTTTTTCTCAGCCAGCGATGTTTGTCCTTTAGCTTGGTTACAGTTACGAATCCATCGTCTAGAGAGCTGACGTCCACTGTTGCATCATGGTACACATTTTTCAGTTTTTCATGAATGTGAATTTTTGTGTTTCACCTTCTACAGTTAAGAATGAATCACAGAACGCTATCTATTACGAACATCGATGTCGGCCATTTTGCAAGCGACTGCAGTGGTGCCACCTGTTGACGCAAAAAGTTACTAAAAGTCCAGCAGATTGTAAATATTGCAATAATTTTTTTGGGTTCTATACTTTATTCACCAGTTTCCCGCTTGTACCATGAGTGTTCGGACTCCATGTATTTAATAATATAATGAATAGGTTCCTTACGATAAGTAGATCTTTGCAAACTTTCTAATAATTGCTGACCTTTACATACAAAGGGGCAAAACCCTGCTAGTTGATACGATGTGGCACTTCTGCCCTGATGATGGACACTGTAAAGCTGTCCGAAAAGTTGGCTAACGAAGGAGGAAGTTCAAAATGGCATAACGCCCCAAAAATAAATAACAAAAATGCTTTTATGAAACTTGTATGCAGCGGGTTTTTATCAGTGACGTTACACATATACTGTAGACGCGTGGTAGAAATCTCAAAGTGGGAAGCCAACAATAAGACAATTGCACTGTACTCGATTTCTAGTACTTTAGTACTAAACTGCCACGCGTCGAGTAAGGTCGTGTCCTACCAGTAAGTAAATGCATTATAAAGCGCCAAAATTCCCTCCCGTGTGATGAGAAAATGTTTCCATTACACGGTAAACAGTCGTAAAAGCGAAGGAATAACATTTCATTTGTAAATACATGCAAATTACTTATTATTATCGATTAAATAAATAATAATATATTATAATAAAACTAATATAAAACTTTATTCCACTTAATTTTATTGGACCGTAACCGGTTTCAGCTCGTCAAAGCCATCTTCAGACTTAGACCTTACAAGTAATATGAGTTGTAAGGTTTTTCCCTAATCATCATTGAAGTGAGCTGCAAACCCAATGTAATTAGCTTATTGGAATAACCAAAATATATAGAAATTCGATAGTCTAAAATGACTTAGCAACAAATTTAATTATTGTAATTGATTAAAATCCTTGTACACCACCCCTCTCCCCCTCCCCAATATGTTGTGTATATAAACCGTAGACTAGGAAATATTTGTACCAGTCTGAAGATGCTTTGACGAACTGAAACCGGTTACGGTCCAATAAAATTAAGTGGAATAAAGTTTTATATTCGTTTTATTATAATATATTATAATGGAATTCCACCATGAAATATCACTCTCAAAAATAGAAATATATAAATAATACAATTGCTTTCCGCCCAAAGATTTTATGCGTCATTAGAGAACTCAAGGCCTACTAAAGTCCAGGTCTGGATGCGCAACAGCCAAATACTAGTCATATTACTAAGTCGATGCCGTCACTAAGTAAAATTAACTTTTTATAATAATAATCTAATGATTCTTTAGTTACTTGCTTGCGGTAAAAAAACATACAAATCAGCAAAAACAACAACTACAATAACAATCAACGCCTTTTGCAAACTATCGTTGTTCAATATAACTTGAAAATTTGACACCTCAAAATTCGACTGGTGCCCAAGCCTCCTACTTTAGTCGGCCTTGAGACAGTATTCGACGGAACTTTTGAATTTTGAAGACGAAAATGCCGCCCGCGTTCTATCTTTTGTTTCGACCATATGCACATATTCTTTTAAGCGTCTATCTTTATCATACATGAATAACTTTTGAATTAAGAAATTATTGAAAATCGCTGAAAACAGAAGAGTGTTGATTAATTGCCACATTATATCTCGAGCTTGTGAGACTATGGCAAGTCTATTTATTTTATATAACGTCATTGGTTTTTATCTGCTAGGTTCAACTATAAGGTGGGCCATAAACATTTGCACTTTTGAGATAATCATGAAAAAATACAGATTATTTGAATAATTTAAATAAATGACTATTGATAAGAACAAAAATACACTGGAAAGTCATTTCGAAAATATAATTTCGTCAAAATGGCCGCCATATCGCCTCTGGCATTCCTCGAATCAGGCCCTTAGATTTTCGAAAAGTTTTCGACACACATCTCGGGGTATGTTTCTTGATGGATGTTCTCCTTTCATTGGAATAAAGTCGTTGGTTTATTTACGTAGACTTGACTTGTAAGATAATATATGTATATATACACAAATATATCCCATAAAAAAATCAGCTGGGGTTAGATCCGGGCTGGGGGGAGGCCATGGAATATCTCCTCTGCGCGAAATCAGTTTGTTAGGGAACATTTCTTTAACCAATTTATTTTGCAACATAGCCCTGTTTGTTTTCCTGCCGGTTTTTTCGAAATTTTTAAACCATGATTTAATTAAATTAACACTTGGACACTGATTAATACTCTGTCATTGGTGATGCGAACGAAATAGGCGATGTACATCATTATTTTGTAAAACAGAATAGAATCACCGTTGAACAGAAAATAACAAAATTATTGTCTTTGTAAAAATGTTTTACCCAGAAAGCGCATTGCTCTCCCATAAAGTAATTCATTATGACTAAATTTCCAAGAAGCGAGAAGTTACGCATAAGTGACCCCGCTCTCCTCCCCCGTTCAGAATCGGCCGGCGTAAGCCAGCGTAATCCAGTGGGTAAGACTCTTGACTCGCATTCCGAAGGTCGCGTGATCTAATCCCGGCGTGGCAAATAAATTTTATTTGATTAATTTGTGTTATTTCACAATTATTCATTTAAAATAGTACATAGTATATTTGCGGCACGTTCCAGAATGGAAGATACTCTTAGTATCGCCCAGATGTAAGACCACCATTCAGAATTGAAACGTTGCTTGAAACATTGGCTTTAGCCGTATTTGGTGACCAGATCTGAATAGCCAGGTACTTCCCTACCTTCCTCTTTCCTATCTTCTTCCCCTCCCCACTACCTTCAGCCTCACAACATACCCCAATTGGGGATGCCATAGTCTCACTGGCTCCAGACAGGAGCAGTTGGGACTCTTGTGCGGTATTCATATTAAAAAAAAAAATCTTAAAAAATCCCCGTTAGCTCGATTACAAAAGTGCAAATGTTTATGGCCCAAAACAAAAAATAACATATAATTTTTTAGAAGTTCAAAAACTTTAAGTTCTCAAAGGAAACATGTCGGTTGAAATTTAGAATTTTCTTGTCTGATTAAAAATTCAAAGAAAATTGGTTTCTCAACCTCTAATTAAATATTTAGTACAAAGTTAAATAATAACTGAACCGGGTAAAGTTTTCGAACTAATAAAATATATTTACTCATGGGTTCTTCACGCTAATTTTCCGGCCGTTGGTTCTAAGAGGTAGCTGGAAATTAAGCGAAGTCCAGTTTTAACTCGACCAGTATCATTTCACCTGTCTGTAAATTTGTTTATTACGTTCCTGTAATATGTGGGAATATTAGTTACGATCAGTTCTATCATTGTTCTGTTTTATTTTAATTTTATTTTATTAGGAAAACCAACAGTCACAATTATTAATAATGCTTGATGAAATATGTACAGAAATTTAACCAATAATAGGTTTTCGCTGAAGTGTGTAAATTATTTAGTGAGTAGGTATGAAGAAAAATCGAGAAAAATAGTAAAATTAAGTTATGTGGATGGGATGGTGGAAGGGAATGGAAAGGGATGGATCTTTTCTGAGTAAATAATGGTATGTATGTGTAAACGTTATTTATTCATTTTAGTTTTGAAAACGTTAAATAAGTGTGTTAAATAAGTCGAATTCACTGTATGAAATGTTAAAGGTGTTGTGAAGCGCGGTGAATGAATGTATTTTGTTTAGAGTTAGTGTTGCTTTGAGGAATGTTTAATGCGTGGTTTTGTCTGGTTTGTCTGATGGGCACTCTTAGTTGAATTCTTTCTAGTAATTCCGGGCAATCATCGTAGAGGTAGCTATTTTTTGTAAGAATAGTACGTCTGCCAAATTTCTTCGACTTTCCAAGGACGATATCCTGAAGAACGCGGCTGACTCTTCGTGGCTCAGATGAGGACGTTAGCTCCGAAAATCAAGGTAACGTAGAAATCGGTTTTGCACTTTCTCAATCCTATCCATGTGACATATATACTTGAGGTTCCAGATTTGAGAGGCGTACTCCAGAGAACTACGTACGTACGCAAAATAAAGCATTTTAATGGTTTTTACTTTTAAAAAATCTTTGATGTTCTGTTGTTTATGATGTGCTCGGATCATATGATCTACAATTTTGGAGGCGGGTATGCCTGTTTCGGGTTCGCTATGTTTGGTTCGCTGTTATGGGTTCGCTATGTTTGGTGACTTAGCAGCAGTGCCCGGGTTCATGGGGTTAGGTTTGTCCGGATCTTGGCGGAGGTTGCGTCTGCCCACCAACTGCTTGGCAAGCCGGATCGGGAGAGACTGGTTGAGGGGGATCTTTCAAACTTTCCAGCAGGACTCTCTCAGAACATTGCCTTGCACCGCAATAGATACATACGTCCGTCACTTCTGGACACACTGGCCCCCAGATTCCTAACCACCCCTCATATATTTTTCCTTCCCAAAGCTACCTCTCCTTCCTTTCCCTAAAAAGACCCTCAACACAGCATCCCCAAAGATGACATAGGCCCTGAGGGGAATTATTTTCCTCAGAGCCTCCTGTGTGGAGCTAACGTAAAAAAAGTTGATTTTTTGAAGGAGTGCAGTAGTATTGGTTAACAATTTAGTTTAAATACGGAAAGAATTCTTTCGTCTAGTTGTTTTTTTGAAAGTGTACAGTAGTATTGGTTAACAACATCGGCGATACCAGGAAACACAGTCCCACCCAGTAAAAACTGCCGATAGCACATCATCTTATATTTCAATATCTTTGACTTGGGGTGACCTATGGCATGGGTGTTGGTTATCCAATAAACGGTTCCGGGGCGTCGGCGGTACCCATACCCGCCTACCAAATTTTGTCGATATCTTGGTTGTAATGTGGCTTGATGTTAGTGTGAGTTGGTTGTTGAATAATTTGAAGGACGGTGCTTGTGATTTAAACTCCACGCCAACTCAGAATCAAGTCAACCCAACACCTCTTTGAAAAGTCATTTAAGGCTATGAAAAAAAATAATTTAAAAATCTCAATACCTAACCAATCGTTATCTATTTAACAATTTTTTTAAATATATATTTTCATCACTTTTAATGATTTTCAAACGAGGTGTTGAGTTGATTTCATTCTGAGTTTTTCGGTCACCAGTGATTTCATGTTTTGGAAGCTTCGACCAAGTATAGATATCTAGACAAGGCGTGTAGGTCTGAAAAATGACACCGGAACCAAAAATATTGGTTTACGAAAACATTCATCAAAAAGAAAGACTATTATCTCACAGTCAAAAGATCGCAAGAAGCATTGGTTTGTACCTTTAGTTGGTCTGCGTTGAGCTAATTTATTTTCCAGCAAGTTCGCGGTAACGGAATTACTAGCTTTGTGAAGATCATTTTTAAAACACAAATTTCAGGCAGTTAGAAATATTTTAGGTATGGGCCAGCACGGACTTTATTATTAACAATTTAATCAGTTATGTGAATATCTAAAAAAATATGTACATAACATATGAATTCGAGGCAGCGTATCGAGAAAAGTAACATTTGATAAAAGATGTTTAATTTCTTCCTAGTAAAACAACTACGTCAAGCAAGAGATGCAACGGAATTCGATGGGTAGTTGTATTATGAAATTTCTCGTAGGTGGTGTCACTTTGGGACTGGAATTGGGTATGAGAGGGCTAATCTACAGTTTATATATCGATGTTTGGAAGGATTACGATACTACCTCATAGTCCCATTGGTTCCGTTTTTAAAAAGTTTTACTGTTGTGAGATCTCTGGGTAATATAACTGCACGCGAGAAGCATATCTACGGATGCAAGTCCAAAAACATAAATGTTCAGGAGAGCCAAAAAAAAAAATTTTTTTTTCTGTAACTATGATCTCATAACTTCTTCGGATATCCAAGCTGAT
The DNA here is from genome assembly GCA_929108145.2 of Limnephilus rhombicus. Taxonomy (NCBI): domain Eukaryota; kingdom Metazoa; phylum Arthropoda; class Insecta; order Trichoptera; family Limnephilidae; genus Limnephilus; species Limnephilus rhombicus. The sequence continues at coordinate 24,807,221 of OV815299.1, read as the reverse complement.
AGATAACAAAAAAAAATTAAATCAATTAGTTTTGTTTTAAAAACGAGCAAATAAAACAAAATATTTTATATCTAAAGCCTTTAAAATATTGTTTATAAAAAACGCTACAAAAACACGAACTTGAGTCCTTCTGCTTCAAAATGAAATGGAATATTTTGTTATGACATGTGGTGTATTATGAAAGGATCAATTTTTAAAATTGTTTACTTCCATAGAAAGTGTAGTAATGTTAGAGGCAGAAGGATGCAAATGGATTTGAGACATATCTAATATTCAAAATGCAACTAAATCATAAAGATGCAAGTCCATGTTGTTGCATCAAAATCCTATTTTTCTTCGTGATAGGACTGTATCTTTCTGTTATTGAAAAACATGATAATTTACATCAAGTCTGCATCAAAAACTCATATGTTCAAATTATGCTTCTCGGGTACAGAATACAGATTCTATCATAAAAAAACTAATTGCTTTAATTAACTAATCAACCTTCACACCATGGTTACGCCCATACACATACCTACACATACAGATACCTACATAGCACGCATACATACTGTCACTGCTAGGGATTGGCATTAAATATTGTTGCAAATTCCTTTTACTACCCATCCCTATTGCCTACCCGTCAAGCTTACCCACAGTCAGTCTGTAATAAACTCCCGCCGCAACATAACCATTGTGCTCCGCTATCGCATACCGCATACCCCTTATCTCAAATCGCATACCGCGTATCGCATACCGCAAACCTTATACCGCATACCGCATTCCGCATACCGCATACCGCATATCATATACCGCAGGGCAGTCGTTAAACTCTGTCCCTAACCGTCACAATAGATTTAACGACATCTTAGAAGTTAGTTCATAATACCTTTATTCTTAAAATCAATTAGGTTAGTTTCACCGTTAAATAGGTACCAACTCTACTTCTAGTTTTATCTACCGCAGGTTCAGTATTATTTATTGAATCCTTTGAAATCATATTTTTACGTTTCAATGTTTTTTATTTCCTTGCTATATCGGTCAATTTGACCATTTGGTAAAAGCATTTATATAACTTACATAAATATTTTCATAACTTTTACATAATTAATTACATTCTACCGCGTGTTACAATTTTTGTTTGCGCATTTAAACGTATTGGCACTCTTTTGGTTTATGGAAGTGGATTCTTTCATCCCCTTCCAGGCGGGGGGCATGGTTACGCCCATACATATACCTACACATACACATACCTACATAGCACGCATACATACTGTCACTGCTTGGGATTGGTATTAAATATTGTTGCAAATTCCTTTTCCTACCCATCCCTATTGCCTACCCGTCAAGCTTACCCACAGTCAGTCTGTAATAAACTCCCGCCGCAACATAACCATTGTGCTCCGCTATCGGTGACCGCTATTAAAATTAACTCCGCCGTATACTATCAGAATAACGAAATTCACGCCTATTGTTTTTTGGTGCCTGTTGGATGGGAGCGAAAGCAGACGATTGCATTGCCAGCATACAAAGTTCTTTTATCCTTTCGGTGAGTCCTTTCCTTTCCATTCCACATGTATTTTTATCATTTCAAGCAGTGATATTAACACAAAATCAAGGTCTTCTTTACACAAACATATCAATCCACTCTACACAATCATAATAACATCCACACCATTTCCCGCAGAGTTAGGCAGATGGGTGGAACTGAACCCAATTTTATTATACTTATTATCGCTTTATTACTATTATTTAGCTTTTTGTAGCGTATTTCGTGAATTGTATATATTTGGCCAAAACACTGAATATGTTAATTGTAGAAGGGCGTTTGCTGTGGGCATGTCCGTATTTCTGAAGTAAGTTTCCTTCTTCTTCTAACGAAATTAATCAAATATTTTCCAATAAAGGATTTTTTAATCAAATAATTTAATTTAAAAAGAAGTGAATACATAACAAGTGTCCAAATTGCTCCCAATCTCTGAATATAGTGAGATGTGTGGTTTGGTTTATTTAGGCAGTGAGATCTTGGCATCTCTAAAAGGGGTATGTTGTGAAGCTGAAGGCAGTGGGGAGTGGAAGGAGATGGGGAGGAGGAAGGTGGGAAATGTAGTAAGTAATCACTCTTTCTCTGTAATCCTTTACAGAGAAATTTGTCGTTGTTATTAGTACTGGACCTTATCTCAGTACCATGCTGTTTGATTAAGAGACTTTGGTTTTTTGAAATCACAGTTTGTTTATAATTGTTATTACGCACAAAACAAATATGGTTTAAGACACACGACCATATAACGCGCTAGCTAGATTTTGTGTGGCGAGCTCTTGCAAAAGGAATGACTTGCTTCTCTCTGATCGGCTACGTTCGGCACACGTCGTAACCAACACCATGTGACTCGAGCACAGCATGAACAATGATAGAACCGATTATGATTAATATTCAGATATACTACAGAAATTAACTGGCTAATCAGATCTGGTCATCAAAAACTATTAAAGCCATTTAAATCAACACTCCAATTACGAAAGACCGATCAGGATTTAAATAAGATTTTGGGCGATAGGCATCCTTTGTGCACACTTAATTATAAACAAACACCCTGTAGAAAATTCCGCACTTCTCATTCAGATCTATCTACGTATAATGCAATTTAAAGGTTTCTCTTTATAAACAGGGTGTTAAGGGACATGCTTGACTTACTTTAACCAGTGATTCCTGACTTTATTTGGAGTAAAAAATGTAAATGAAATTTTGGTCTCCGGTGACATTTTTGATGTTTTTATTTCTACAAAAATATAACAAAATTGTAGGTATTGGACAGTTGGGGGCGAGGTAACAGGTTGGGCGGTTATTTGGCTGAGTGACCAGTGACGACATAGAGAAAATATTTTTTTGTTTGATTTTGAAGAAAAAAGTTTTGAAAATTAAAAGTCATCAAAAAAGTCCCCGGAAACCAACATTTAATTTACATTTTTTACTCCAAATAATGTCAGGAATCACTGGTTAAAGTAAGTCAAGTACGTCCCTTAACACAATGTATATATTCTAAATGGGTTCGTGACAATTTTTTTCTTTGGAATATGACTTTACGAATGACAACAATCAACAGGATTGATTTGTTTGTAAAATTGGCCAAGTAAAATTTTCGCCTGCGGCGCTTTCTTCGTCAGTGCTGTGATTGATGCGGGAGAGAAGAAGGGTTGAATAAAAATATATTTGAAAAGTGGACAAAGGGCCAAAAAGGTTGGGAACCACTGTCGTAGATCATTATTGCACACGGTTGACAATTATCAAACGAGAACAGGTCGGTTTTACGAAGCGTTCTTCAACAACAGTTACCTTCCTAGTATAACCCCGATACAGGCGAACCCTAGTGGGGTTAATAATTACATGCTAAATATATATGTATATAAATTGTGAAGAAGCAATAAATTAATAAATAAATAAATAACATGGGTGTCTTCAAGACCCACGTTAACTCATGTTTTCCTCAAAAAGACCCCAAAGATTGCTTACTGTGTGGAGGTAATATAAAAAAATACAAGTGAGCAGTTCCCATGCGGTAGAAGTGGAACCCTCCAAAAACTAAAATAGACAAGAGCGAGGAGGCTACGACGCACCGCACAAAGAGGAGACCGATTATACTATCTCATTCTCTCGAAGGGTAAATTTTTTTTTTTTTTTTTTTTTTTTTAACTTTATTTATTCCCATTTCTTTGTACATATAATTTATAATAGCAAATATTATATGTATAATAACACAATATATAATAACAATTATGAAGAAGAAATGGAAACCCACTAAGGCACTGCCTGAGTGTGGGTAATATTAAAACAAAATACTACATTTCTAAGTACCCAAAGTATAAATAAGACTTAAAAAAACACATTAAATATAAAGATAGTATAAAAAATAAGTATTACATAGGTAGAATAAGTGAAAAGGGTTTTTTTCAGCTATTATAAAAATAAAATAAAAATATGGAGAAAAACATACAATTTTTTTTTTTTTTTTTTTTAGTAATTATAAAATAAACAGAAAACTTATTGTACTACAGTTAAGAAGTTACAGCAAATGAGTTGTAGAAGGATGGATAAATTTATAGAAAAAGCGTTTCAATATCTACATTATTCAACCATAATTTTACCTCTTTTACATATTTTATCATTTTATTTATCATTTGAGTTTGTAGTGGTAGAAGGTTAAATGTACGAGGACCAATGAAACTGCTATGTGTCTGCAATAATTTAGTATTGGTTTGTGGAGTATAAAATATATTATTTATTCTTTTGCTCGTTCTGTTTTCATTTATTTCGAAATTATTTTTGTTTTTAAACACATATTTCAAAGTTTGTAATATAAATAATTGACGTATATTAAATATTTTACTTTCTTTGTATAATAATTTGGTCGAGAATGTTTTATTTTTGTTATATATGACTTTAATTATGCGTTTTTGAATTATTTGTAGAGGCTTCATAAATGTATCAAGTGCACCACCCCATCCTATAATGCCATAAGTGATTGATGATTGCACCAGGGAAAAGTAGATCATTTTCAATTTTTCAATGTTTAGTACTTCCTTAAGTCTATAAAATATGTAGGTCAGATATCTTAATTTAGAAGTGATTTGATTAATATGTGATTTCCAATTAAGATTTATATCTATTGATACTCCTAAATATTTTATATTTTCGACATCAGTGAGTTCGTTGCACATGAAGCACATTTCTTGATTGCAACTACTATTATGGATTCTAATTTTAAGGTTGTCTTTAGGTTTATTTTTAATGGTTTTATAAAAAGGTAAGTAAAATGTTTTGCTATAGTTTAAAACGAGTTTGTTGTATTTTAGCCACGTTGAAACCAATGAAATACAATCAGTTGCTTTCGAAAAAGTTTCTTTCCAATGATTACCATCCACTATTATTGCCGTGTCGTCTGCGTAAGAAACAATTTTACCAGGGATTACAAAATTACATAAATCATTAATATACATTAAGAATAAAATCGGGCCAAGCACAGTTCCCTGTGGAACCCCATTTTTTATCTTTGACTCTGAACTGTAATTATTCCCAATTTTTGTTTTTTGTGTTCTGTCTGTAAGATAGTTAGAGAGTAGTTTTAGTGTGTCTTTTTTGAAACCAAGTTGATTTATTTTTGAAATGAGTAAATTATGATTTACGGTGTCGAAAGCTTTTCTTAAATCTAGGAATATGGCAAGACATTTCTTTTTTTTATCGATAGATGAGTATATCTTTTTTGTAAGTTCATATATCGCATCCTCGGTGCTTAGGTCTTTACGAAAGCCGTATTGGTTTTTCGATAGAATTTTATATTTTTCTATGTGTTCAATGACTCTAAACTTGATGCATTTTTCGAATATTTTCGAGAGGTTTGAAACAAGAGATATTGGTCTATAATTGTCTAATTTATTCTTATCTCCAGATTTATGAATAGGTATTATAGTGGAGATTTTAAATTGCTCTGGAAAATGACCATTTTTGAGGCATAAATTAAAAATATGTTGCAATGGAGTTAGGACATGTTGTTTTATTTTTTTTAACATATCACAAGATAATCCATCATTTCCCTTAGAGTTGGATGGTTTTAGGTTATCAATATATTTTTCAATTTCATTAAAAGTAACAGGAGAAAAATATTCAATGGAGTTAATTGAATCATTATTTGAATCTAATTGAGGAGATGTCTCCATATAAGCATCATTAACATTAATGCCGGATGATTCAAGTACTACGTCTACTACATTTGTAAAATAGTTATTAAAGCTTTCTGCAATGGTCGATTTGTTAGTTATTATTTCATTATTTAATATAACCTCATTTACAATATTTGAAGACATACTTTTTTTGTTGGCAATTTCATTTATAATATTCCAAGTTTTTTTAGTATTATTTTTAGCATTTTCAATTTGTATACTATAGTATTTCTTTTTGCAGTTTCGTATCAGCCTATTGAGTAAGTTACGATACATTAGATATTTTGTTTTCAGATAAGGCATTGTTCTGAGATTATTCTTTTGGCAATCTATTTGATATTTAAACATTTCTCTATATAATTTATCTCTTTGTTTAATTGATATAATTAATCCAACTGTTATCCAAGGCTTAATTTTTTTATATTTATTGTTAGTGACAATTATTTTACTTTCACTTTTTAGAGTATGATCTCTCAGAGTTTTATAGAAATTCTCTAGTGCGAGATGTGGATTTTCTATTGATATCACATTTTCCCAGTTTTCTGACCGAAGTAAAGAGTTTAGAGTTTCATAATCAATGTCTACTTTTTCTGGATTTTCAGAATTTCGGTTTTGAGGAGTATTTTTGAAATGGTGTCCATAAAAGGTCGGGTAATGATCTGTGATATTTGTTTCAAGAATTGAAGAGATGATATTAACCGCCTTGTGCGACTTGACAAATATGTGGTCTAAACATGCCGAGTGACTTAAGGTTACTCGTGTTGGTGAGTTAATGTATGACATATGTCCAGAGCTTGATAAACAATCAAGATACTCATTTTGACAATTTACATTTGTATTATTATCATTAATATTTATATTGATGTCTCCTGTCACAATGGAAAAAGTGAAATTGTTTCTATCAAGTTTACTAACAAAAGATTTTAATTCTTTTACAAATAAACAATCATTTAATGAAGGGGATCTATATATGGCTAGTATATGATACTTATAGTTGTTTTGACAAAAAGTTACTTTTATTGCATTGGCTGTTTTAAATTCAATAAATTCAGCGGCAACATTTTTCAGAGTATTATGACAAAAGACAGTAACTCCATCATGACCAGTGTGCTTACAGGCAGATGAAATTGTTGTATATTCTGGTAAGTTGTATGGAATTACTTGTTTCATTTGGGTTTCACTTAAAATAATTACGCTTGGAGAAAAATCTAGGTTATTAATAAGTACACAGAGCTCATCGAAGTTTTTCCTTATACTCCTAATATTCATGTTTAAGATCGAGAAATTAACATTTTTAAATAGGTGATTTAGTTCACATGGGTTTTTACATTTATAATTTTCGTGTATATAGTTTTCTTCAGACATTTTGAAAGGTTGATAGTAGTTTGCTATGTGGTTTTATTATCCTTTATTCAGAGGGGATGTCTTCTGGCGTTCTTATGAGTAAGATTGGAGACGTTTCGTTTTTTCTCATCCATATTTTTCCATTTTTTGCCCATATAAATTTGTACCCAAGTCTTGATGATTTAGCTAGGTATAGTAGGTGTTTATTGAATTGGGTCAGTTGTTCGTTAATATATATTGTGTTGTTTTCTTCAAAATTTATGTTTTTTGCGTATAAAATACCATATTTTTTTTTATGTGCTATAATTACGTCTTTACTTTCTTTGTTTTGTAGAGATACTACTATGGCAGTATTTTTGTTCATCGGGTTTTTATTTTTGCTTCTGAAAATATTTGTCACATTAATCGTTTCTTTATCACATTTGAGTATGTCTATTATATTATTAAATACATTCGTGATATTTTCATTTTCCTTAAAAGGAACACCCTGTATTTCAATATTGTTTTGTTTTTCATTTTGCTCCATTTTATTAATGTGTAGTTTTATTTCTTTATTTTCTGCTTGAAGTTGTTTAATCAGTATTTCTTTATTTTTGTTTTTTTCTTCATATTCGTCTAATTTCTCACAGCAAAATTCGACGGACTTCTATAGATGTATGTGTTTGTCTCTTTTTAGTGTCGCTATTTTTCGTTTCATCGAGTTTCAATTCACAACGGTGCTAAAGAAGTTTTCACTTCAAAAACACTCTTCTAGAAGCTTTCTGTTCAGAGAGTCGCATCGTGCCTAGAAATAAATTTTAGATTTTTTACAGTTTATTAAACTTAATAATTTACATTAATTAAATCCACACCTTGCTTTGTCCTATTTATATTAATAATTAAATTTTATGATAATACTAGCTTTTAGACGAGGCTTCGTTCTTTTTATATTAATAAAAATCAAATTATGCTAGTTTCTGGGTTTGTAGTTCCCGGCATGCGTTGCTATGCCACTTAATAAAGATATTGTTTCTCCCTGCATGTCTTTTCCCTTCGTCCCTTTCTTCTTCCGCCTCCTATTCATTTTCCGCATCCCCTTCCCCTACATTCTCCGCTTTCCTTCTCCCCACTCCCCTCCCCCGATTCCACGTCCCACGAACCCCCCTACCGATTCCCCCCCCCCTCCCACATTCCATTCATTCAGTCCCTGTACATTCAGTTTTCAAACAGCTCGCGTGCCACCTATTGCAATTTTTATATACAAATTTCATAATGCCAGAGCTCACCACTATATATTCAGAAACCTTCGTTGACGTGCTGACAACAACTTACCAAAGTTTCATCGCAATCGGTTGAACGGTTTAGCAATGCATAATTTCATGATGCCAGAGCTCACTATTGTATACAAAAACCATTGCTGGCATGCGCACATCAAATCCCAAATCGGATGAACGGTTTAGCAACGCATAGCGGCCATACAAACATACATACAAACCCAGAATAAACATATTTCGATTTTTATATATATATATATATATATAGATAGAAGAAGACGTGAAGTAAACTCTTAACTATGTCACTCATCAGATACGTAGATTTAGTTGTTTTTGGGGTGTTATGCCGTGCAGCGCTACCTCCTTCTTTAGCCAACGTTTCGGACAGCGTTGAAGTGTCCATCCGGCGGATCCGGTAGATGTGTGATGCCGGACACTGTAATGGAAAGAAGGAGGTAGCGCAACACAGCATAACACCCCAAAAACAACTAACTAAAATGTCCCTCATCATCGAATAAGCGACAAGATACGCTTATGATGATGGTAGTATGAGATTTTTGAAACACAAAAATTGAACATTGAAATTACAAAAGCCAATAAGGTTATGTTGTGAGGTTGAGAAGTACACGGTGGGGAAAGAAATGGGGGAGAGGAAGGTGGGGAAGTACCTGACATTCAAATCTGATAATCGATTCTGAATTTAGTTTTTTTTTTTTTTTACAGTGAATACCGCACAAGAATCTCAACTGCTCCCGTCTGGAGCCAATGAGACTATGGCATCCCCAATTGGGGTATGTTGTGAGGCTGAAGGTAGTGGGGAGGGGAAGGAGGTGGGGAAGAGGAAGGTTGGGAACTACCTGGCTATTCAGATCTGGTCACCAAACACGGCTAAAGCCATTTTCAAGCAACGTTTCAATTCTGAATGGTGGTCTTACACCAGGGCGATACTAATAGTATCTTCCACTCTGGAACATGCCGCAAATATACTATATATTATTTTAAATGAATTAATTGTGAAATAACACAAATTATTCAAATAAAATTTATTTGCGCATGCCGGGTTCGAACCCACGACCTCCGGATTGTGAGTCAAGAGTCTTACCCACTGGACTACGGAGGTTGTTATCTTACATATAAAATATTTTTTCGTAATATATTATATTTTTTACCCGGCGTTGACCGGCCTTTACCCAGAGTTTTTCCATCGTTGAAGTAGACAGCAATTTTCCGCTTATTTCACCAAGAAGTATTAAAATTGGGCTTTAAGGGGTGTGAAAATTTTTTTTTTTTTACTAATCCGAAATTATTTTCCTCAGGGCCCATATCATCTTAGAGGATGCTGTGTGGAGGGTCTTTTTAAGGAAGGGAGCGATAGGAAGTTCTGGGAAGGAAAAAGGCATCAGGTAAAAGCAGGAAGGAACCTGGGGGTCAATGCGTCCAGGAGTGTCGGATGTATGAATCCATCCCATCCCATGCAAGGCGATGGGTCGAGAGAGTCCGGCTGGATAGGTCAAAAGGCCTCCCTCAACCAATCTCATGGACAAACCTCATCCCATGATCCCGGGCATCCCTGCTAAGACACCAAATATAGCGAACCACTTGGGGTGACCTATAGCAGAGGTGTTGGTTATCCAATAAATGGTTTCCGGGGCGGCGGTACTCTTACTCGCCTCACAAATTGGGATGGGGAAGGTTTTTCAAATCGCACGGTGTTTTCCCTCCCTTTTTTTACATGAATACCGCACAAGAGTCTCAACTGCTCCCGTCTGGAGCCAGTGGGACTATGGCATCCCCAATTGGGGTATGTTGTGAGGCTGATGGTGGTAGGGAGGGGAAGGAGATAGGGAAGAGGAAGGTAAGGAAGTACCTGGCTATTCAGACATGGGCACTAAACATGGCTAAAGCCATTTCAAGCAACGTTTCAATTCTGAATGGTGGTCTTACACCAGGGCGATACTAATAGTATCTTCCACTCTGGAACATGCCGCAAATATACTATATATTATTTTAAATGAATTAATTGTGAAATAACACAAATTATTCAAATCCCGCGACCTTCGGAGTGCCAGTCAAGCCCTACCACTGGACTACGCCGGCCGTCGAATATCAAGTGTGCAAAATTTCATCAATCTCGTAATAAAACTGCATATTTACCAGTTCCCGTTTGCACTACAAATTTCCAAAGAATGTGTACAGATTTATAGACAGATATTTAAATAGATTTTAATAAAAATATCACTATTCATTATTTAACTTGCATATTTGTTGAATAAATACAAATATCTCTCAATAATATAAAGCCACCCCTTCCCTCTTGCACCACTTACACCCCCCTCCCTCTCCAACCCCTCTACATTACTCGTGCTCCGCAGAATCTTTCTTAGGGATGATTTCCTCAAACCACCCCCAGTAAGGGCCTAGACAGCAAACTCGCGGTACCTTGCAACCAACCCCTAAATTATTACACGAATATTTCAACAGCCTTACTAAACAGGCTTTACCAACTAACTTCAATTTTCTTCCCCTGTAAACTTAGCGTTCAGTTATTTAATAATAACAATTTAATTTTAAAGAATTTTAAACAAGTGAAAATTACATCAGGAGGTTTCCAAAAGGATTTATAATAAATTGTAAGTAATATTTAATTAATTTATGAATGGAAAGCTCTATGTTTATTTTATATAAAGCAATTTAAATTGGTTCTTAAAAAAATCATACTTTGTTAACTTTTGTTTGTGGAAGGAAGCTAGTTGAATTTTATAAAGGAATTAATTAACATAATATAATATTAATTAGTTAATTAACCACTATGCCGTTTCTCTGGGGTAGGCAGAGAGGATAAATCGTCATACGACTTTGTCTTGGCACAAATTCATTGCTTCATTCACATTCATCCATCGTTTCTTTTGTTATTTAGATTTTTGACATTACCGACTCATATATGCTGGGATATTGTTAAGTAATTGAAAAATTATTTCTATCTTTGTTTTAATCCTATGTCGCCCTGATAAAGGCACGTTTGTGTCCGAAATTGATCGTTTTTGATAATTCGACGGCCGGCGTAGTCCAGCGGTAAGGCTCTTGACTCGCTATTCGAAGGTCGCGGGAACGAATCCCGGCGTGGCAAATAAATTTTATTTGATTAATTTGTGTTATTGCACAATTTATTAGTTTAAAAATAATATATATTATATTTGCGGCACGTTCAACAGTGGAAGATACTCTCAGTACCGCCCTGGTGTAAGACCACCATTCAGAATTGAAACGTTGCTTGAAATGGCATCAGCCGTGTTTGGTGACCAAATCATTCCTCTTACCTATCTCCTTCCCCTCCCCACTACCTTCAGCCTCACAACATACCCCTATTGGGGATGCCATAGTCTCACTGGTTCCAGACGGTGCGGTATTCATATAAAAAAGTGCTTGTCGTCATTGGATTTTTTTTTCACTACGTTATAAATATCTTCTCATCTTACTAATATTATAAACGCGAAAGTTTGTAAGGATGTATGTGTGTTTGTTACTCTTTCACGCAAAAACTAGTGAATGGATTTGAATGAAACTTTACAATAATATAGCTCCTACATCAGAATAATATGTAGGTTATAATTTATAAAGCTAGGTAGGAAGGGGACGCGGGAGGGGAACGGGGACGCTCAGGAAAGGTGATTCAAGGAAAAACAATGTATTTCTTTGAATATGGCATTTGCAACGCATGCCGGGAACCACCTAGTAATATATATAGCGGAAAATTGAAATGTTGTGAAGGATAATAAATCGAAAAATGAGTTTAAAATGTAATTTATCTTCGTTTTTTTAAGTGAAAATTTCTTTAGCACCGTTGTGATTTGATACTAGATGAAACGAAAATTAGCGACACTAAAAAGAGAAAACTCTATGTATAAGATTTAGCTTACGAGATAATGAGATAGTATAATCGGTCTCCCTTTTGTGTGGCGTTTCGTAGCCTCCGCACTCTTGTCTTTTTTTTTTTTACAGTGAATACCGCACAAGAATCTCAACTGCTCCCGTCTGGAGCCAGTGAGACTATGGCATCCCCAATTGGGGTACGTTGTGAGGCTGAAGGTAGTGGGGAGGGGAAGGAGGTGGGGAAGAGGAAGGTTGGGAAGTACCTGGCTATTCAGATCTGGTTACCAAATACGGCTAAAGCCATTTTCAAGCAACGTTTCAATTCTGAATGGTGGTCTTCCACCAGGGTGATACTGATAGTATCTTCCACTCTGGAATATGCCGCAAATATACTATGTATTATTTTAAATGAATTAATTGTGAAATAACACGGATTTGCTTTCTGAAAAATAAAAAAATAAATTAAATACTTTAATGAAAGTAATTTACAAAACTTTTAGTATTCTGAAAGATCTCTTCACTGTTATTTACAGGGGATATGATTTTTAGAAAAAAAAAACTTTCCGTTCGTTCTCCTGAACAATCAACATTTAGATTTTTAAGGCATTTCCAATTTCCGTGATCGATATTGTGTCCAAAAACCATTTTTAATTTGGGTTTCAAAATAGGTACCCTCAACGATTTTAAATATTTGAAAAAAAAATTATACATCTGCCCTGATGATGGACACCGTTATGCTATCTGAAACGTTGGATAAAGATGGAGTTAGCGTCAAATGGATGTGATGTAATTTTAGATACAGCTTGTTAGAAGAGAGAATATTTGTTTAGAGAGGGACAACCAAAAAATATGCGATCTAAAGTTCCCACTTCTAAACCACAGAAAGTAGTGATCGACCGAAGGTTTGGTTTCGGTTTCGGCAAGTTTCGGCAAAAATCTAGTTTCGACATCAGTTTCGGTTTCGGCAGAAAATCTGCTGAACCTTCGGCTGCACCGAAACTCTGCGTTCGTGAATTATCGGGTGAGTTCGTGGCTCGTGGAATGTTGTGATTATAAACGCAATTACAATTAAAATACTCAATTAATCAGGTCCTTCCTTTGTAAGTGTTGATAATGGATAAATTTTTAGTCCAAGAAGTAGTTATGTTAATTTTTATAATTTTTATTTGTTTTATAGCAGTAATATATATTTTTTCACATATTTCAATTCTTCTTCTTCTTCTTGTGCCCTGTCCGATTAACGGACGTTGGCCAAACCACTGTCTCAGGTTTTTTAGCCATGAGGTTCTCCTTCTTCCAGGGCGCCGTCTTCCGGCAATCTTTCCCTGCATTTTGAGATGCAGGATCTCATACTTCTCTGGATGTCTCATATATTTCAATTATTGTTTTTTTTTTAAATTATTTTATTTAACACGTGTTAACTGTCTGTGTAAAAAATAAAAGTAAAAAATAAGCCAAACTTCAGTAAACAATAGACTTTTGACATGTCTAAAAAAGTTTCAGTTTCGGACGAAACTGCGGCAGATACCGAAGATTCGGTTTCGGTAGAAAGTCCTGGTTCGGTCGGACACTAACAGAAAGTACAATCTGGAGAGTCAAGCACCTGAATTTAAGAAATGTGAGAGGGAACGGAACAATGGCCAATTCTCTGTCGAATAAGAGGAATAAATATTTTTTGGAAAAATGGAGGAATGATGATATCACAGGTTTGATCGGACTACTGGAAGTTGAAATTATGTATTTCTATTTTCAGCAGCCTTTTTTATATAACTGCAATATTTAAAGGGTTAAAAAAAGTATTGAGTTGACGCAATATGTAAAAGTATGTTTGAGAATTGATTCATTCGGTTCCATGCCAACTCAGAACTATTCGTACCTCAGAAAGGTAATTAAAAGCTACGAAAAAATAATTTTAAAATAGCCGGTAACCCTAACCTAACTTAACCTATTCAACCAATTTTTAACATTTTTTTATCATCACTCTTAATGACTTTTCTGAGGTGCTTCTAAGTTGGTTTCATTCTAAGTTGCCCGGTCACCGATTCATTCATAAGATCTTCTTAAAAGGACATCTTAAAATTATTCATAACCTGCTCATTCATAGATGGTGCTAATTTAATTATTTTTTGTTATGCTAATATTAAAATGATTGGTTTGTTATTAGTTTTGTCCGTATAAAAAATAAATCTTTCAAGAAAGGCATACAAATACATTATTGGATTGAATCACCGATACAATCTTACATTTACTTTTATTTTTAACTTAATATGCGCTTTAATAATTACCGTTACGATTCACGGTTACGGTACCGTGACGGCAAAAAAAATCAATAAACATACGTTCCTTATCGCTATAATGCTGCATCTCTTCCTTCCTTTCCACAATAAATATTGGTGAGACATGTGAATGTTTCCTCCAAAGTACTACTTTTTGCTACGGGAATTGCATTTCTTTTTCTTTATACGTGTGAGAGAAATTATGATAGTGGTTGTATGTTTCCTTTTGGGGGGAGGGGGGTGCAGACAAACGTTTACCCACAGACATCCAAATTTCATAGACGAGAAGATACAGATGAAGGGTAAAACCAAACTATGGGGGACGAAGAGGGGAAAGCTGACTGTGATTCGTTAAAAAATCAAACTGACAGTATATAGGCATCTCGCTTTATAATATCACCATTTAGTTCTTAAAAGCAAAACCTGCTTTTGAATTAATAGATCTTTTTACATGGGAGCGCGAATTGCTCGCCACGTTATTAACATATTTGCGAAGTTCAAATTCGGCAAAGTAAAGTTCGCCACTTTTCACAGACGAATATTTTGTTGCCGTATTTAGTTAAGACACTTTTACAAATGTTTCATAATTTACTTACCCCCGTAACCAGCGACAAGCACACTGGAGAACCGCCACATTCGTTATGATCGACGTATTTTGGGGTATAACGTATAGCACAAGCTACCATTTTTGCCGTGTTATTTCGTAAAATATACGATGAGAGCTCAACGCTGGTCCGGACAAGAATGATGACGTCAAATTTTTTAGATTCAAGCGGAAAGCCCAGCCGGTTCCATTGAACCGGTATGGGGAGGGGGAAATAATACGCTTTTATCACTTAGGGCAGGTCACGCCATTGTATTGATAGGGATCTACGGAGACGTCACTGTGCGGTGTGCGAGAGAGATGCAAGAAATTTATGACTTTTTCTTTCGGAGGAAACAGACCTACCTGCATTGTGTATCTCATCTTTTGAAAGAGTTGCAGCATTATAGTGAGGAAGGTATGTTTACTGCCTTTTTTGCCGTCACGGTACCATGGCCGTGAATCGTCACGTTAATTATAAAAAGCGCACAATGAATAAAACCTCAAATTGTAATATTTTGACTAAATGAAGACAATATTAGCGAAACTCAATCGAAAATCTGGAAACTGAAAAATCAGAAAACGATACGGTCCAGCGTAGGTCTGAGTCCTAGATGTGACCGTATCTTTTCGATAATATTGTCTTAATTTAATTGAATTATTACATTATCGTATTTATATGTCTTTCTTGAAATTATCGACATTTTATACGGACGAAACAAGTTATTTACATACCTATATATTTTGCCGTACGTCGCGCGTCGGTACTGGAGCAAACGTAAAAACATCATTTTAATATTTTGAAGCATAAATTGCGAAAGTGTTTTTTCCTAAACAAATTATTAGCGACATCTATGAAAGAGCAGATTATGAATAATTTTAACTCTACCCTCCCTATACGGATCCAAACTCAACGAGGGGCATTATTTGAATAACGTTTGAGTTGATATTCACATTAAAACCACTCGTTAAATAAATATTTAAATCGTACAAATTAATGAAAATATTTTGTGTCAAAATGTCATTTAAAATCAAACTGACCATCACGCTGTTTCTATGCAGCGGTAGGCAGAAAGCATGGACTGCTACATCACTCTGTCTTGGTTCACACCCTTCGCATTTCGTATTAATAGATGGTTATTCTCATTATTGACAAGACCCTCTTCTTCTTCCTTGCGCTGTCCCAACTCATTGCATAGGTAGGCTGTTGGGGTCGGCTCTTCTCGTTCTCAGGTTGTAGTTTCTTCTGTTCAGAGTATCGCCTTCATCCAGGCCGTTTTTCTTAAGTATTTTGGAGCATTGAGTCATCCAGGAGTTCTTCGGTCTTCCTCTGGATGACTGTCAATGAAGCTCCATAGACATTGCCTGCTTCACTGTGTGGTCTGATGGTCTCCGTTTTATGTGCCCATACCATCTCAACTGTCGTTCCTGCATTTTTAATTTTTTTTTTTATTTGATTTTTTAAAATTTTATTAAAATTTTTTTTTTTTTTAGAAATTTAATTAAAATTAAATTTGATAATGTTATTATCGAGTTCTGCAAGTTTTTTGGTTAGTGTTTACATATAGAACGAAATTATTACATATAGAACGAAAGGGTCTTAGATTAAATTTGCTTGAACAATTAGAAATCAATAAACGAACGAATGAGCCCAACATAACGCTAATTAATAAAGTAAGGAAAATTATTTATTCCCCACTACTTAGTATGTTTAACAAACCTAAAAAATATAATGCACTTAAATGAGTCATAGCAATAACGTCATTCTAAATCAATTAAGAAAACCCTTACACTTAGTGCAAGGCAAACCAAAGGGAAATACTCCGAATCCCACATTAGCACTCTCTCAATTAGTGTCTCTACAAATTGGTTTAACCGGTAATAAATCAACTTAGACACCTTCAAAAGTTGACATTTAAAATCTTATAAATAAGTCGTCCGTACGTGGCTTCACCACAGTTTGAAAATGACCTTACAAGTCGAAACAGCTGTAACTAAAACACTAACCAAAAAACTTGCAGAACTCGATAATAACATTATCAAATTTAATTTTAATTAAATTTCTAAAAATTAAAATGGAGTTCTACGAATTAAACACAAAAACAATTAATAAGTCGTTCCTACAGCTTACTGTTTACGTCTGTGACACCCAGGCTACCACGAATGTCTACCATACCATTATTGACATGACCCGATTAAAGTATTTGGTTCACTTGATCGTGCCATGTCTTTCCCGGGCGTCCCCGACTATTTCTACCATTTACTTTCGCGTCGCATATTCTCCTTATACCCATTTCTTCCTTCATCCGCTCTACGTCCCTTTCTTAATCTAATTCATTACGCTTTTATTCTTTGCGGATCTTTGTAAAACAGACGTTATTGGTTTTACCACACATACGTCTCAAGTATCTCACTTCTACAGCATTCAGTCTTTCATCCTTCCTCAGCCTCATTGCCTCTTGCTTCAGCCTTAGATCAGGGTTGATTACAGCACTCTATTGTGGACTCCGATAGGAGGCCCTGAGGAAAATAACTTCCCTCAGGGCCTATGTCATCTTTGAAGATGCTGTGTGGAGGGTCTTTTTGAGGAAAGGAAGGAGTGAACACGGGTCTTGAAGAGACCCATGTTGTAGGAGGGAGGAAACACAGAGGCCGGCAAATCGTTCCAAAGCCGAGCCGTTGAACTCAAGAACGAGTCATAGAAACGACCCGTTCTCATGTGACTAATGTCAACCGTGAACAAATGTTGGGCGCGTGTTTGGCGTATTTCCCGACTATGCACCGGTGCCGAGGGGATCAATGACGCTAGTTACGCGGAGAATCTTCCATTGTAATACCGGTATAACAAGGACAGCATTCCCACTTGACGCCTGTGCTCTAAAGATTGCAGTCCGTCTGTTAAGATGGGAGAATCTATCAAACGGACCGCCCTTTTTTGCACAGAGTCAAGGGTTTTTTTTAGGTATTTTGGAGCTCCAGACCAGAGGTGGCTGCCAAATTCAACCGTGGGGCGCACTTGCGATTTGTACAGGGTTAGCAGTTGTGTACTATTAAAGTATCTGCGGGCCCTGTACAGTACGCCCAGTTTCTGGGAGGCTAACTTAACTCTGGTTTCGATGGAGCCCCCGTACCGGAGCTGGTCACTTAGAGTTACACCAAGCATATCGATGGAGGTCCTGTTTGGAAGATTGCTTCCGTTGAAGGAAATTAGATTTTCATTTCGATCCCTTTTAGACGTTATCAAACATGATTGGGTCTTTGAAACATTAAATTCGACGAGGTTATTCTTACCTCAAGAGAAAACACTTTCGAGGTAACCGTCCATTCTTTGCTTCAAAGCCCTCCGAGCTATTGGAGTTTGTGTGCCCTTTGGGGGCTTGTCAAACAAAAAGTTATCATGGACTGTACTGTCATCCGCGTAACAATGAATCGGTGCACATGACAAGAGGTCATTGATGTGCAACAGAAACAAAGTCGGTGACAGAACCGATCCCTGTGGGACGCCAGCATTTATCGAATGCGAGGAAGAGGTGAAACCGTCAGCAACGGCCTGAATCGACCTCTCCCTCAAAAAGTCGGCAATCCACGTACACAAGGATGCGGGGAAGTCCGTAAGAAGACAGTTTGTTGACAAGCCCTCGGTCCCAAACCCGGTCAAAGGCCTTGTAAATATCCAGTGCAACTGTTTGATTCTCACCGAAACGTTCCAGGCACCGCCCCCAAACATGCGTCACATACGCGAGAAGATCACCGCACGAGCGGTTCCACCGGAATCCGTATTGACGGTCGTAAATAATTTTGTTCTTCTCGAGGTATGTGAGCAGTTTGTCGTTGATCACACGTTCCATCACCTTAGACAGAACTGATGTGATCGCTACGGAGCGGTAGTTGGCTGGGTTGGAGCGGTCACTCTTCTTTGGAATAGGGTGAATGATCGCTTCTTTCCAACCAGAGGGCACAGAGCCAGACTTCAGGGACATTTTGAAAAGCTTCGTCAAAACTGGAGCTATTTCTGCAGCGGACCTCTGTAATACCAGGGCAGGTATTCCGTCAGGCCCACTAGCTTTATTAATACCAAGCCCTCGTAAGACTTGGAGTACATCCCGATGCCGGATCCTCAGCTTTTTCACATGAAAACCGCAATGAGGAACCTACGCGCGACGGCGGGGTAGCACCTTGATCATCGAGGGTCGAGTTTTCCGCGAACATTTTGCCTAATAAGTTAGCCTTTTCGGCGGCGGTATTTGCTAAAGAGCCGTCAGGTCTGGTAAGAGGTGGCAGACTGGGTTTGAAGAAATTGCGACCTATTGAGCCCGCAAGCGACCAGAACGCTCTGCTGCCGTGCGGGCAGGCAGCCAGCTTTCTGCTGATCTGCAGGTCGTGCTCGAATTTTGACCTGTTTATGATCCTCTTGCTTTTCTTTGCCATTTTGTTATATACTATTCTGTTTTCGGACGTTCGAGATGTGTTGTAGGCTCGGTAAGCCGCGTTTTTTCGTCGCACTGCTTCAGAGCATTGTCGACTGAACCATGGCTTTGAGCCCACACCAGTTTCTTTAACAGTGGTTTGGATGAAGCCATCCATCGCGGATGTGATGACTTCACCAATTTCCTGGGCACATCTTGAGCGATCCGAGGTCCGAAAACAGATAGCTGACCACGGAAAAGCATTCACATATGCCCGCAGACCAAACCAATCTGCTGATCTATAGTGCCACACTTTTCTCTTTAGCCGCTCGTTAGGCGGTCTGAAGGTTACGGGGATTGACGTCGTCACCAGGCAGTGGTCCGACGATTCTAAAGGCGCTGTGACTTCAATCTTGTAACCGTGTGGCACACTGGTTAAAAACAAATCTAACAGATTTGAGCGGTGAGTCTGGACATCAGGAACCCTTGTAGGCTCCTGAACCATTTGTTCCAGTGGCAGAGGGCAAAGGATTTCGCCTCTCGTCCAGCAGAGTCCGTTGGTCCTGAGAACTTTAACCAAGGTTCGTCATGAACATTGAAGTCCCCCAGGACCACAAACTCTGCTGTAGGGAAGCGGGGCAAGAGGTCATCAACAGTATTACTTAGATGTTTATAGAGTTTGGACGTATCTGAAACGCTAAGGTTCAGTGAGCGGTATAAACACGCGTAAAATCTTACCGTACTGGCAAGATTGACACGCACGCACATTACGTCGAATCTGGAGTTCTCCAGAATCAACGTCAGCTCGGCTGAAGAGACAGACACCTCCTTTGGGTCTGAATTTGCCTGCGAGAGTGTAGCCCGGGTAATCCAGATAGGAGGCGTCTGTAGGCTCGGCTATCTGCGTCTCAGAAAGGAAAAGAAGGTTAGGACATTGGGAGAGAAGGTGGTGGTGGACGAAGTTTAAGTTTTTGTGCAGGCCGCGAATGTTGGTGAAATTCACCAACGTTTTGGCCTGCACCGGGGACTCCTGCTTCTCGCCGTTGTGATAGTGATATTACTGTTGCTTGTGCAATTCATGATTTTATACCGTTTTTTTTGGGTGATTGTTAGGAGAAAGGAAGGTCCGGGAAGGAAAAGGTATTCGGGATGGGTAGGAAAGCTGGGGATCAGAGTGTCCAGGAGTGACGGACGTATGAATCCAACCCACCCACTGCGGTGCAAGGCGATGGGCTGGGAGAGTCTGGCTGGAGAGGTCGCCCAATGCGCGCCAAACGCTACCGTTGGGTCCCCTCCGGTCACGAACCGGCACAACAGCAGCGGCGGGGTTTTTGCACTCGTTGATGGGGCAGCCCACCCCCAGTCTTGAGCCTGAGGGTCGGGCCCCTGTACTACCGAGCGGCCCGGACAACGGTAACCGGTTGTAAAGGGTCTCCCTCAATCAGCATCTCCCAATCCAGCCCGCCACGCAGAAGGTGGGCCGACGCACCCGCCATCAAGACCCAGACAAACATTACCCCATGAACCCGGGCACTCCTGCTAAGTTACCAAAGTGGCGTGGTGATACTGTGTTGAGAGTATTTTTTAGGGAAATGAAGGAGAGGAAGTTCTGGGAAGGAAAAGGTATGAGGGGTGGGTAGTAATCTGCGGGTCAATCTGATCAGGAATGACGAAAGCATGAATCCATCTCTCCCACATCCATCCCTCTCGCCTTGCAAGGCGATGGGTCGGGAGAGGCCAGCTGGAGAGCCCAAAAGGTCTCCCACGACCAGTCTATCCCGATCCGGCCCGCCACGCAGCAGGTGGGCAAAAGCTTCTGCCGTAAAACCTAGACAAAACTCACCCCATGACACCGGACATCCCTAACGTAGCGAACCACTTGGGATGACCTATGACAAGGGTGATCGTTATTAAAAAAATGGTTCGCGGGGCGGCGGTACCCATATCCGCCTCTACTAACTAACTATCTATAATAACGACATCTATTGAAGGATGTTGAAACCACACGACTAGCCTATACACCACAATATTTTACACCGGAATCGATTTCTTCATCAGAACCAGAATTCATGATTCCAAACTATCAACAAAACGTGCATCTTTTTAATGTACATAATTAATGCAATACTTTATAAAATCATTTGCTTCGATAACGAGGTTTGGTAAATTGCGGAAAAATGAGAAAAAGTAAAAAAATATATATCAAGAGAAATATCCCCAATACCTGCCTCCTTTTACTAATGAACAACTTTCAAAGCAATACTTTTATTTCATCGAGTAAAAATACCTGCTTTATTTTTTGGAAATTCCTTACAATTTTCTGAAAGTTAATCGTACAAAAAAATCCTACATTTGGAACTTTTTCTTTTGCTGTATTTTAAGTCACGTTTAGGAATTTGAACGAATTGAAATTTCAAAAACTTTATTCACCCTTTCTTTTACTTTATATCTGATATTGCTCCGTAACGAAATGTGTGAAGTCTTTTATGTGACATTCTTAGAGAGGCCATTTGAATATTATTTTTAACTGTCGCAGACTTATAAAGAATAATTATTATGTTTAATTTATAAACTAACGTTTAGACAAGATTTTTATGCATAGCACAAAGGGTAACAATTATTATAAGCAATAATTATCAGCCTGAAGCACTCATCAACATTGAAAAATCTTCCGAGAAAAGATACTTGCCGCCAACGGGACTTATAATAAGCAGTAATTGTTGAATGAAACACTAGTATATATTGAATTATTTGGCGGGTATTTGATAAGCCCCCATAGCTCAGTGGTCAAGAGCAGCTGACCGGAAATCAGAAGGGCACGGGTTCAAGTCCCGTTGGCGGCAAGCGGCAAGTATCTTTTCTCGGAAGATTTTTCAATGTTGATGAGTGTTTCAGGCTGATAATTATTGCTTATAATAATTGTTATAAAAAATACTTGATACCTTAAATTTAGTCACTTAACCGGGGTTCTCGGGTTCATGAGGTGAGGATTGTCAGGGTCTGCCTACCAACTGCGTGGCAGGCTGGATCGGGAGAGATTGGTTGAGGGAGACATTTTGACCTCTCCAGCAGGACTCTCGGAATACCGTCTTTTTTACGTTAGGTCCACATAGGAGGGCTTATGTCATCTTTGAGGATGCTGTGTAGAGGGATTTTTAAGGGAAAGGAAGGAGAAGAAGATATGGGGAAGAAAAAGGTATGAGGGGTGGGTAGGAATCTAGGGGTCAGCGTGGCCAGGAGTGACGGACGTATGAATCTATTCCTCACACTGCGGTGCAAGGCGAAGGGTCAGGGGAATCCGACTGGAGAGGTCAAAAGGCCTCCCTCAATCAGTCCCCTCCGATCCAGCCCGCCACGCAGTGGTTGGGCAAACGTATCTGCCACCAAGACCTAGACAAACCTCATCGCCTGAAACCGGGCACCCCTTCTAAGTCACCAAACGTAGCGAACCACTTGGGGTGACCTGTGGCAGGGGTGTTGGTTGTCCAATAAATGGTTCCCGGGGCGGCGGTACCCATAACCGCCTCCCAAATTGCGAATTATTGTTTTTAATTGAAAAAAAACATCATCCGGCAGCACAATGACATCTACATTTATTACTCCAAATATGCTCATGAATCGCTGGTTAAAATTCTTCGGGTACGTACTGTTACACCCTGCATATAATGTTGATATTTAAATATGTCTTATTCTTCTTCTTGTGCCCTGCCGTTCAACGGACGTTGGCTATCATGTTGGCTATGCGGACTTTGTTTACTGCGGCCCGGAACAGCTCCACGGTAGATTGGCCAAACCACTGTCTCAGGTTTTTCAGCCATGAGGTTCTCCTTCTTCCAGGGCCCCGTCTTCCGGCAATCTTTCCCTGCATTATGAGATGCAAGATCTTCATACTTCTCTGGATGTCTCATCACATGTCCAGGATATTGAAGTTTTCGGATTTTTATAGTTTTAATAACTTCCTTTTCTTTATGCATCCGAACCATAACATCTTCATTCGTAACCCTGTCCATCCAGCTTATTTTAAGTATTCTTCTGTAGATCCACATCAAATAAGTTGACATTTAAATGGTCTAATTGAACGTTAATTAGAAAACTCACAAATAAATGTCACCAAAAAGCGTGTAACCTACTTTTGAGAAATTCTAGTTGAGTTGAGTAACACAGACATAAATTATTACTGCATTTTCGTCTACATACCGTCTTCAAGATTTAGGAACTTTCACAAATAATGTCCCCCGCGGGAAATTTGTCTAACAATATTTGGAACAGACGTGAATCGTTACAAGATCTGCCAAAGTTATTTTGAGGCGAGCTGTACTTTGATTAGTGATTTATATGGTTACCTATCTATGTATTTATTTTGTTAGATTATATGATTGTTTTGTATTCTTTTTTATAAAATTACTAGCTGACCCGGCAAACGTTGCTACGCCATATAAACTATTTCTAGTGAATATTTTGGTTGTTAAATCAAAAATTAAATCAGAAAGAGGAATGGAGCTCTGTAGACGATGACCGCCGATAAAAACAAAAAAAACTCTATGATAAATGCCTATTCACTATATAATTCGCTACCAGTTATGTACAAGGGAAACCAGCAAAATAAAAAAATTCAGAGTAATGTTTTAAAAGAATTTAAGGGCCCGCAACCCGGATTTCCACCGATTTATTACATATTTCCCTTAAACACGGTAAGTTTTAAAGCTCTTAAAAAAATATATGTTATTCTTGAAGATAATATCTAGACTTTGTCCGCGCCGAAAAGCAAATTATATAAAATTCCCTCGATAGAAAAAAATCACAAAGTATGCTCCAAAAATTATTATTAACACGTTTGTTTCAGTTATTTTACAAGTTATATGCATGAAAAAATTCACAGTGTTTCTTTAAATGCTGTTAATAAGATAATGCCCGCGAGATTTTTGCTCTATTTTAAACGAGTCGTGTTTTATTAAACATTTTCGCAATTTTCGCATCGATTTTGTCGCTGTAAATGTTAGCGCTTTCCTCTAACATTCGTAATTTCGTATCTTTCCATCTTCTTCTTTTGGAGCCCGGTTGCAGAGCCTTAAGAATGAAACTTTGTAATTTGCCTTGTTTCTTTTCTTTTCCATTTAGTTGTAATTATCCATATCTGTATAACCTTGTTCCTTTATTATTTTCCATTGCTGTTTGTTTTACTCAACCTGTCTTTTATTTTTCGTCTTTATTGTATGCGAAACTTATATTTTTAATATCTAAATTCCTATGTAAAATTTTAACTATTTCCTCCCACCCATGATTTGTATGTTCCTCCTGTCCTAAAATGAGTTTTGTAACTCATCGGGATTGCTCTAGCAAGAAATAAAAACAATAAAAAAAAAAAAAAAATCGACAAAATTTTGCACGCACTGCGTTGTGATACATAACACATGCCGAATGAAAGGTCAAAATGACGCGACGCTTCTCGTGACTTGCGCATGTGTGGATGAAAATTCGATGAGGCGGACGTAGCGCCATCTGTCATTCAACAACACAATAATTTAGTTCTGTTTGAAATTCGAATTATAGTTTAAATTTGTTCATACAAAAATAATAAAATCACGATTAAAAAACGGGAAGGTCGCGATTGAAAAATGGAGGGTGGGGGTGGGAGGGTGAAAATTTGGGGTCATAGGTATTTTGTGATGCCAAAAAAAAAATTGTCAAAAAAAAACGATTTTTTTCTGGATAAGGACGCTCTAATCACCTAGCGGTATGAAATATACTTTACGACCTATTCTTATACCTACCAAATATACATAAAAAGTTTCATAAAAATCGGTCGAGCCGTTGCGAATGAGTGCGACCACAAAACCGTGACACTAGATTTTTATATATTATATGTATATAGATTTAAACTTGTATTTTTCTTATCTTAGTTGGTTGCATGATTAATAAAAAGAGATGTGTATTAGATCTATCGTGGACTTTAAGTGTACTACTTGACTTTTAAGTATAGATAATACGCTACTAATATTAGTTATCATCATCATCATTACATAGTATAAAATGAAGTCGCTCAAAATGTATGTGCGCGTTAATCTTTTAAACTACGCAACGGATTTTCATACGGTTTTCACCAATAGATAGAGTGATTGAAGAGGAATGTTTATATGTATAATACATGCAAATTATATTAGAGAAAAGCCGAGAAATTCTAAGAAAACATATTTTTGGGCGATTTAAAACGGCTGGCGGGCCGTACTATAGTCACTTTTGAAATTCGTTCTACGGAAGAAATTGTAAAATAGATGTCCTAGAGTAAGTAGGTATTTGATTTTCCCTTTTCAAATATCCAGTGTTGCATTGCAAGCATTGTATAATTAGTGGCGATCGCTAACTATATTATTATATAAATACAACATAATAATAATAATATAGTTGATTCAAGAGGAAGGTTTATATCTATAATACATGCTTATTATACTAGAGAAAAGCCGAGAAATTCAAATATTCAATTCAGGCAGCGGGCAGCGGGCAGCGGGCAGCGGGCAGCGAGCAGCTGGCAAGCGGGTGGTGTGGATTTTATAATGGTTGGGTAATGGCGTTGTGTTTCGTTAGCCACAGCAACGTGTGGCCGGGTCTGCTAGTAATATTATAAAGGCGAAAGTTTGTATGGATGTATGTTTGTTACTCTTTTACGCAAAAACTACTGAATGTATTATAATTTAACTTTCAAATAATATAGCTCATACATCAGAATAACATATACGAGATCTGGATTATGAAATTTTGTATAAAAAATCGCAATAGGTGGCACGCGAGCTGTTTGAAAACTGAATGTACCGGAAATGAATGTATGGAATGCGGGAGGGAACTTGGGAGGGGGATTCGCTGGAGGGGATGAGGCGAATACGGGAGGGGGGGGGAGGGGAACCTGAGAGGGGGGGATGCAAATCAGATGTATCGTTTTTTATTTATTTATTTATTTATATCTATATATTCCAGTTTACACCTTATTGTTAACATTTTTACATATGTAATATATTTTGAAAACATTTTTACATATTAATATTACATTTCATTATGTTGTGTGTTAGGTAGGTTTGAGAAGGTGAAACTGTTGGTTGGTAATATTGTATGTTTCGTGAACACCTCACTAGGAGAACCTGTGCTGAGGTGTTAACGTGTTTATGATTAAGTGTGACAGGTTTGTTTAATATGTTGTCAACCAGGTTGAAAAACGTATTCAAAAAGTTTCGAGAAAAACGCATTCAAGTTTTTGCTGAAGGATAATTCAACATACAAACTGTTTCAAACGGTTTCACATAAAATGCTGTATCTCCGTTAACTTTTTGAATTTCTTTAAAATATTTGGTGAGAGCATTCTTAACAAACTATGCATCTTTCAGAAAATGAAAAAAAAATTGTAGTGTGCTGGTTTTTTTCAATTTTAATATGAATACTGCACAAGAGTCCCAACTGCTCCCGTCTGAAGCCAGTGAGACTATGGCATCCCCATCGTATGTTGTGAGGCTGAAGGTTGTGGGGAGGGGAAGGAGATAGGGAAGAGGAAGGTGGGGAAGTACCTGGCTATTCAGATCTGGTCACCAAACACGGCTAACGCCATTTAAAGCAACGTTTCAATTCTGAATGGTGGTCTTACACCAGGGCAGTACTGAGAGTATCTTTCACTCTGGAACGTGCGGCAAATTGATATATTATTTTAAATGAATAAATTGTGAAATAACACAAATTAATCAAATAAAATTTATTTGCCACGCCGGAATTCGATCCCGCGACCTTCAGTGTGCGAGTCAAGAGCCTTACCGCTGGACTACGCCGGCCGTCGGCTTGGTGCCTTAAAGCCTTGTTTAGGATTTGATCACGGGAACATGGAGGCGTTTGGGGGCCCCCAGAATAAGTGCCCTGGGGCAAGCCGCCGGAGGACGCAAGAATACAACCTTCCTAATGCGGTGCAAGGCGATGGGTTTTCAGTCCTACATATTTCTTACTTTTTAAGATATTGCAAAAAACAATGTCATTCTAGAAACCAAATAAAATTACTTACCCTTTATTTTTTTGTATTAGAAATTAATTTTAATATTTAAAATTGCAAAATTTTGATCAGATACACCTGGCACATTTTTTTTTACATTAACTCCACACAGGAGGCCCTGAGGAAAATAACTTCCCTCAGGACCTATGTCAGCTTTGAAGATGCTGTGTGGAGGGTCTTTTTGAGGAAAGGAAGGAGTGAACACGGGTCTTGAAGAGACCCATGTTGTAGGAGAGAGGAAACACAGAGGCCGCAAATCGTTCCACAGCCGAGCTGTTGAACTCAAGAACGAGTGACCGTGTACAAATGTTGGGCGCGTGTTTGGCGTGTTTCCCGACTATGCACCGGTGCCGAGGGGATCAATGACGCTAGTTCCTCGGAGCATCTTCCATTGTAATACCGGTAGAACAATGACAGCATTCCCACCTGACGCCTGTGCTCTAAAGATTGCAGTCCGTCTGTTAAGATGGGAGAATCTATCAAACGGACCGCCCGTTTCTGCACAGAATCAAGGTTTTTTTTAGGTATTTTGGAGCTCCAGACCAGAGGTGGCTGCGGTTTGTACAGGGTGAGCAGTTGTGTACTATTAAAGTATCTGCGGGCCCTGTACAGTACGCCCAGTTTCTGGGAGGCTAACTTAATTCTGGTTTCGATGGAGCCCCCGTACCTGAGCTGGTCACTTAGAGTTACACCAAGCATATCGATGGAGGTCCTGTTCGGAAGATTGCTTCCGTTGAAGGAGACTAGATTTTCATTTCGATCCCTTTTAGACGTTATCAAACATGATTGGGTCTTTGAATCATTAAATTCGACGAGGTTATTCTTACCCCAAGAGAAAACACTCTCAAGGTAACCGTCCATTCTTTACTTCAAAGCCCTCCGAGCTATTGGAGTTTGTGTGCCCTTTGGGGGCTTGTCAAACAAAAAGCTATCATGGACTGTACTGTCATCCGCGTAACAATGAATCGGTGCACATGATAAGAGGTCATTGATGTGCAACAGAAACAAAGTCGGTGACAGAACCGATCCCTGTGGGATGCCAGCATTTATCGAATGCGAGGAAGAGGTGAAACCGTCAGCAACCGCCTGAATCGACCTCTCCCTCAAAAAGTCGGCAATCCACGTACACAAGGATGCGTCCGTATGATGGACACTGTAACGCTGTCCAAAACGTTGGCTAAAGAAAGTGGTAGGCAACAACGTGCTGAATTCATCATTAATCCAATTATTACAGTTCAAAAACTAATTTTGAGAATAATATTTAAATGCCAACCTACCCATCCCTCCAAAGAACTCTTAACCAAAATCAGGGTCTTAGATATTCGACAACTTTTTACTAAGATAAGCTGTGTTATATACGAAAAAAATAACCTTCTGGTTGAAAAAAATCTGGGTTGCGTGGTCCCTAAAACTAAAACCTCATTCGCTCAACGACAATTCTGGTTCGTCGCTCCTGAAATATATAATGCACTGAGTACTGACACAAAGTCAAGTAATTCTACATCGCTTTATACAGTAGGTACGTGTACAACATTGGATATTTGAAATGGGACGAGCGTACTTCAAAGAATACATGAGTTCTTCACCCCAAAGTTTAATTACATATTAATATTTGCATTTCAAAAAAAATTATTACCATTTGTAGCGCGCCGTTTTTACGCTTGCCACTACACCATCTCTTTCCCCCGTACAGCGCCATCCTGCTCACCCAAAACTAGGCGAACCAGGCTGTGCAGACGCCTTCTGCGCATTTCCTACTCTCGAGTCGCTACATAAACCACGCCCCGCAACAAGGAATGGCCTATATAAAGAGCTGCGAGCCCTAAATTAAACCAGTTCGTCTGTAGCTCGCTCTTGACTAGTACGCTCTCTTAGTTGCGCTTCGTCCTTTGGCACGACCCTCTAAGGAGTATTCTACTACCATAAGTAAAGCACCAACCAGACCCCGACTGCTGCCTTAGTTGCGCTTCGTCCTATGGTACGACCCTCTAAGCAGAACCACAGTCAGTTTTGTTGTTCCCAAAGACTAAACAGCAAGGTTCCCTCCGATCCCTTGCTCAGTTAATTATTATTATTGTGAATTGATACATTGTGACTATTTTTACTATATGTGATCTGTGAACTTACTTTAAATAAATAACATTTTACCAACAATTGTGTTATACATTTTTATTTCTATTCTGCTTTAGAATTTTATTATTTTTTACTATTATTTTTTACTTTATTTTCATGTTACTTCTATATATTTTTATATTTGTATTTAATATGTTTAATATCTGCTTCTGTATAATAGCATCTTTTGGTTCCTATATAAAATATGCTATGTATGACTACCACAACACGTGCATTAGCCTAGTGTAATAGTTCGAAAAAACACAAATTTGTAAACAAATAAAATATCATGAAATAATAATAAAAAAACACGGCATAACACCCCTAAAACAAATAACGATAAAATAGACCCTATATTTAAAGAACTTGCAAGAAAACCATCACTTCATTTTGACCTCGTTCAAACAATAAAACAATGTTGAAGTTGCTTTTATTTCCCAAAAAAATTATACAAAAATAAACTAACATTTTGAACACATTGCTAATACGAAGTACATCAAAAAACGTTATTTTTTCTTATAAGTTAATTTTTGGCAAAGCTATGAATGTAATCCTAATATTATGTAAAACAAAGTTGGGTTAGTTACACTATTTATAACGGAAGAACGGCTGGACCGATTTTTATGATCTTTGATTTGTTGGATTTGTCTCCGCCCTGAAAAGCAGAATAGCTATTAAAATATCGGAAAAAAACACGAAAACAAAAAATTCTTTTCCTCATACATTTTGTATGAAACAAATTCTCATCTTTTGAAAGAGCTGCAGGAAAATTGTGAAAAATATAATATTGAGTAATGACTGAATTCCAAAAATTCAAAAACGTCAAATGTCAATGCGCTGATGGTTTTGATTTTGTTCTTAAACATATAAAGCTGCCCTTCTTTCTTACATACTAAATGTCAAAATGAGACAAACGGTGAACGTATGTCTGCACCCCTCCAAAGGAAAAATACAATCTTCTATCTATCTTCTATCTATCTCTCTATATAAATAAAAATGATTCGCCGAAAAGTATA
The DNA here is from genome assembly GCA_929108145.2 of Limnephilus rhombicus. Lineage (NCBI taxonomy): Eukaryota > Metazoa > Arthropoda > Insecta > Trichoptera > Limnephilidae > Limnephilus > Limnephilus rhombicus. Next base: position 24,776,644 of record OV815299.1, on the reverse strand, counting down.
ACGAACGACTGCATAAAATTGGATCATTCTTTTTTTGTGTTCGTTATTGTCAGGACAAGGTTTGTATAAAACTACTGGTGAGCTCTGTCATTATGAAATTTGTGTAAAAAATTGTAATAGGTGACACGCGAGCTGTTTGAAAACTGAATGTACCGGGATTGAATGCATGGAATGCGGGAGGGGGGTGGGGGAACTCGGGTATGGGGTTCACGTGGGGGGGGAGTGGAACCAGGGAGGGGGAAGGGGACTCGGGAGGGGGGTTCGTGGGACGGTGTAGGGGGGAGTCGATTGGGGAGAGGGAAGGTGGAGGCGGCGGATGGGAACGCGGGAGAGAAAGGGGAGGCGAAAGGGGGACCGGAAAAAATGGGAAAGGACACGCAGGGAGACACAAGTTCTTTATTAAATGGCATAGCAACGCTTAGCGGGTACCAGCTTGTGATGTTATAAAATGTCATGTAATCTTAAAACACGTTTAGTTTAAATGTATAAAACCTGTCATCTTCTAACTTTGATCGCCTTCCATTGTCTGGCTTTCGCCTGATCTAACCCTCATTTCCGACTCAACTTATTGCAGTTGACAAACTTCGGGAAATTGTTCTTACAATCAATGAAGAGTAAACACGACACAAGTGTGTTGTAATAAACCGTGTTTGTGTGTTCGAAGTAAGATCAATTTTCCCTTACTTCGTATGAAATTGTAGTCAGTTTTCTTTCAAATCGGTGTAGATCAGAGTGGTAAATATCAGTATCGCCTTGGTGAAAGATCACCATTTGGAACAGAAACATTGCTTGATTTTTGAAATGAAAACTTCTTTAGCACCGTTGTGATTTGAAACTCGATGAATCGAAAAATAGCGACACTAAAAGGAGACAAACATATACATCCATTGGATTTATCATGCGAGATAATGAGATGGAATAATCGGTATCCTCTTTGTGCGGTGCTTCGTAGCCTCTCCACTCTCGTGTACTTCAGTTTTTCTGAAGGTTTCACCTCTACCGCGTGTGAATTGCATAATTTTTTTTTTTAATTGAAGTGAAAATTTATTTAATACAGTTGTGATTTGAAACTCGATGAAACGAAAATAGCGACACCAAAAACTTGAGAGAATGAGATAGACTTATCGGTATCCTCCTTGTGCGGTGCTTCGTAGCCTCCCCACTCTTGTCTACTTTAGTTTTACGAAGAATTCACTTCTAAAGCGTGTGAATTGAACACTCTGTATTTTTATTTTTGCATTCAAACAGGGGGCCCTGAAGAAAAAAAATCTCTCAGACCCTATGTCATCTTTGGGGATGCTGTGTGGAGGGTCTTTTTAGGGGAAGTAAGGGGAAGAAGTTCTGTGAAGAAAAAAGGTACGAGGATTGGGTAGGAATCTGAAAGTCAATGTGTTCAGGAGTGATGGACGTATGAATTCATCCCTCTCGCTGTGGTGCAAGACGAAGGGTTAAGGCTGTCATACCAGCAAATCATAATTCCGATTCCGACTACAGCGCTCACACATCAGCGGTCGCGAGCGGACGTTTTAGTTCCATGGTATATTCAATAATCCTTGACAATTGGGAACCAACACATAGGAGTGGCTTAGAAAAAAATGGCGAAAATTAGCATACATTTCTATGGACGTACCAACACATATGATATAGTATTAGTGATCACAAAAACTAATGCAAAGACAATAGATTTGTAAGCTATTAATAGTTAAAATTTCAACCGCCAGATGTCATGACCCAATACAGTTACTTTTTTCCGTTCGTTCCTGTACGGTTTTGGATTCTAGTGACTTTAGTTACATACATTAAAAAAATATCGCTTTTGATACAATTATCGATATTGGATATTTTATATCAATATGTCGGTATATCGGATCAAAATATATCGGCTAAAAATATCGATGTATTGAATTAAAAATATCGATACATAGATATATCGATACTCTTTCAACAAGCCTATTGTGTGATTTTTACATATTTACTGTCACCCTTTTTAGTTTAGATCGTTTTAAATACATAAGTCTAAAGTCATGGTTTTGAAAGATAGAGCACGAAAACAGTGTGCAATATAGTTGTGAATGATGAATACTTGGAGCAGGTGGATGAGTTTGTGTACCTGGGAAGTATGTTTACAAAAGATGGGAAGGCTGGTAGAGATATTGAAAGATGGGTAAATGCAGGTAACTGCATTAAATGGAGGACTGAATATCGTTGGCGCTAATAAAAAACTGTCAAAAGAAGTGAAGCTAGAAGTCCACAATGGAGTTTTGGTACCTACCCTGATGAATGTGTGGTAAAACCATGTATGATCGTGTGAGAAATGTGGATATTCGCAAAAAATGTAAGGCTGATGTAAGCATAATGAGTAAGATTAAGAAAGGGACCCTCAGATGGTTTGGGCATGTAGAGCGAATGAAAGAAGAAAAGAATGTGTGAAGAATATATGACGTAAATGTGAATGAAAGAAGAAGTCGGGGACGCCCGAGGAAGACATGGCACGATCAAGAGAATCAGATACTTGAGTCGGGCCATGTCAAAAGTCAGAATAATAGAAGAGTATGTATGAGACGATGTATGAATTTGAGTGAGGCAAAGAGTGTGCGCCAAGACCGAGTTGTTTGGCGGTCCGTCCTCTCTGCCTACCCCTGCGGGAAACGGCATGATGGTTGGTTAGTTAGTTAGTTGAACACGAATTCCTGCAAGTATGCATGATTATTTATTCATTTAATAAATAATTACAAATTACTCTACAAATAATTCAAAAACACATAATTAAAGTCATATATAACAAAAATAAAACATTCACGGCCAACTTATTATACAAAGAAACTAAAATATTTAATATACGTAAATTATTTATATTACAAACTTTAAAATTTGTGTTTAAAAACAAAAATAATTTCGAAATAAATGAAAACAGAACGAGCAAAAGAATAAATAATATATTTTATACCCCACAAACCAATACTAAATTATTGCAGACACATAGCAGTTTCATTGGTCCTCGTACATTTAACCTTCTACCACTACAAACTCAAATGATAAATAAAATGATAAAATATGTAAAAGAGGTAAAATTATGGTTGAATAATGTAGATGTTGAAACGCTTTTTCTATAAATTTATCCATCCTTCTACAACTCATTTGCTGTAACTTCTAAACTGTGTACAATATCTTTTCTGTTTATTTTATTATTTTTATTTTTTTTTATAATAACTAAAAAAAAAAATTGTATGTTTTTCTCCATATTTTAATTTTATTTTTATAATAGCTGAAAAAACCTTTTTCACTAATTCTACCTATGTAATACTTATTTTTTATACTATCTTTATATTTAATATGTTTCTTTAAGTCTAATTTATACTTTGGGTACTTGGAAATATAGTATTTTGTTTTAATATTACCCACACTCAGGCAGTGCCTTAGTGGGTTTTCATTTCTTGTTCATAATTGTTATTATATATTATGTTATTTTACAATATTTGCCATTATACATTATGTGTACAAAGAAATGGAAATAAATAAAGTAAAAAAAAATATATATATATATACGTTGTATATAGAAAAAACAAATAAATCACACTAATCTGACAGGAGATCACGTCCGTTATCTCGATAACGATCCCACAAAAGATAGAGAATAACTCTTCTGGTGACTTAAATATCCAGATAATTTCTCACCTTCGTCTTGCGAATCTCCTTTCCCCGGTAACCGACGAGTTCATCGAAAATCAATTCATCAAAAATCAATTCATCGAGTGATCAATTCATCGAATCGCCAATTCATCGAAAAACATTTTTTTTTAGATATTAGAGCTGTCAAAAATTAAATACCCAAAAAGGTCTGTTTAACTGTGTTAAATGTGTTAAGCAACTGTCAGTTTCGTAGTGACAATGTAAAATTTAAAGGTTATCTCTTCGATTTCCGATTGTCTGATACTGCAAAAAGGGATATCTAAGGAACGGTGACCAGACAACTTATAATGAAACCAACTCATGAACAACTCAGAAAGGTCATTAAGAGTGATGATAAAAAAATATTTGAAAATTGGTTAAATAGGTTAAGTTAGGTTAGGTTAGGTTAGGTTAGGTTAGTTTAGGTTGACCAATGCTTTTTTAACTTCTCGGTCCCCTCGCCATTTCTCTCAAATACGAGTATCAACAAATATTGAATTGGCGATTCGATTAATTGATCTTTCGATGAATTTGTTTTCGATGAATTGATTTTCGATGAATTTGTTTTCGATGAATTGATTTTCGATGAATTTGTTTTCGATGAATTGATTTTCGATGAATTGGTTTTCGATGAACTCGTTTTCGATGAATTTGTTTTCGATGAATTGATTTTCGATGAATCGATTTTCGATGAATTCGTTTTCGATGAACTCGTCGTGAACCCCTTTCCCCAAACCGCGACCGGCTCCCATTAGTAGGGAGCAGTTTAGGCTCTTGCGCGGTAATCACATTTAAAGAAATTGAAAAAGTTGATTTAAATTTTCTTGATTGAAACATTTTATAACAAATTGAAAAATCTCTTCAAAAACATCACTGATTCTGACTGACACATTATAATGTTTAAAACAGGTACTTCGTATTATGGGAAATAGATTCGTAGAACCTTTTATTTTAAAGATAAATAACATTCCTTTTGGCTATATTATTAAAATGTATTAAATGTAATATTTTAGATAACGTTTTAGAAGGATTTTAAATGTTGTTAGCTAATAATATTGTTTAAACCAGTGATGTGTAACCTTTTTTAGAGGGTCAATTAATTCGTTTGTGTTCTCATTGGGAAGGGTATCCGCAGCGTAATATTATTATATCAGCAGTTAAAAACCTGCCCCGAAAGTTTTTGCTGCTAGGTCCTGCGGGCGGCTTTTGGTTGTTGGTGATAAATATTTATTTTATAAATCCGATAGGAATCGGTTCCAAAAATAGCCGGTTCCTGGGCTCCACTGTGATCCAGTAACAGCTAGTCACCTGGACAAAGTAACCGCGACAGCCAATGACGTCATATGTAATTTTTTACATTAGCTCCACACAGGAGGCCCTGAGGAAAATAATTCCCCTCAGAGCTTATGTCATCTTTGGGGATGCTGTGTGGAGGGTCTTTTTAGGTAAAGGAAGGAGAGGAACTTCTGTGGAGGAAAAAATATGAGGGGTGGGTAGGAATCTGGGGGTCAGTGCGTCCAGGAGTAGCGGACGTATGAATCCATCCCTACCACTGCGGTGAAAGCCGATGTTCCAAGAGACTACGCCTGGAGAAGTCAAAGAGACTCCCTCAAAAAATTACAAAGCCGTAGAACTCATAACATAGTAAGTTAACTTGAAGTGGCGCCATTCTTTGGCATTGCTTGAATTCGGTCTTATTACAAAAGTAGCTTTTTGACAAACTTCAAGTACGAAGATGATTTTGTGTACGGCGCGGCATCAGAGTTGCATCCTAAGCCGGATTCTTAAATTTCAACCTTACAGTTTCTGGCCTATTAATACGGTTCGATTAACATTTTGATAACCGGTGTTGTAGCAAACTTATTTGTATTTTCAAAAACGGTATTTTTTACAAAAAATTACAGAACGCAAAAAAACAACGCTTGAAAATTTTATATCTTCAATGTGCAAGGCCAAATAAATAAATGATATCGATTTTTATTATTCTGAAATATAAAAGAACGTAAAAATAAATACTTTCTTACAATTTAGGTCAACTGTTGATTTTTTTTCATTGGGAAAGTTAAACAAAATTTAGTCAGAAAAAATATTCCGTGTTTTATAAAACTGAAACGCAACAAGAAAAGCACTGCGCCATTATTGAGTTGTGATTTGAAATTGGATGAAACGGAAACGAGCGACACCAAAAATAGAAAAAACACGTACATCTATAGGATTTAGCCTGCGACATAATGAGCTAGCAATAAAATATTCGTTTAATTCACGGGTACTCGGTTCCAATATAATACGATAAATTCACAGACCCACGCAAGTTTTCTTTGGCGTAGTGGTATAAAACGCCTGACAAACCTCAGCGGCCAGACATTAAGAGGTCCAAGGATCGTATTATACGAAAACTAAAAATAAATTAATATTTTAATTTTGTAAAATCAATATCCAATCTTCAAACCACTCCAAAGATATTCAAATACAGAAGAGATATGCTATGGTGTCCGCGCAACTGTCGCCGGACTACGCGCTAATTAGCGTAGTTTTCATACAAAAAGAATTTGTTCATTTCGTTGATTTTTTGAAAATGTGCATTAATATTGGTTAACAATATATTTTGAATAAGGAAAGAATTCGTTAATTATTTGTTCTTTTAGTTTATTTGTTAATTGGTAAACAATATCGGCGACACCCGGAAGCGCATACAAAAACATAGTAAAAACAGCAGATAGCACATCTACTTATATTTCAATATCTTTGAACCACTCCAAAATGAACAGGCAAAAGAAAACACAAGAAAGCGACATCTAGTGACTCCGAATTTGATAAAAAAAGTGCTTTGGTCTTTCATCTCTTATCTACTTTAGTTTTCTGAAGGTTTCACTTCTACTACTCTGAATTGCACACTCTGATTTTTATTTATTTTGACGGACTTCGTGGTTGAGGGGAAAACCGATTAGTAATCCGAAAGTCGCGGGTTCAAATCGAAGCGAAGATACTCTCAGTATCGCTATTCAGAATTGAAACGTTGCATGAAATAGCTTTAGCCACGTTTATGTTCACTATAATATGCTTGCCCAGCTTCCTCTCCTCATCTCCTTCCCCTTCCCATTACCTTCAGCCTCGCAACATACCCCAATTTGCGATGCCGTAGTGCCTCCGTTCACGGAGATACTTACAAGATACTCGATCCTCGTGCGCGTAACGTACGCGCCGTTCGTAAGTACCCCCCATACGATTTTGCTGGTGCCCGTTGACGGCGCTACGCGGTGGATGTCGGTTTCCAATCAGTATCACGATACCGACAGTGCTGATCGCACGCGACGCTCGCATCATTTGTGTCCGATACTTATTCGTTTGACAGAAATGGCGTTGGAACATGAAAGTAATGTTAGATTTGTTCTGGAAGTGGAAAAAATGCATGTTTATATAACTATACTTTACCAACTATATACTTTTTGGGTCTTTGAAACATTAAATTCGACGAGATTATTCATACCCCAAGAGAAAACACTCTCGAGGTAACTGTCCATTCTTTGTTTCAAAGCCCTCTGAGCTGTTGGAGTTTGTGTGCCCTTTGGGGCCTTGTCAAACAAAAAGCCATAATGGATTGTAGTGTCATCCGCGTAACAATGAATTTGTGAACATGACAACAGGTCATTGATGTGCAAAAAAAACCGACAGTTGGAGACACAACCGATCCCTGGGATTCGTGGGACACCCGCATTTATTGAATGCGAGGAAGAGGTGAGACCATCAGTAACCGTCTGAGTCGACCTCTCCCTCTAAAAGTCGGCAATCCACGTACACAAGGATGCGGGAAGTCTGTAAGAAGGCAGTTTAGTTACCCAACTAAACAAAAAAAATGTTTCTCAATTTTAATAAATTGTAATGAAAGAATTCATTTGCTCGAAAATATTTTAAAATATGTGAATACCGCACAAAAGTCTCAACTACTTTCGACTGTTAACAAAGTTAGCAAACACTGCTAAACCCATTTCAAGCTACGTTTCAATTCTGAACGGTGTATACTGAGAGTATTTCCCACTCTTGAACGTGCTGCAAATATACTATAATATATTATTTTAAATGTATTAATTGTGAAATTAATAAAAAAAAAGCGTCGAGAGCCTTACTCCTCGACCACGGAGGTCATATTTTCCGAATACCGAATTTCTACCAATGTACGAGTATATCATACTTTCCTTGAACACTTTAAGTTTTTAAGCTTTAAAAAAAAAAATGTTACTAGCTGACCCGGAGAACTTCGTACCCCCCAGAATCTATAACTGTTGTGTTAATTTATTAGCTGAATTAAATTCAGTTTTTTTTATTAATTTAAAAATTACACAGTGAAGCAATTATCGATCCGCAGCTATCCGTGTTTCGTATCAGAGATGACCTTGTGAACGAATTTTTATTTTTGTGATTTTCTTACTTTTCCACTTACTTAGGGGCCATCCATAAATTGCGTCACATGAATTTCATGATTTTTTTTACCCCCCCCCCCCCCCTCCGTCCCTGTCACACATCGTCACATTTATGAGACCCCTCTCCCCTAGTGTGACATCTAAAAATAATCAAAACAGTAGTTTTTTTTTTACATGTGACGTCACAGAGCTGATGACCGCTCCATACCCCTAGTCACACTTCTCTACTCCCCTCCCCCCCCCCCCTTAATGTGTGACGTAATTTATGGATGGCCCCTTATGGGAATTGCGTTTCATTTTCTTCACACGTGTGAGGGAAATTTATTATAATTATTGTATTTTTCCTTTGGAAGGGTGAAGACGCACGTTAAGACCATTGTTTGCCGGCAACCGAACTAGATCTTCAATAATCTCATGTCTTTCGTTTGTCCCTTTCTAACGAAATATTGTATTTGCGGTGTGTAGCGGGGAGGCGGGAAGGGAAGATTTCTATGTAGTGGTATTTAGTTGCAGCGCTAGCGAGCAAAATATGGTGTTATAGAGTTTTAAAGAAAAGGGCGCGTAATTATTATGTAACATCATTTTATCGGAGAATACGAGGAATGATCTTTTTGTGTAGTGCCTTGAAATTAACGGAGATATTATATTGTAATAGGAGATACGGGAATCGGATGCATGACGTAAAATTGTAAATAAGTAATATAGAGCGTTTAACAAAATAAGGCATTTATTTCCATGCCCGAATACTTGCACGAAGACGGTGCAATGCCCCTTTTGTTGATAATATCTTTAGCGACACGTCATATAATATGGGAGACTCCCGACATATTTCGTAATTCCGGTGTCCGGCGTTTCGACGTGTACACAGTAAAAACGCGAGAAACCACCGAAACAAAATTTTAATTTTATATGTCAATATATTTTCGTCAAGATGAGAAATCACCCATTTGCTTAGTTCATTCAATATTAGCTGAGACATGTATTGTTAGAAGAGCTCCGGAAATAATAATGATAATATTATACTAAAGTCATGGTGTTTGAAAGAGAGAGTACGAAAACAGTGTGCGATATAGTAGTGAATGATGAATACTTGGAGCAGGTGGATGAGTTTGTTTATCTGGGTAGTATGTTTACGAGAGATGGGAAGGCTGATAGAGATATTGAAAGGAGGGTAAATGCCGGTAACTCCATTAATGGAGGACTGAATGCCGTTGGAGCTAATAAAAAACTTTCAATAAAAGCGAAACTAGCAGTCCACAATGGAGTCCTGGTACCTACCATGATGTATGGCAGTGAGGCATGGAACTGGCAGAGGAAGGATGAAAGTAAACTGAATGCTGTTGAAATGAGATCCCTGAGACGTATGTGTGTAAAACCATGTATGATCGTGTTAGAAATGTGGATATCCGCAAAGAATGTAAGGCTGATGTAAGTATAATGAGCAAAGTTAAAAAAGGGACCCTCAGATGGTTTGGGCACGTAGAGCGAATGAACGAAGAAAGTAGTGTTAAAAGAATATATGATGCAAATGTGAATGGTAGAAGAAGTCGGGGACGCCCGAGGAAGACGTGGCACGATCAAGTAAATCAGATACTTGAGACGGGCCATGTCAAAAGTCAGAATAATAGAAGAGTATGTATGAGACGATGTATGAATGTGAGTGAGGCAAAGAGTGTGTGCCAAGACCGAGTTGTTTGGCGGTCCGTCCTCTCTGCCTACCCCTGCGGGGAAACGGCGTGATGGTTAGTTAGTTAGTTATACAATTCTGCAAGGAACTCTAGGAAACATCTATGTATAAAAATCAATGTATGTTTGCTTGTATGTATGTTTATTCCATACGCGTTGCTAAACCAATCATCATATTGCGATGAAATTCTGGGGATTTGATGTGCGCATGCCCGCGATGGTTAATATATATAGTGGTGAGATTTTTTTATATGAATACCGCACAAGAGTCCTAACTGCTCCCATCTGAAGCCAGTGAGATGCCTCACGGCATCCCCAATTGGGGTATGCTGTGAGGCTGAAGGTAGTGGGGAGGGGAAAGAGATCGGGAAGAGGAAGGTGGGGAAGTACCTGGCTATTCAGATCTGGTCACCAAACACGGCTAATGCCATTTCAAGCAACGTTTCAATTCTGAATGGTGGTCTTACATCAGGGCGATACTGAGAGTATCTTCCACTCTGGAACGTGCCGCAAATATACTAGGTATATATGCTTTAAGTGGCACGCGAGCTGTTTGAAAACTGAATGTATCGGGACTGAATTTATGGAATGCGGGAGGAGGGAGGGGAGTTAGCAGGACGGGAGAAGCGGAAGATGGAAGTGGAGAGAAGGAAGGCAGAGTGGGAAAACGTGAGGAGAAGGGTATGAGAGAGAGGAAAGGGAACGGGACGAATGGGAAAGGACACGCAGGGAGAAACAATGTCTTTATTAAGTGTCATTGCAACGCATGCCGGGAACTCGCCAGTAAGAAATAAAATATTGTACCATTAGAAAACTTAAATTCAAAATAATTAGAACTTCAATTCTCAGCGAGTTAATTCCAGGAAAAGTTTATCAATATAATGTCGTAGAAGACGTAGAATATTTTTGGAATAAAAAAAAAACAGCAATAAAACGCCTATAAAAATTTGAGTGTTAATACTCATTTTGGGAGACAGGTATGGGTGCCGCAGCCCAGGGAACCATTTATTGGATAACAAACACCTCTGCTACAGCTCACACCAAGTGGTTCGCTACGTTTAGTGACTTAGTAGGGGTGCCCGAGCTCATGGGGTGAGGTTTGTTCGGGTCTTGGCGGCGGATGCGTCTGCCCACCAATTTCATGGCAGGCCAGATTGGGAGAGACTGGTTGAGGGATACCTTTTGATTTCTCCAGTAGGGCTCTCTCGGAACATCGCCTTTCACCGCACGGGGAGGGATAGAATCATTCGTCCGTCACTCCTGGACACACTGACCCCAGATTCCAACCCACCCCTTCTACCTTTTTATTTCCCAGAACATCCTCTCCTTCCTTTCCTAAAAATACCCTTCACTCAGCATTCCCGAAGATGACATAGGCCCTGAGGAGAATTATTTTCTTCCTGGGCATGTGTGGAGCTATTGTATAAAAACATAATCTTGTCCTTTGTTAATATGTCAGATTTGAAAGTCAAATAATATGTGTAACTTCACATTCAATTATTCTGTAAAGTTCCAAAACCGGCGTCTCGGAATTTACTATGTATATATATTTGTTTTCTATACATACGCCTCAGGGATCTCTTTTTACAGCTTTTTTTAACATTAGCTCCACACAGGAGGCCCTGAGGAAAATAAGGGGTCTTTTTAGGAAAGGAAGAAGAGGAAGTTCTGAAAAATAAAAGGGTAAGTATTGCGGATGATTAGGAATCTGTGGGTCAGTGCATCTAGGAGTGACGGATGCAAGAATCCATCCCTCCCACTGCGATGCAAGGCGATATTTAGAGAGAGTACTTACGGCTGGAGACGTCAAAGAGTTTCCCTCAACCATTCTCTCCCGATCCGGCCTGCCATGCAGCTGGTGGGCAGACGCATCCGCCACCAAGACTCAGACAAACCTCACCCTATGAACCCGGGCAACCCTACTAAGTCACCAAACGTAGCGAACCATTTGGGATGACCTATGGCAGAAGCGTTGGTTATCCAATAAATGGTTTCCGGGGCAGTGGTACGCATACCCGCCTCGCATTCAGTCTAGGTACCTACTTTCATTCTCCTCTGCCAGTTCCCATGCCCCACTGCCATAAATACCTAGGTAGGTAGGTACCCCGATATCGTAGAAAATATTTAAAAAATAAAAGCTGAACTGCAAAAAATGATAATCTTACTACCTACCAAGAAACACAAATACGTTGAATATGGTTCTCGATTTTTTCGGTAAAAATTAAGAGTTCTAAAACAACGAACACCTGCATATTGTCAACAAACAAAGACATAGATACACCCATTGTTAATGTATGGCGATTGAGTTATGTATGTATTAGTTTGTCTGGCGCGATTTTACTCCTTTCCCCGGCCCGCGCAAGCTCCCTCGTACAAGCTGCCCCGTCCGGCTGGCAAATGAGTGGATGAGACAACAACAAAAAACCTAAGTAATTTTACTACAAATCTGCGCGTATCTAAATTCGGTTTTTTACACGAATAAAACTGTTTTCAGTGCAGAATAAAATTTTGTCGTATACTTCATCATATTCCTGACTCAGGATGTGAGGAGTTTTTTTTTTAAATTGCTTCCATATGCCCAGAAAAAAATTCCAAAGTTGCCTCCTAAATTTATGGATAAATCGTCATCTTTTGGGGCCTATATTTTATAATTTAAAGCAAAAATCGAAAATCGGATTCACATCCTAACTGTATACATGCCTAATTTATCATTTAAAAAAAAGAAAAAAACAATTAATTTGATATTTTAGCCGTAAATCCAAAACAAAATTTTGTATGAAACAGGCCACGCATGCGTTCCTCTTAACTGTTTGTCACATTTTCGACTGTTGACATTTAGTGTGAAAGAAAGAGACGCAGCATTATATGCTAAAAAACAAAAGGGAAACAATCAGCCCATTGACATTTGACATTTTAGAATTTTTGGAATTCACGCAAACTTTAACTAAGACAGCATTGCTACAGCTCTTTCAAAAGATGAAATTTCGTTCCATACAAAATGTATGAGGAAATGTATTACTTCATAACTTTTTTTTTCGTGAATTTTAATAGTTATTCTGTTATCCGGGGCGGAGACAAATCTAACAAATCAAAGATCATCAAAATCGGTCCAGCCGATCTCGAGTTATAAATAGTGTAACTAACCCGACTTTGTTTTATATATTAAGATTCTAGAAGGTAATATCTATACGTTTTCCACGCCGAAACGGAAATTATTCCCTCAATAGAAAAAAAGTGCACAGTATGCTCCAAAAATTATTATAAACACGTTTTTTTCTATTACTTTACAAGTTACATACAGGGTGTTAAGGGACGTACTTGACTTACTTTAACCAGTGATTCCTGACATTATTTGGAGTAAAAAATGTAAATAAAATGTTGGTCTCCGGTGACATTTTTGATGTTTTATTTTTTTTTTCTACAAAAACATAAAAAAATGGTAGTTGTTGAACAGTTGGAGGCGGAGTAAGGGGTTCGTCAGACACCCGGCTGAGTGACCAGTGACGACATGCGGAAGATTTTTTGTTTGTTTGATTTTTAAGACGACCTCCTTAGTCCAGTGGGTAAGACCCTTGACTCACAATCCGGAGGTCGCGGGTTCGAACCCGGCATGCGCAAATAAATTTTATTTGATTAATTTGTGTTATTTCACAATCAATTCATTTAAAATAATATATAGTATATTTGCGGCATGTTCCAGAGTGGAAGATACTATTAGTATCGCCCTGGTGTAAGACCACCATTCAGAATTGAAACGTTGCTTGAAAATGGCTTTAGCCGTGTTTGGTGACCAGATCTGAATAGCCAGGTACTTCCCAACCTTCCTCTTCCCCAACTCCTTCCCCTCCCCACTACCTTCAGCCTCACAACATACCCCAATTGGGGATGCCATATTCTCACTGGCTCCAGACGGGAGCAGTTGAGATTCTTGTGCGGTATTCACTGTAAAAAAAAAAAAAAAAGAAAAAAAATTTGAAATAAAAAAAAGTCGTCAAAAAAAGTCACCGGAGACCAAAACTTCATTCACATTTTTTACTCCAAATAATGTCAGGAATCACTGGTTAAAGTAAGTCAAGTACGTCCCTTAACACCCTGTATATGAAAAAAAAATCAATGTGTTTATTTAAACACGTTGAATGTTAAGACATTTTTCACGACATTTTTTCTCTATTTTTAACGACTCGTGTTTTATTAAATCGGTAGAAATGCGTTGATAGAAGCCGGGCCTTAAGAATGGTGCCCCGGTTCCGCCTCGTCTTTTTCTCATTATTTCACAGGATAATTGTTGTAATTCCTATTTACATACGAAAACTCGCTGAAAATAAGGAACAGCTTGTCTGTCTTTGACGGGTAGAATTGTTTGGATCAAAGGAAACTGTCCAAGGTTAGTTCGTCTCAAGTAACTTGAATAATTTAGTGAAATGCGCCGAAAGAGTCTTAACTACTCTCGACTGTTCGGAACCAGTGGGATTATGTCATCCAATATACAAATACAATATACAAAGAATCTAAACTATTCCGGGAACTATTTATACTGAAAACTATGAAATATATCTTTAAAAACGTAAACAAATTCGAAAAAAATGTAAACAGAATCAACATTAGAAATAATAATGTATTCTATACCCCCCAAACACACACAAAACAAATGCAAACTCACAGCAGCTTTATTGGACCTCGTACCTTCAATAGTTTACCAAAACATATTCAAGTTGCAACTAAACTTCCGCATTACATAAAAGAGTTAAAATTATGGCTAAACAATACAGATGTAAAAACTCTATTTATTTAGTTTTATTTCACTTTATGTTTCTAAAAACTCTATTTATTTAGTTTTATATCACTTTTCTCACAAAATTTACACCTATTATTACAATGTATAGGTATCATTTATTACACTTTACACTTATTTAACCGTACACAATTGTATACACTTTTTGTACAAACTGTTTAAAGAATTTTTGTTTTTGCTTTATATACCACTGTTTGTCTTTTTCTAGGTACTAAATAAAACTTATTTTAACTATATTACCCACGCACAGGCTGCGCCTTAGTGGGTTCCCACATTATTGTTATGATTTTCAAAATATGTAAATATAAATTGTAAAATATGGGAAAAATAAACGAATAATAAAAAAAATAAAAAAAAATAAAAAATTCGGGAAATTTTGTTGTAATTTAGGAGGGAGTCGGAAAAGGAAGGTTGGGAATGACCCGGCCATTTAGATCTGGTCAGCAAACGGCTAAATCCATTTCAAGCAAGGTTTATTTATTTATCAATATTAACAGTAGGTACAAATATACCATAAATACATATTCAATGTCACAAAATCTTAGTTGTACATAAGAAATAATAAAAAAAGAGTATATAAGTTAATTGTGGCATTTGGTTAAGAAATGGCACAAAGAGCTACAATTACATACAATGCTATAGTATAAATAAAATTAATATTGATTGAAAATATATGATTGAATAGCCCCTTCTTCCCGCCACAAAGGTGTTTAATGATTGTCTCACCAGGGGATGCCGAGCATCGTTCACTCTAGAATGCTTAAGAATGTTTTTTTTTTTTTCACATGAGCTCCACATAGGAGGCCCTGAGGAAAATAATTTCCCTCAGGGCCTATGTCATCTTTGGGGATTTATGGCTTTTACATGTAAGGTAAATTGTACAGGAGCATTATAACAAGTATGTAGAATCATAAAAAGTATATAGTACATAAAATAATAAACAGCGCACAGACATAAGTTGGCACAACACAAGTAGGTATGAGTAGAGTATTCGATACAAAGGAGTTACAAAGGTGTACAACCAGCATATTAGTATTTGTTCTTAGGCTACAGTAGTTTCTGAAATTATTGTAACAATATTACAATATTAAATATTAAATATTATTACAAGTATACTCGAAGCAAACCGGTTGGCAGAGGTGTAAAACATTCTTTTTGCGGTTAATATAAAAATCAGTAAATTTCTTGTAATTATTTTTTGTTTAGAGCTATTATAAATGTATATAAGTTTGTTATTAAAAGTTATTATTATGAAAAATAATAAAAGGTACACAGCAATTACATATATAAATTGGTCAGTTAGTCATTGGTTCATTGGTCAGAAGTCCACTGGAGTATGCGTCCCCGGTATGGAATCCTCAATATAAGGTGTACATAGATATAGTAGAAAGTATACAGAATAAATTCTCTAAATATTTATTCAAGAAATACAACAAAACTACAAATAACATGTTAAGTTTACAAAAAAGACGCACATTATCAGATCTGCTGTTTCTGTATAACTTGCTAAATAATAAAATAGATAGTCCTGAATCGCTATCCACTATTGGTTTAAATGTCCCAATGAGGCGTACCAGGCACACTTCTCTTTTTCATATAGAATCCAATAACACTAATGCAGCGAGTAACTCACCAATTACTCGCGCAATCATAACTTATAACCACTATGCAAAATTACTACACTTAGACATTTTTCATGATTCCTTGCAAACATACAAAACTAATTTATTAAATTTCTTGGCGTGATATAATTGTTTTAAAACTACTTACACTTAACTTTTCATTAAACTTTAATCAGTCAATTACAATTAGTGAGCATATAATTCTTGATTTCAAAATGTCTCCCTATCTCCCCCCCCCTCTTTTCTTCCTTGTTATTATTATTACTTCATTCATTCAATAATTAAGTTTTAAGACAGGTTCATACCTCAGGCGTAATTACCAAATGACATTCTATGGACTTACGTAATAGGTACATAACCATGTAATAATTTAATTTAACATAGCTTATAATCTGTATTATAATGTACTGTGTATGTCTTAATAAACAAATAAATAAATAAATAAAAAAGGAATTAGGTACTATGAAAGTAGTTACAATAGTGTGTATTAAATTTTTTGATGTTAACAATTTGAAACATTTAAGACTTTTTTATGTAAGTTTGTTATTATTATGAAAAAATAACATAAAAAAATAAAAGGTACACAGCAATTATATATATATATATATATATATAAATAAATAAGTAGGTATATACTATGAAAGTACTTACAGAGTAGTGGGTATTAAATTTGTTACTGTTAACAATCAGGATGCTGTGTGGAGGGTTTTTTTGGGGAAAGGAAGGAGAGGAGAGTTCTGGGAAGGAAAGGGGTTTAAGGGGTGGGTAGGAATCTGGGGTTCAGTGTGTCCTGGTCATCCACCTCCAATACCTAGACAAACCTCACCCCATGAACCCGGGCACCCCTGCTAAATCACCAAACGTAGCGAACCACTTGTGGTGACCTATGGCAGAGGTGTTGGTTATCCAATAAAGGTTCCCGGGGCGGCGGTACCCAATCCCGCCTCCCGAATGTGCCACAAATATATCACAACTTCAGAACGACTTTCATTCATTATTATAAGCAATAATTATCAGCCTGAAACACTCATCCACATTGAAAAATCTTCCAAGAAAAGATACCTGACGCCAACGGGACTTGAACCCGTGCCCTTCTGATTGCCGGTCAGCTGCTCTCCCAATTGAGCTATGGCGGCTTATCTTATACCCGCCAAATGATTCAATATATACTAGTGTTTCATTCAACAGTTACTGCTTATTATTTTTTTTCCACCTGAAAACAACCAACTTTATTTTTGCGAGAGAGACACTGTTAGTGTTAAATCCCTCGCTAGATGGCGTCGAGACAAATTATGTCTTCACTAAAAGTGTCTCTCTCGCAAAAATAAAGTTGGCTGTTTTCAGGTGGAAAAAATATAATAAGCAGTAATTGTTGAATGAAACAGTAGTATATATTGAATCATTTGGCGGGTATAAGATAAGCCGCCATAGCTCAGTTGGGAGAGCAGCTGACCGGCAATCAGAAGGGCACGGGTTCAAGTCCCGTTGGCGTCATGTATCTTTTCTCGGAAGATTTTTCAATGTGGATGAGTGTTTCAGGCTGATAATTATTGCTTATAATAATTGGTACCCTTTGTGCTATGCATAAAAATCTTGTCTTAAAAAAACGTCAGTTTAACAATTAAAAATAATAATTTATTTCATTCATATTTTTTTTAAAGTTCTCTAATACTTTGTAGAAGGTTCTTACGGAAAGAAAAATTAAGAAAATTGCGCAGAAAATTGGATAATTTTAGGAAACTTGATGACTATTTTAACTTCGCACGTTTGACAGTTCGCGGGTTTGATGAAATTGAAGTTAAAAAAATTGTCTATCGATTTTTTAAATTACAGATATTTTAAATAGGTACGTATGTTAGGTACCAAATTTGATTGATTGTGCTTGTAATATACAAAAATTAATATTTGTATTATACGAAAAATTAAAATTTGAATAAAAAAATTGTAATAGGTGACACGCGAGCTGTTTGAAAATTGAATGTACTGGGACTGAATATATGGAATGCGGGAGGAGGGTGGATTGCGGGACGGGGGAGCGGGAGAGGGAGAGGATGGGCGGGGAAAGTGGAAAGGGAACTCGGGAGGGGTAGGGGATGCGAGAGGAACGGGGACGCACGGGAAAGGGCATGCAGGGAGAAATAATTTATTTCTTTGAATATGGCATTGCAACGCATGCCTGGAACCAGCTAGTATATATATATACAGGGTGTTAAGGGACGTACTTGACTTACTTTAACCAGTGATTCCTGACATTATTTGAAGTAAAAAATGTAAATGAAATTTTGGTCTCCGGTGACATTTTTGACGTTTTTTTTTTTTATTTTTTCTACAAAAACCTAAAAAAATGGTGGTTGTTGAATAGTGGGAGGCGGGGTAAGGGGTTCGTCAGACACTCGGCTGAGTGACCAGTAACGACGTGCGGAAGAATTTTTTTTTTGTTTGATTTTGAAGAAAAAAATTTTGAAAAAAAAAAAAAAAGTCGTCAAAAAAAGTCACCGGAGACCAAAATTTCATTTACATATTTTACTCTAAATAATGTCAGGAATCACTGGTTAAAGTAAGTCAAGTACGTCCCTTAACACCCTGTATATATATACAAATCAATACACGTTTGCTTCATTGCTATATTAAGGGGGTATTCTTGTCTGGAAGCAAGAATTGTAGGTATTTTAGCTGGTGCAATAAAATAATAATATTTTCAGTAGCCATTATTTAAACAAATATTTACTAAACATTAAAGAATACATAAAAAACAAACGAAAAAATTCAAAATTCAAAAAGTTACTGGGTGTTGAAGTGGGGGGTCTCAAAAAATGGCGCGCCCTGGTTGACACGATTGCAACCCTCCTAGTAATCAGAATAATGATAAAAAAAATAATTCTATATTCAAACAAATACGGCTATCGCCCGAACCTCCGAAATGTATTTTTTTTTCGCAAAATGGCGGCTGTCTGAAATAAAAAGACATTTATTTACCAGTTTTTTTGACTTTTCCAATTTTTTTAGAAATAGTAAAAATTGATTTTTTTTTATAGTTTTGGTTCACGCCATAGAGTAAAGTATAGAAAAAGCTCACACTAAATTTCAAGTAAATTGGTTCAGTAGAACTCGAGATATCGTGTCAAACGTGTCGAAAAAAGTAGTTTTGAGAGAAATGCGTTGAAAGTTTTGATCTATTTAGATTCTAGTCTGATTCCATCTAAACCGCGACACGGTTATAACTTTTAAAATAATTCTAATTTCGAAAAATCCTTCTAAGGAGATATATTTTTGAATGTCTAAACTACGATAATATGAATTTTTACCTAGACTAGAATACCCCCTTAAGCATAGGAAATGTTTGAAACTTTCAAAATACCTTCTTTCCACTCTCGCGAAGATTTCTGGATTATTATTATTTTGGATTATTTTTAATCATTACAAAAACTCTTGCGAAACTGTCAAAAATGTCATAATTTGAGAAAGACATTTTGCAAACCATCGATGGTTAAGCCGCCGCTACCCGAATTTCTACCGATTTCTTACGTCTCTCCCTTAAACATTTGAAGTTTTTAAGCTCTCAAAAAAATATATGTTATTTTTGAAGATAATATCTAAACGTGTTCCACGCCGAAATGCAAATTATATGTAATTCCCTCGATAGAAAAAAATCGCAAGGTATGTTCCGAAAATTAGTATAAACACGTTTTTTTCAGTTATTTTACAAGTTATGTGTATTAAAAAAAATCACAGTGTTTCTTTAAATACTGTTTAAGACAACCCCTGCGAGATTTTTGCTCTATTTTAAAGGAGCCGTGTTTTATTAAACATTAAATGCTACGCTATAAATATTGGCGCGCTCCTCTAACATTCATAATTTCATATCTCTCCATCTTCTTCTATTTGAGAGCGGATGCGGCGCCTTAAATCAAAATTCAATTTTTGAATAAACGTTTAAATTAATGAATGGTACCTACTTACCAAAATTGAATACTTTGGATCTAATAAAAAATTATATTTATTTTAATAGGTTATTTTAAAAAGGTCAAGAATCGTACCCTGGTTCCGCACGGTCTTTTTCTCACAATTTCACAGTATTATTGTTGTAATAGTCCACTTGCACGGATTTCATACCGACTTGGAAAAAATCGTGTGGATAGATTTTTTTACTAAGATTACGAAAATGTTAGTAAATTTTTTTTTAAATGTAGTTTTTTTTTTTAATAAATAAAACAATTATTTGGTTCGTAATTCCACTCTGATTTTTTTTTATGGTAACACCTTGATTTGAGGCGAATTTTTGAATTTGACATTTAACATTCACTAGATTTATTGTTTGTTATCTGCGAACTTATCATTTGGTTTGATGTTTTCACAGATGTTACGAAGAGAACCCCGTACATTTTATGCCTTCTGTACCTGTTTTAGAAGTGTTTTTTTTTACATGAGTTTCACACAGGAGGCCCTGAGGAAAATAATTTCCCTCAGGGCCTGTGTCATCTTTGGGGATGTTGTGTGGAGGGTTTTTTTAGGGAAAGGAAGGAGAGGAGAGTTCTGGGAAGGAAAAGGGTTTAAGGGGTGGGTAGGAATGTGGGGTTCAGTGTATCCTGATCATCCGCCTCCAATCCGGATATACCTCACCCCATGAACCCGGGCACCCCTGCTAAATCACCAAACGTAGCGAACCACTTGGGGTGACTTATGACAGAGGTGTTGGTTATCCAATAAAGGTTCCCGGGCGGCGGTACCCATTCCCGCCTACCAAACTAAGTGTAATGGCAATGGTGCTGATTTTAACAAAATTTTATAATACATTATTATTATTATAATAATTTACAAGTACA
The DNA here is from genome assembly GCA_929108145.2 of Limnephilus rhombicus. NCBI lineage: Eukaryota > Metazoa > Arthropoda > Insecta > Trichoptera > Limnephilidae > Limnephilus > Limnephilus rhombicus. The sequence continues at coordinate 24,755,634 of OV815299.1, read as the reverse complement.
AGTATATAACATTAAATTTAGTCATATATAGACGTTGAACATTATAATGATTTATGATCAATAAGATGGATCTAGGAACAAAATATTTATGAGTTGTAATATTTTTGGTATGCCTCGTTGTTCTCCTGTGCCATTCGTGGAATACGTTCTTTTTTTAAAATGCTTTTCGGCTATGTAATTATCGTTTTTTCGCACCCATAAAATTATGTCCCGTCTCTCCCCGGTTTATAAAAAAATGGTGTGATTTTTCAGATTGAAATTTTCAAAAAAATCGCCAGGGTTTTAAAAATACGATAAAAAAAATTTTACGGAATGTCTTAGAATATTTGCCTACACCGGAGATAAATTAAAAAAATGTGTTGCAAGTGGCCTATTCCTACTTACACAAGGAAACTCACTGGAAATAAGGAAAGGCTCGTCTGTCTTTGACGTGTTGAAATGTTTGAATCAAAGGAAACAGTCCAAGGTTACTTCTTCTCAAGTAATATGAATAATTTAGTGAAACGCGCCGAAAGTTCGTGCAAATGTTGTTCCAAATCATTTAATGTCTGTTGCGTCTAAAGGGTCTGGGATTTACAATGGTAGAACAGTCAACAAAAATATAATTGTCAAACATTCATTGCTGTTTAAGTAAAAAATGTTATTTCGCGCGAAAACGGTTTTATTTATTCATTTGTAACTGAGATAATAAGGTTAACTGATATAATAAGGTTAAGGAATTTCTTTAGAATTTATTTATTTACTTATTATTTGTAAGAAACAAACCGTTTTTATAACACAAACATGTATTATAATACACGGGAGGTTAAATAAAGTTAACCCCCTCAGGTCATTAGAAAGTAATATAATGTCAGCAAATATTCCTTTGATATTCAATTTGGGAGGCGAGATGGGTAACGCCGCTTATCCTATCCTATCCTATCCTACTAATATTATAAAAGGCGAAGGTTTGTATGGGTGTATAGATATCTGGATGTATCTTTGTTACTCTTTCACGCAAAACCTACTGAATGGATTTAGTTTTTTTTTTCACTAATAGAAAGCTACATTATTTGCGAGTACTGTAGGCTATATATATTGGTAAGCTGTGGAGTTATGAAATTATTTATCATACGTTTTCTGTCCCTAACAAAAACTATTTATTGCAAACGTCAGAAAAAAAGCAAATCAATTGTCGCCTTGGAAACGATGTTTTTTTTAAATTAGGCAATTCACCCTAAAAAGAGTGCTTTGTTGGCGTCGTACTTAATAACTTTCTCTAAAAATGAATCACCGAAATGTATGTATGCGCATAAACCCGAATGACTGCACCAAATTGGATAATATTTTTTTTGTTTGTTATTTTGTATAAAACTACCGTTGAGTTCTGGCATTATGAAATTTGTATAAAACATTATAATAGGTGGAACGCGAGCAGTTTGAAAACTGGATGTATCGGGAATGAATGTGTGGAATGCGATAGGTGAGAGGGGGGAGTGGGGAGGGTGGGAGGGGGTGTTGGGAGGGTGTTGGTGTAGGGAGAAAGGGGAGGGAGAGGAGGGTGGGAGGGAGGGGGTTAGGAGAGGGAGAGGGGGGAGGGAAGGAAGGGGAAAGGGGCAGGATGGTGGAGGGTGTGGGGAGGGGTAGGGGGTGGGGGGAAGGGGGTTGATGGGTGGAGTGGGTGGAGGGAGAGGGGGAGGGGATGGAGGAGATGGGGGGAGTGGAGTGGAGAGTGGGAAGGTGGAGGAGGCGGAGTGGGGTGGGAGAGGGGGGGAGGGAAGAAAGGGGAAGGGGAGAGGGCTGGAGAAAGGTGGAGGAGGTGGAGTGGTGAGGGTTATAGTGTGGGGGAGGGGTCGGTGGAGAAGGAGGGGGGAGGGGGGGGTTGATGGGGGGTGTGGAGTGGGGAGAGGGAAGGTGGAGGAGGCGGAGTGGGAATCTCCTAATACCATGCGAGCGACGCCGCGGGAAATTGCTAGTTATTATTATAATATCAGAAAGGCGAAAGTTAGTATGGATCCATGGATGTTTGTTACTCTTTCACGCAATAAATACTAAATGGACTTTAAAAATTCTTTCAATAATAGAAAGCTACATTATTTGCGAGTAATATAGGCTGTATATATTGGTAAGCTCTGGCGTTATGAAATTATTTATTATACATTTATTGTCCGGATGAAAAGCAAAGCGTTGCTTAGTAAGTGTTTGACTTGCGCTGTCATTTTGTTATTTGTTTAGGTTACTACGAAGATTCCTTTGCTAGTAAAAATTCAAATATGTATTAAATACTAATCTATGCTAATATTAAAAATATCTATACTAATAATATTAACTGCACGTGTTTGATTGTTACGTTTTAATAGGTGGCATGCGTGCTGTTTGAAAAATGAATGTAACGGGTATGGAGGGGGGTTAGAGGGAGGTGGGGGGGATTGGGGATAGGGAAGGTGAAGAAGGCGGAGTGGGAAACCCCCTAATACTATGCGAGCGAAGCCGGGGGCAAAAGCTAGTGTATTATAATACACGGGAGGCTAAATAAGGTTAACTCCTCCTACGAGTTTGCTTTGTTTCGTTATGTCTGGTGACTTAACAGGAGTGCCCAGGCTCATGGGGTGAGGTTTGTCTACATCTCGTGGGCCTTTACCAATTGAGGCGTAGCCACCTTCCGGCAAACCGTCATAATTGGCGATCTCAATGGACTCGATCTCAGACGAGAGGTTCGAGTCCCAGTTGCGGCTGTTATCTTTTTTCAATTTTTCTATTTTGTTCTCTTTCATATTTTCGTTTAGATTATTAGTGTTATCTTCTTCTTCAATGATATATTACAGTGATGGGAATAACTTCCAAAAGTTATAAAACGAGGATTGTTCTTATGAAAAATTGAAAAAAAAAGTTCATAATTTAAACAGTCAAACTCAGTTTATTTATTATCAAGTTTGATTTGTAGAACTCAATTTTATTAATTTTTATTTCTTTTATTATATATTTAATAATATTATTATTTAAATTATAAAAATAGTTTATTTAAGTTCTGCAATATAATTATTATTATTACACGCGACAGCTATTTCGCCTTCTGAAGGCACTATTTATTTACTAGAAGGCCACTTACTTCTTCTTTTTCTTGTGCCCTGTCCATTCAACGGACGTTGGCTGTCATGTTGGCTATGCGGACTTTGTTTACTGCGGCCCGGAACAGCTCTACGGTAGACTGGCCAAACCACTGTCTCAGGTTTTTCAGCCACGATGTGCTCCTTCTTCCAGGGCCCCGTCTTCCGGCAATCTTTCCCTGCATTATGAGATGCATACTTACAGACGATTTATTTATATTATTTCTAGATAAGTACCTACTGACAATGAAAAACTTATTTTATTTTTATTTTAACTTTATGAGTAAAACCTCAAATTGTAACATTTAATTAAATTTTATTTTATTTTTATTTTAGTTTATTTAGGAAACAAACAGTTATACATATTTTATAAGAAAGTAACATATTACATGATTACATTAACCAGCGAAGTTTCCGCTACAATTTATAATATATAAACATGGATTAAAACATTAAAGAAAACATAAAGTGGTAGAAAAAAAAGAAAAATATATATATCTACAACAGAAATGAAAGAAAAAAACACACACACAAATTAAAGCATATGGGATATATAAATCATCCAAATATTATTATTATAATAAAAAGAAGGAAAACCAACATAATGAGAATGAAAAAAATAACATGCAGCAGGGGTGGAGAGTTCGTAATTATCAATTTGTTTTAATTTTTTCTATTATGGATTTAATAAATTGGCCTGAGGACAAATGGAAAATATCAGCGTCGTAAAAGATATCATTGTATTTTGTGCACGTCCTTCGGAGAAACGAATGTTGTGTGTAATTTGTTTTTGAGTGTGGGATGTGGAATAGTTGGTTTGACCTTGTGTTTCTTATTGGACAGTGGAAATTAATGTGTTCTAGAAGATAGTTGTTGTCAACAACGTTGTTAATGATTTTGAATAAAAATTTTTGGTCGGATATATTTCTTCTATCTTCTAAAGTTGATAAATTATGGAATGTTAATGAGTCTTTTAGGTTTTCTGAAGTTCGAAAGGATTTAAAGTCTAGGTGTTTCAATATCTTTTTTTGAATTCTTTCTAACCTTTCAATATTTACTTTGTATTGGGGATTCCATATGACTGATCCGAATTCTAATATTGAGCGAACAAAAGAGACGTACAGTATTTTGATTACGTGTGGAGACCTAAATGGTTTGGTCACTCTTATGATGAATCCTAGAAGTTTGTACGCCCTGTCACAGATGGAATTTATATGTGTTCGGAAAGACATTCCGGAGTCCATTATTATTCCTAAGTCCCTCACTTCACAACATCTTTTTATCTCTACGTCATTGATTTTGTACGGGAATATTAGGGGGTTTATGCTTTTGGTGAATGATATTGTGTTACATTTTTCCAGATTAAGGAACAGTTGGTTGTTAGCACAATATATTCCAAGCCTATTGATATCATCTTGCAATTCTAGGCTGTCATTAATATTAGTGATTTTTTTGTAAATCTTAGTGTCATCAGCAAAAATTTGGAATTTGGAATTTTTAAAGCATTAACCTATATCATTGATATATAAAATAAACAAGAGAGGTCCGAGATGAGATCCTTGCGGGATTCCTGAAGGTATACTGTAAAAACGCGAGGAGAAACCCTTAGCTCTAACTGCTTGACTTCTGTTTGTTACATATGATTTGATCCATCTGAGAAGGTCACCATTAATCCCGATTTTTAACAGTTTCTTCAGAAGCAGGTCAATGTTAATTTTATCAAAGGCTTTTGAAAAATCCGTATAGATAGAGTCTACTTGATTTTTACCACCCATAGAATTTAAAATAAAATCTGTGTATTCCAGAAGGTTTGTCTCGACCGACCGTTTTCTGAAAAAGCCGTGTTGATTTTTAGATATGATTGTTTGTACCGCCGGAAAAAGTTGATCAAGAACTATGTTTTCCATGATTTTGCTGACAATTGGGAGTTTGGAGATGGGCCTGTAGTTGGTAATGTTAGTTTTGTCCCCGCTTTTGTGGATTGGTGTAATGAGTGCTTGTTTCCAGACGTTGGGGAAGTTGCCTTCTTCAAATGACATTTTGAATAGCAAGGAGAGAATATAATGAAGACAATATAAGCGAAACTCAATCGAAAATCTGGAAACAGAAAAATCAGAAAAGGATATTGACACTTCTGGGACTTGAACCCAGGACCTCTTGCTTTCGCGCGGTTTTCTTTTTCCCAGTATAATAAAGTATGTTTATGGTCTCTAATAATTAAAAAAAAAATCATGTGCGAGTTACACTCTTAGCCTTCAGAAAACTAAACTTTGAGAGAATGAGACAAATGCAGTGTATGGTCAGTAAGATAATTGTAGGATTTATTTAATAATATATTGTTACAAACTTTAAAATTATTTTACATTTTATTCTACGAAGCACCGCACAATTTTAATTTATCTATGTCATTCTCTCGCAGGCTAGATCCTATAGATGCATGTGTTTGTCTCTTTTAGATTCGCTCGTTTCCGTTTCATCGAGTTTCAGACCACAACAATGCTCAAGAAGTTTTCACTTAAAAAATAATAATAATAAATTACAAGCGTGCAGTTACCCTCAGAAAACTAAAATAGACAAGAGTGGGGAGGCTACGAAGCACCGCACAATGAGTAGATCGATTATTCCATCTCATTCTCTCACAGGAAAAATCCTATAGATGTAGATGTAAATTTAATATCCAAATTCCTCTATTTTCAACACAACAAATGCACAATAATTATATTTACAAAGGCATAAAATATTTTAATAGTCTTCCCGAAGAAATAAAAAAATAACAGATATCGTATCATTCAAGAAAAAGGTGAACTTAATCTTTAAAAAAAATCAACAACCATAACATCACCAATCAAAATGCTATAACTTCAATTCATTGCAACATAATGATTCCTTGGCACCATTTTTTTATTCAGAGCATGAGAAACTCCCTCAGGATGGTGGGAAGGGAGAATGCAGTTTTCCCTCCGGTAAGGATAGTTAGGCTAGGGGAATAAAAGAGTTTATCTAGTAACAATTACAACTATATTTAAACCTTCAATACAACGGTGCCCTTCAAGGGACCGGGATTCATTTCCCAAAGAAAACATAACCTGTTCTGAAATTTAAGAGGCAATTAACTAAAATAAAGAAATAGCGTACCTGCGGACCATGGTTCTAAACAAATTACTTCTAAATTCACGCGAACACTTTATTCGGCTTCACACAGCGTGCTGAGGAAGCACGGGCTGTCTCGCTCCATCTCCAGTTCGGGCACCGAGAAAAGACCCCAAGGAAAGCCTCCAAGTAACCAGACGATTCGCCAGGGAGCAAGATCCAAGCTCCCGATCAGGACCAGTGCTCCGGTTTGAGCACACCAAGGAGCACTGGGTAGAAGCCCATTTCGATCAGCATGCTTCATTCGAAGATGAGCGCCAGGAATCCATCCATCGGCGGATATCGCGACAAATATGGTACCGCCACGACTAGCTATTTACCGGGCCTTATTTACGCCAAGCCATCGACTGCGCTCGCCCCGATTTCTCAGATATTTCACACTCAATTTTGAACAGGGCGGTGTGTTAGACTTAAAACATGGCGATCTCTCGTCGCTTCGGGACAATTCAAAAAGAATGCGATCCACACACTACGAATCACGGTTAGAATTAGTGTCATAATTCTGGTAAAAGGTATTGACCCGTAACTGTGACATTAACACATAATGAACACAAACTTATAAAATTAGGCGACGATCCGAATTCACGTCGGGCTCCCGAACGGCGAAAATCCAAAAAAAGTGACGCCGGAAGTTTAACAATACCGTTGCCAATCGAAAAAATCCAAAATACGGCGATTCAACAATTAAAGTAAGCGGCCAGGTGAAGGTTTATTAAGTCAGGAAAATAATTATTATTAAGTAATAATTATTATCGTGAGATCATGTCATATCAAAAATTAACATCACAACGTAGTTTATATTTATTGTATTCTGTAAGTAAAATGTATGTTATAAAAATGAAACAGTTGTAAAATAACTCCTACGCCAAGCTCAAGAGCTAGTACTCTTCATTGGCGTAGAAATTCATTAAATCATGTTCTTTTCATTAAATAAAAAATAAAAAAAGCATGTGTTTGTCTCATTTTAGTGTTGTTTTTCTGTTTCATCAAGTTTCAAATCACAACGGTGTTAAATAACTTTTTACCCCAAAGGGCACACAAATCTCAATAGCTCGGAGGGCTTCGAAGCAAAGAATGGACGGTTACCTTGAGAGTGTTTTCTCTTGGGGTAAAAATAACCTAATAGATAAATGAAACAATTCAACTTTGTTTGAACCACTTATATAATGAGTATATCCGACCGGTTTCAGAACAAACGTTCCGTCTTCAGGGCAAGCGTATACTAATTTAACAATTTCGAAATATGGATGGGAACAATGTTTTATTATGGTAGGGGTGGAGCCGTTGCTAGTTATTAATGTAGAGTGGGTGGGTAGGTATTGTATGAAGCAGGAACGTTTGTTCTGAAACCGGTCGGATTTTCTCATTAATAATAATAATAATATTTGGATGATTTATATTGCGCCGTTTTTGTGAAAAATCACCTCAAGGGCGCTGTACAAACTTATAATACATTTCTTAAATCTAAAAACTACAAGCTAGGCAAACAATTATAAACAACTTATGGCTAAAAATTGCATACATCGGTTCATTGATCACCGATACGAAAATATGTGTACAATATTTTGACCAATGAACGCGATGCTGCCTAAAATTTAATGAAAACAGGACCATACTTACCTGGGAGGTCGCTTCAAATTAACACTGTATATTGTCCATTTAAAGAAATTTAGATAGAGTTCGCACGCAGAGGACATTATTGTGAACACATGTTATTTAATCCTGAAAAATATTTTAATATTAATATGTAATGTATTCTTTGACGAGTGTATTTTGGAAAGTAAAAGCAACATGTAAAGGTGGGTGGTGCAGTAGTACCTATAAGGATTTGATCTTTCTAAATGTGATTCGTCAAGAGACAGATTGATGTGTAAGGAATCGAGTAATTTTAATTCAGTAAGGAAAGTGTGATTAAGACATATCATAGACAATACAAGTATGATACTCTCAAATAGGTATATTTAAATTACGGGTATGAGAGCCCAAAAAGGAAGGTTTTTAGTTTGGACCTAAACTCTGTTGGGCTTGTTATGCATCTTAATTCCGGAGGGAGTCTATTACAAGCCTTAGGCCCAGATACTCCGAAAGCACGATCTCCAAACATAGTATTTGGCTTTCGTTTAGGTTCTATTAGTCTGCCTTTAGCAGATGAAGTTGCTGATCTAAGGGTTAATTGTCTCGGACCGGTATTTTCCGGGACGCATAATTCGGAGATGTAAGGTGGGGCCATTTCGTAGATTGATTTAAAAACCATCCAGCACAATTTGTACTGGATTCTCTCAGGGCACTTGAGCCAGTGAAGGTTACGAAGGTGTTCTGAAATATATATAAGTGGTATAAGTGGTTCAAACAAAGTTGAATTGTTTAATTTATCTATAATAGATAACCACAAAGTTATAGCTACATTCAAAAATATAAAAATAACCTCGTCGAATTTAATGTTTCAAAGACCCAATCATGCTTGATTACGTCTAAAAGGTATCGAAATGAAAATCTAGTCTCCTTCAACGGAAGCAATCTTCCGAACAGGCCCTCCATTGATATGCTTGGTATAACTCTAAGTGACCAGCTCAGGTACGGGGGCTCCATCGAAACATGCCAAACACGCGCCCAACATATGTACACGGTTGACATTAGTCACGTGAGAACGGATAATTTCTACGACTCGTTCTTGAGTTCAATAGCTCGGCTGTGGAATGATTTGCCGGCCTCTGTGTTTCCTCCTTCCTACAACATGGGTCTCTTCAAGACCAATGTTAATTCTTTCCTCTCCTCAACAAGACTTTCCACACAGCATCTCAGATGACATAGGCCCATATTTCATCCTAGCATCCTATACTGTGGTTTTTTCGCTTCATAGAGTTTCAAATCACAACGATGCTAAAGGAGTTTTCACTTCAAGAGTCAACTCAGCTTTGAGATCCCTGAGGAAACGATTCCTACCTATATTACTCGTAGTAATATCAAAAGTGACTACTTGATCGGTGAAAACCTAAAATCTCGCACCTCAAAAATCACGTATTACACACTCCAAGATCAAAACACAAACCCCTCCAGTTTCCACTCGAAACCAATTGAACGCCTCACATTTTCCGAAAGAGTCCAAACTTACAGCGTTTAGTCCTTCATAAAGGCGAATTCGATTGCCAGACGACAATTTTCCCAATAATACCTACCCGCATATACTACATGGTGTCCGGAAACTCGTAGTACAAGCAGAAATCTACATTACACAGTGTTTAGATTTAAACCCAGGACTCAAACCAATTATGGAGTTGAGTTACCATCAAAGGTTGGATTGCGATCCAAGAGTTGTCTGATTTGTTCGTTAGATGTCGATAGAATCATTTTATTTTTTGTCCCTTTCTCACACAACCAACAAGGTAAATATAGATGTACGAAACCTTTATAAAAAGGCTTGCATCGGTAAAATTAACTTACTTCTTTACGAAAACTTGCACTAAGAATTTAAAATACTACTGAACCCTTGTCCGTTGGGTGGGGAAAGTTATTGTCGTCAGTTTGTAAATATTCATATCATAACAATAAAAAATCAAGAACTTAAAGTTAAAACCAAAAAGTGCTTCATTTATAAAAAACCAGTCTACCCAAAGAAATTCTCCTGAGTGAAGACCTCCAATTTTTTACACACAGAGAACAATAAAAAAACTGATTTTTTGGATCTGAGCATTTCGATGTCTTTTTTAATAAGTCAGGTACACCTCATACGTCATACATATTATGTTTGGTACTTTTAAGGCAGGGAAGGATAGGAAGTTCTGGGAAGGAAAGATGTATAAGGGGTGGGTAAGAATCTGGGGGTCAGTGTATCCAGGAGAGACGGACGTATGAATCCATCCCTCCCATTGCGATGCAAAGTGATGTTCCGAGAGAGTACGGCTGGAGAAGTCAAAGGGACTCCCTCAACCATTCTCTCCCGATCCGGCCTGCCATGCAGCCGGTGGGCAGATGCATCCGCCGCCAAGACCTGTACAAACCTCATCCCATGAACCCTGGCACCGCGTCTAAGTCATCAAACGTTGCAAACCACTTGGGGTGGCCCATGGCAGAGGTGTTGGTTATCCAATAAATGGTGCCCGCGGTGGAGTTACCCATACCCGCCTACAAAAGTGATATTCTACTGGTATTACAATGGAAGATGTTCCGAGGAACTAGCTAGAGGAACCAACTCGGGAAAAACGCCAAACGCGCACCCAACATATGTACACGGTTAACATTTGTCACATGAGAACAGGTCTCTTCTAAAACTCGTTTGAGTGCTGTGGAACAATTTGCCGGCCTGTGTTTCATGCCTCCCACAACATGAGTCTCGTCAAGACCCATGATCTCTCCTTCCTCCCCTCAAAAAGACCTCCGTACAGCATCTTCCAAGATGACATAGGCCCTGAGGGAAATTATTTTCCCCAGGGCCTCCTGTGTGGAGTTAATATTAAAAAATACTACATTATGAGTACATACAGAACCGAAGAAAACAGATTTTTGAAGTGAAAACTGATTTAGCACTTTTAGCACTCGATGAAACGAAAAATAGCGACACTAAAAAGCGACAAACAAATACATCTAAATGCATGCGAGAGAATGACAGAGTATAATCGGCCTCCTCTTTGTGCGGTGCTTCGTAGCCTCCCCATTCTTATCTACTTTAGTTTTTTGAAGGTTTCACTTCTACCGCTTGTGAACTGCATAATTATATTTTTTTAAATATCTGACTTAGATAATTCCAAATTCGGACTCGATTTACTTCAAAACGAAAGCTCTAATCAATAAAAGTTATACTACAAATCCATTCTAAATGTGCTGTGGATTCCCATTTGAACGACGAGTTTCCGGACACTGTGTATACCTGTGCAAGTTAAAATAAAGCAAAATAAAATCCCTTTCTTTTGCTGAATTTTATGGGATTTTCTTATGGCTTATGAAGAAAACTATATTACAAAAGTGTTTAAATAGGTAACTATGTGGATTGGTACGGATCAGTGTTTGTTAATCTTTTTAATATATAAAAATGAATGTTACTTTGTTTGCCCTTATGCATTCCTAAATCGTTCATCCGATTGCGAAGAAACATTCATCGGAAACGTCCTTCGTAACAGCTGGACACCTTCGGAAGAAAGATCTTGGAAGAATCTTAGGAGCGGTGCGAGATAATGAGCTCTATGATATCTACCAAGCTCCCAGACTCATCGAGGGTTTTTTCAGGTATTTTGGAGCTCTAGACCAGAGGTGGCTGTCGAATTCAACCGTGGACGCAATTGTGATTTATACAGGGTTAACAGTCGTGTACTATTAAAGTATCTGCGGGCCCTGTACAGTACGCCCAGTTTTTGAGAGGTTAACTTTACTCGGGCTTCGATGGAGCCTCCATATCTGAGCTGGGCTCTTAGAGTTACACCAAGCATATCAATGGTGGGCCTGTTCGGAAGATTGCTTCCGTTGAAGGAGACTAGATTTTCATTTCGATCCCTTTTAGACGTAATCAGACATTTAAAACATTAAAATCAACGAGATTATTTTTACCCAAGAGAAAACACTCTCGAGGTAACCGTCCATTTTTTGCTTCAAAGCCCTCCGAGCCGTTGGAGTTTGTTAGCCCTTTGGGGGCTTGTCAAACAAAAAGCTATCATGGACTGCACTGTCATCCGCATTGTGATTAAAATATATGTACTGTATATTCTCTCTGTCACATTGCAAAGAAAGTGTACTTCTTATCAGTAAATAAAACCAAATTATATAAAATGAGAGTTTATTTTTGTTTAAATCATTAAGACAATTCAAAAACAACTGTCAGATATAACTATAATCAGAGATGTGTTTCCACAGTGGCAGGTGTAATTATGTCTATCAGTGCTTGCCACCGCCGCCCCCACCGCCGTGTCCTCCACCGCCCTTACCGCCGTGTCCACCGCCCCCGCCTCCGTGTCCGCCGCCCCCGCCTCCGCCTCCACCGCCCCCGCTGCTGAAGCCGTATTCCTTGCCGCCGGAGTGCCCTCCCTTTTTTCCGTAGTCGGAGTGGTGCGCGTGGTGCGCTTCGTGCCCGTGGTGACCCTTGTGTCCCTTGTGGTCCTCGTCGTAGTGTCCCTTGTCGTGGTGGCCCTTCTTGCCGTAGTGATCATCCTCGTGTCCAGCCTTGTGATGTCCTCCTTTCTTGTGTCCACCGGCCTTCGCGGCGTGATGTCCGCTGAAGTCTCCGTGCTTTCCGTGATGTCCTCCTTTGTGGAAGTCGTCGTAGAACTTGTGCTGTTTGTGGAATTCATCTTTGTGTGACTTGTGGTGGTGTCCGGTGGTCTTGGATCCCTTTTTGTGTCCCTTCTTCTCTCCGAACTTGCCGCCCTTGTGCCCCTTTTTGCCCTCGTGGTGGCTTCCGTACTTGGATGCGGCGTCGTGGTGCTTTTTCTCATGGCCGCCTCCTTCGGCGTAGTGTCCGCCGTGGTGGTCCTTGCCGTGATGGCCGTGCTCTCCCTTGTCGAAGTGATGGTGGGACTTGTGCCCCTTGTCTCCCTTGCTCCCGTGAGCGGAGTGGCTGTCGCTGTGGCCGGCGTGACCGCCGCCGGAAGCGTGGCTGCTGGAGTGACCGCCCCCTCCCCCTCCCCCACCGTGTCCTCCACCGCCCCCACCATGTCCCCCACCGCCCCCACCATGTCCCCCACCGCCCCCGCCGTGTCCAGACGCGGCAGCCGCCAAGTCTGACGACTCCTCTTGCTCCTCCCTAGCGCTACACGCTACTAGGAGGCACGCTGCCACCAGCCAAAGCACCCTCATTTTCCTGAAACATACAAAAGGCCAGTTAAATCATATTTTTTAGGAAACTATTAAACTTATCATTCAAAGAATATAATGCTACGTATTTCAATATATATATGATGGTGAGCTCTGCCGTTATGAAATCAGTATTAATAGCCTAGAGACTGTACCGAAGATATTGAAATACAAAAGAGATTTTCTATGATGTCCGCGTGACTGTCGGCGGACTACCTACTACCTAATCGGAGTAGTATGCATACGAAAAGAATTTGTTCATTTTGTTGATATTTTGAAGTTGTGCATTAGTATTGGTTAACAATATAGTTTAAATACGGAAAAAATTAGTTTATTTAGTTTAACGTTCGTTTAGTTTATTCGTTAATTATTCGTTCATTTAGTTTATTCAAAGGCACCACAACCGGGCTCAAATAGAAGAAGATGGAGAGATATGAAATTACAAATGTTAGAGGAGCGCGCCAGTATTTAAGGCGACAAAATCGTTTCGAAAATTGTGAAATTATTTAATAAAACACGACTCGTTTAAAATAGAGCAAAAATCTCGCGGGGGTTGTCTTTTAAACAGTATTTAAAGAAACATTGTGAATTTTTTCAAACATATAACTCGTAAAATAACTGAAACAAACGCGTTCATAATAATTTTTGGAGCATACTTTGCGATTTTTTTCTATCGAGGGAATTTTATGTAATTTACGTTTCGGCGCGGGGAATATCTAAATTTTATCTTCAAGAATAACATATATATCACTCACATTCATACATTGTCTCATACATACTTTTCTATTATTCTGACTTTTCACATGGCCCGACTCAAGTATCTGACTCACTTGGTCGTGCCATGTCTTCCTCGGGCGCCCCCGACTTCTTCTACCATTCACATTTGCGTCATATATATTACACGAATCTCTTCGTTCATTCGCTCTACATGCCCAAACCATCTGAGGGTCCCTATCTTAATTTTACTCATTATGCTTACATCAGTCTTACATTCTTTGCACACATATACCTCATTATTTATGGTAATAATAATTATTTTAAAGAGACTATTTAGAGGTGTTTTGAACTATTTTCGTTATTTGTTTTTGGGGTGTTATGCCGTGTTGCGCTACCTCCTTCTTTAGCCAACGTTTTGGATAGCATTAAAGTGTCCACCATCAGGGCAGATGTGTAATAATTGTTAGTGTTGAAATGTGTGATTATGTATTTGGAAGCGATACTGTGTAACAATCAAATGATACGGTATCGCTTCCAAGTACATAAGCACACATTTCACCACTAACAATTACACATCTGCCCTGATTATGGACACTGCAACGCTGTCCGAAACGTTGGCTAAAGAAGGAGGAAGCCCGACACGGCATAACACTCCAAAAACAAATAAAGAAAATAGTGCAAAACATCTCTAAATAGTCTCTTCAAAATAATTATTATTACGCTCACCATAAATAATGAGGTGTGTGTGTGTATGTGTGTACCATGTACGACCGTGTGAGAAATGTGGATATCCGCAAAGAATGTAAGGCTGATGTAAGCATAATGACCCTTAGATAGTTTGAGCATGTACAGCGAATGGACGAAGAGATTAGTGTAGAAGACATGGCACGACCAAATGAATCAGATACTAGACATGTCAAAAGTCTGAATAATAGAAGAGTATGTATGCGACGATGTATGAATGTGCCGAATTATGCCGTGTTGCGCTACCTCCTTATTCAGCCAACGTTTCGGACAGCGTTATGGTGGCAATCATCAGGGCAGATGTGTAATAATTGTTATTGGCGAATTGTTACACAGTATCGCTTACACATTTCACCACTAACAATAATTTCACATCTGCCCATCTGTAACGCTGTCCGAAACGTTGGCTGGCTAAAGAAGGAGGTAGCGCAACACGGCGTAACACTACAAAAACAAATAACGAAAATATGTTTGGTCGTGAAAATCTGAAAACGTACCTGTTTTGCACTAGTTTGTTTGTGTAACATTGAAATTAAAACACTGTTTGAAGCACTGTTTAGAAGGATGAGATGAGATAAGAAGAATTACTGTGAACTGATAACCTACAATAGATCGTAGGTCTCTGGTAAAAGGTGGAAACGGGAGTCAGTAGTGAACTGATTTGGTTAACAAACTAACCACTATTTATATAAAAACTTTCTTGCAAGTTAACCACAGTAGTACCGGATCGTATTGAATTGTCTCGCAGTTGTGTTATAATGTATTTATTGCAACCAGCGGTTGTTTATTTCTCTTGTTTTTATGGTTCATTGGGTCGGCATCATCAGTTGTGACAACTTCTCTATTTGCTGGTATTTTTGTTTAGTAATTTAACCCGGCGAGCGTTAGGTTCAAATTTGTAACATCGAGCGTAATGTTGGGTAATTTTCACCCGAAATTCTTGATAAGGTATTTTTTAATTCTCGACTAATTACCATTTTTAATTTGATAGTATAACTTATTTTACCTTTTTTCTAAGTACTTGTTACTAGAAACTAGGAATAAAAGTGTTTTAATTGTTAGTTTAATCATTTTTATTATTATAGTGAGGCAGGCTATGCACAACTTAAAATATAGTATATTATGCTACTTCTATATATTTAACCGTTCTTACATACATATTTATTATTTTCCCTATTAGATACTGCTCTAATGACATCAATTATTATTGTAACATTATTCTTATAACAGTGTTATTGTTATTAACTTATAGGTCTTATAGATATGAACTTACTAATCAATTATTACCTTATGTTGTTAATTATTATTTTTAATTTATAAACTAACGCTTAGACAAGATTTTTATGCATAGCACAAAGGGTAACAATTATTATAAGCAATAATTATCAGCCTGAAACACTCATCAACATTGAAAAATCTTCCGAGAAAAGATTCTTGCCGCCAACGGGACTTGAACCCGTGTCCTTCTGAATGAAACACTAGTATATATTGAATTATTTGGCGGGTATTTGATAAGCCCCCATAGCTCAGTGGTCAAGAGCAGCTGACCGGCAATCAGAAGGACACGGGTTCAAGTCCCGTTGGCGGCAAGTATCTTTTCTCGGAAGATTTTTCAATGTTGATGAGTGTTTCAGGCTGATAATTATTGCTTATAATAATTGTTACCCTTTGTGCTATGCATAAAAATCTTGTCTAAACGTTAGTTTATAAATTAAAAATAATAATTATTATTTGACAAGTTTAAGTATTTCCCCAATAAATGTAGTCATAATTTGTCTCGACGCCACCTAGCGAGGGATTTAACACTTACAATGTCTCTCTCGCAAAAATAAAGTTGGTTGTTTTCAGGTGGAAAAAATATAATAAGCAGTAATTGTTGAATGAAACACTAGTATATATTGAATTATTTGGCGGGTATTTGATAAGCCCCCATAGCTCAGTGGTCAAGAGCAGCTGACCGGCAATCAGAAGGATACGGGTTCAAGTCCCGTTGGCGGCAAGTATCTTTTCTCGGAAGATTTTTCAATGTTGATGAGTGTTTCAGGCTGATAATTATTGCTTATAATAATTGTTATGTTGTTAACTTTGTAATTGAACGTTATTGTCATTAAAATATGTTATTATTATTACTGTGTAAAAGAAAAGGAAGAAAATAAAATGTAAAAAAGGAAAATATACTCAAAACCAATACACGACTATGTAGTTTAGTTAATATGATATTATATTATATATTCATGATATTTTTTGGATAAAAAATAAAAATAAAAATCACTTTTTTCTTACAGAATTCATGTTATGGCACTTAATTGTCCATTTTTAAATAAAATCATAAAAAATTAACAACTTCTAAGGTTTTAATCGTAACAAACAAAAATTATATATATTTTCTTCTACAACTAATCTTAGTACTTGTGAAAAATAGTAACACCGAGCCCCAGGTGGGAATAATACACCCGCCGACGAGTTTGACATCGTCTAACAGCCTCGCTGACCGGTGGACGACCAGTGCCTCCGTACATGACACTACTTACAAGCTACTCGATCCTCGTGCGCGTATCATGCGCGCCGATCGTACACGGCGCTACGCGATGACTGTCGGTTTCAAATCTGTTGCACGCTACCGACGGTGCTGTTCGCACGCGACGCGTCGCATAATTTATGTCTGATACTTATTCATTTGCCGTTTGACAGAAATGACGTCGGAACATGAAAGTAATGTTAGATTTGTTCTGGAAGTGAAAATAAAAAGTGACATCGTGTTAACTCCACGGCTGCACGTGAAAAATGATCAAGTTCAGTATATTTCGGGTAGCGCCGTGCACGGAAACCAGCATTAAAGAGTAGTATATCTGCAGGTTACTTGTGGTTGCGCCACAATCACGTAATTTGCATATTTTAAATAGTGTAGGAACAGGTTCCAGATAACAGTCTCGATTCCCATATTGATTTCCCCCTAGTTACATTAACCCATTTGACTATTTTTGAACAATCATTTATTTATGTAGGTATTTTAAGTAGGTAGTAAATTGATAATTTATTTATTTTAAGTCTTTACAGGTGGTCTGTATTATTTTTGTCCTATTTATTGTTAGGTAAGGTTAGGTTTTAGTAGATATTTTGGCGAAGGATGTTTTGTCCATAGGATGTTTTGCCGGGGGTTTTTTGTCGCGAGATGAAAAGTAGCGGAACCACCAAAATCATCGAGCAACATAAATTGCCTCGGGTAAATTTTACCCCACCTTACGCTCGCCGGGTTAATGTAACTAGGAGGAAATCAATATGGAAATCAAGAGTGTTATCTGGAACCCGCACTATTTTTTTTTTCCTTTATTAAAAGTAAATATGTATACATATATAAGGCAAAAGTAGATAATGGGAATCCAGTAAGGCATGCCTGTGCGTGGGTAATATATACTGGTGCAAATGTGTAAAATTACATCAAAAATACAAGTAAAAAATATAATTTTTAAAATAAAGGTTCAAAAATATAGGTGGGTATCTGTGAAAATATTGTAGTAGAGTTTGTTGAATTTATGTTATAGTTATAGTAAATACATTTAGTCTTGTAGTTACAGTAGAATAGTATTGAAAAATGAAGCGTGAAGGTTTACATAGAATTTATAAGAAAAGTCTTTCAACATCATCATTGCTGAATCATTCAGCTATAATTTTAATTATTTTATGTAAAGTGATATTTTATTTGTCAATTGAATGTGTTTTGGTAGAAGATTAAATGTACGAGGACCAAAAAAATTGCAATGTGTTTGCATTAACTTGGCATTGGTTTGGGGGGTATAAAACATATTATTAGTCCTTTTGCTAATAAGGAACTTTAATCCAATTTTAAAATTCTTTTAAACTTTGGGGATTTGATGTGCGCATGCCCGCGATGATTTATATATACAATAGTGAGCTCTGATATCATGAAATGGTGCGTTGCTAACCATTTATCCGATTGCGATGAAACTTTGGGGATTTGATGTGAGCACGCCCGCGAAGGTTTCTATATATAATGGTGAGCTCTGCCATTATGAAATTTGTATAAAAAATTGCAATAGGTGGCATGCGAGCTTTTGAATACTGAATATACCGGGACTGAATGTGTGGAATGGGGGAAGGGGGAGGGGAACTTGGGAGGGGGTTCGCGGGACGGGAGAAGCGGGAGAGGTGGGAGAGGGAAGCGGGGTAGGAATGCTTGAGGAGAAGGGAACGCGGGAGAGGAAGGGGAGGCGAAAGGGGAACGGGATGAATGGAAAAGGACACGCAGCAAAAAACAATTTCTTTATTAAGTGGCATTGCAACGCATGCCGGAAACTCGCTAGTAAATAAATAAATTTACGATAAGTGGTTACGCCCATACACATACCTAGACATACACATACCTACATAGTACGCATACATACTATCACTGCTTGGGATTGGTATTAATATTGTTGCAAATTCCTTTAGTTCCTTTTCTACCCATCCCTATTGCCTACCCGCCAATCTTACCCAGTCTGTAATAAAACTCCCACCGCGAGACAACCTCTGTGCTCTGCTCCCGTTTACCGCCATTAAAATAACTCCGCTGTGTTCTATAAAAATAAGGAAATTCACGCCTATTGTTTTTGTGCCTGTTGGATGGAGAGAGAAATCAGATGAGGGCATTGCCAGCTTACAAATTCTTGCATCCTTTTGGTGAGTCCTTCCTTTCTATGCCACATGTATTTTTATCATTTCAGGCAGTGATAGTAACACAAAATCAAGATCCTTCGCCAGTCATTTTTACACAAACACATAAATCCACTCTCACAACATAAAATACGATTCAATAAGATATTAAATTAATTCATCCGATTGTAATGAACCTTTGGTTAGTTGCTGTGGGCACGCCCGTGAATGGTTTTTTTTTATATAATGGTGAGCTCTGGCGTTATGAAGTTTGTACGAACAATTTATATTATTTATTTTAATTAGAATTGTTTGAAAAATGCGTGTATATCAAATAGTTTAATGGCCGGGAGGGAAGGCGGGAGTTGCAGGGGAATCCGGGAGAGGAACGAAAGATGGGTGGTTCGCGGGCGGACGAGGGCGGGGAAGGTGGAATGGGAATGCGGGAGGGGGGTTCCTGGATGGACGGACGCGGGATGGCGCCAGTCAAAAATATAAATGACTTAAATCCTGAGTCTATCATTGGAAAAAAATGTTCAAAAAATCATGGCATAAAGAAGAACACAATGAATGCGTGTTTTATCGTCATAGTGAAAATGGAATGGCAATATACGATGTCAGACAAGTTAAGTACTGTATCCACTAAAACATTTTTGGTCACATTTAGGACAATTTGCAAACACCCTCGAGCGTTTTCTAGCCAAAATGTGGCCAATTTAAAGAGATATTTTAAATCATAATGGAATTATTTCAAAAGTTTCCGCGTATTGCATACTTCGATTAATCACAAAGCTAAGTTAGTATTTTCACTTTTCAACAAGAGATGTCTCGCATCTCTTCTGAATTATTTGTTTTTGACATTTTGCGAACCAAAATTATTGATTTTTTTTTCACATGATTGTAGAAAACACTTTGTGGGAATACATAATTATAATAAACACAATAATATTATTTTTTTTATAAGAAAAACTCTCTTTTGAAAGTTATTCCCATAAACGTAATATCTCATTGAAGAAGAAGATAATAATAACAATCTAAACGAAAATATGAAAGAGAACAAGACACAGAAAACAGAAAAAAGACAATGGTCGCAACTGGGACTCGAACCCAGACCTCTCATCTAACCGGGACGTGCGCCACCTTCTGTCAAGCCGTCATAATAGTCAATCTCATATTTCAAATTTTAGAATTAACAATATTATCTTCAACTAATTATTTTTCCATATTACGGACAACAACCCTTTTTATTGGAAATAATCAATCTAAGAATTGGTTTGTATCCTGGATTGCGTCTCGGATAATAATCAGTTGAAGATAATATTGCGCGCACATCCCGGTTAGATGAGAGGTCTGGGTTCGAGTCCTAGTTGTGACCATTGTCTTTTTTTTGTATCTTTCATATTTTCGTTTCGATTATTATCTTCTTCTTTAATGATACAATAATATAACTTTGTTTCGATTCCAATTTATTATTACTTTATCTAACCGGTTTCGGTTCCTCCTGAACCTACCTCAGGAATAAACATATATTCCTCCTGAGGAAGGTTCAGGATGAACCGAAACCGGTTGAATAAAGTAATAATAAAGTGGAATTGAAACAAAGTTATATTATTGTGTTTATTAGAAATATTTTTTCTTACATATCCATTGATCATGTGTTACGTATTACAAAAAGTAAGCCAATTTTAAAGTATATAATACGCAGAATATATACTTGTATGAATGCTAAAAATATGAGAAAAACGATTTATGATTACGCTCAGCCAATTAATTTCTAAGTATCCATGGCATTGGAAAAACTCGCAGAATAGAAACGTTTCTTCTTCACTGAATATAATGTTCTAAACATACGGCAACTCCATCTAAAATTTACTTTAACGCATTTCATGTTCAAATATAAGAAAAAAAACTCACTTACATCATAACTACACGACCAGAACAATAACCAACCGACACTACAATGTACCGACACTACATACCACGTCAGCGCGAAGACATTTCATATACCTAGCTCATAAAATATTTAACCTTCTCCCTGAGAACTTAAAAACCGAAAACCAACCGCTCACCTTTAAAAAACATTTATCACAATGGAGCCTTACAACTAGAAATGATGTTTAGAAACGATGTTCCTTTATTCCTTAATTCAACAAATAATTAAATTACTATTTCTTATATGTTATATTTTAATAGGTATTATTATCAACTTATTATTACAATATACGCACCAGATTTAAATGTCCGGGTTTAATTTTCCTCACAGGAAAAACTAAACCCTTTCACACACCTCCCAATCTCGTCAATCCACGTTATGCAATTGCACTATATAAGTATTATAATTACAAAACAATACAAGAACAACATGTCAACCTACCAGAGACCAGATGGGAAAATAATTCACCGACTCCAGATATTTTCATATCAGACGGTTCGGCTCTGTGGAATTCCTAATTGAACCTATAAATCCTACTGATCCCTCAATATAAATATTTAAAAAATCTTTTGTAATCCTACATGTATTTAAAATTACCGATTTTTGCATTTTTATATATAAATTCTTTGACAAATCTAATACGCCTAAATTTTGAATCAGAGACCTAGGTATAATGCCAGTAGCCGAAATAACAAATGTTAATATTTTTATAGTCTGAGAATGCCAAATTCTTTTAATCTCATTTCCTAAATCTGTGTATTTTCTAATTTTTTCAGAAACAGTTTTTTGAATATTACAAGAATTTGGAATAGCTACATCAATGATATAAGTTATTTTTTTTATTTTGTCATGTAAAACTATATCAGGTCTATTATGACTAATTGTTCTGTCTGTTAGTATAGTTTTATCATAATACATTTTATAAAATTCATTTTGTAAAAATGAATTTTGGTTCATATTCATAATATGGTACTATATTACGGCAGTCAATCAAGTTATGTTTAATTACCAAACTTTGGTGGATTATTTTTAAAACCTGATTGTGCCTAAATGTATAAATTTTTGTTATTATCATAATTATTATAATTATTATTCATAATTATTAATTAATTAGATATTATTATTATAAAATTTTGCAATTTAATTTAATCTGTACAACTTTTAATATTTATCAATCATTACAAATGTATAATTTCAATTCTGTAAACTTCACCCGCCATAACACAGGGATATCCCTAGCATGGCGGATGAAACACCACAAAAAAACTAAGCAATGTACAATATTCTTATAAATAAATAAATAAAAATAAACTTCAAAAGGCTTTAGATGTTCTTGGTGACCAGATCTGAATAACCATCTTCCTCTCCCCGTATCCTTTCTTTCCTATAACCCCTATTAGGGATGCCATAGTACCACTGGCTCCAATTTGGGTGGTGGAAATGGGTACCACCGTACCGGGGACCATTTATTGGATAACCAATACCTCTGCCATAGGTCACCCCAAGTGGTCGCTGCGTTTGGTGACTTAACAGGGGTGCCCGGGTTCATGGGGTGAGGTTTGTCCAAATCTTGGTGGCTGATGCGTCTGCCCACCAACTGCGTGGCAAGCCGGATCGAGAGACACCGGTTGAGGGAGATCTTTTGACCTCTCCAGCAGGACTCTCTCGGAACCTTGCCTTGCACCACAGAGGTAAGGATAGATTTATACGTCCGTCACTCTTGGATACACTGACCCCACATTCCTACTTCCTACACACCCCTCATACCTTTTTCTTCCCAGAAGTTCCTCTAATTTATTTCCCTAGAAAGACCCTCCACAAGCCATCCCTAAGGATAACGTAGGCTCCGAGGGAAACGGTTTTCCTCAGGGCCTCCTATGTGGAGCTAATGTAAAAAAACGAGTGTGCTTTAGACCACACGACTAAAGTAAAACTTCACTAACTTATATCTCCCTCTCAACTTCCGTTCGCCTCGCCCAATCACATTTTTCATAACGCTCTCGTCACGCATTCACCAGCTTACTCCCCAAGTCAAACGTGCTTAAAGGCCAGACTGTTTGCCTCGCCCGATTGCACTTTTTGTAAGGCTCTCGTCATGCATTCATCAGCTTTTTTTTTTACATGAACTCCACACAGGAGGCCCTGAGGAAAATAATTTCCCTCAGGGCCTATGTCATCTTTGGGGATGCGGTGTAGAGGTTTTTTTTAAGGAAAGGAAGGAGAGGAGAGTTCTGGAGAAGAAAAGGGTTTAAGGGGTGGGTAGGAATCTGGGGTTCAGTGTGTCCTAGTCATCCGCCTCCAAGACCTAGACAAACCTCACCTCATAAACCCGGGCACCCCTGCTAAATCACCAAACGTAGCGAACCACTTGGGGTGACCTATGGCAGAGGTGTTGGTTATCCAATAAAGGTTCCCGGGGCGGCGGTACCCATACCCGCCTCCCAAACTGAAAAACTTCTTTACGCACGCTTGACTCCCCAAGTCAAACGTGCGTTTTACTTAAAAAAAAGAGATGGCAGGGAGCATTAGCAACCCTTGTGCGGTATTCTAGTAATGTTGTTAATCTGGGATTTGGAGAGTCAAAAGATAAACTAACCACCTTTTTGTCAATTAGAACTGTCAAACGCCACAGCGGACTTCGAGCGTACTAGCGAAGGTCGACTAATTCCCGATAAAGTTGATAAAACTTTTATCGTGAAAAGGACCACGGGATGGTTGTTATATTTTGTTTTGTTCCCTACCAAACATAACCTCACTAATCACAGTCAATATGAGCAAGTGAATATTCTTCCTCTGTGGGTTTTTACCTTATATTTAACGTAAATTTGAAGATAAAATCATGTAATCAGGTGGCATTGTTCTAACTATAGATATTTGAAACAAAGATAGAAATGGCTTGGAACAAAGATATTTAAATACAAGAGATATGCTATGATGTTCGCCTGACCGTCGACGGACTACTATCTAATGGGCATAGTTGAATACGGAAAGAATTTGTTCATTTAGTTGATTTCTTGAAGGTGTGCCGTAGTATTGGTTAACAATATAGTTTGAATAAGGAAAGAATTCGTTAATTTAGGACGAGTTGTTTCAAAAATATTGATGAGTTCATCAAATATTTGAAGTTAATTTTCACGTTCTGTGGAGGTTCTGGTTATTATATTATATCATAATAGGCCAGTTGCTGCATGAAACTGAAATAATAACATATTTGATGAATTCATAAAATTTTTTGAAGCAACCCATCCTAGGAAAAACAGTCCCACCCAGTAAAAACTGCGGATAGCACATCTCTTATATTTCAATATCTTTGGCTTGGAAGCATGCCGCCTATCGTCTAATATCGACCACACTGCGCGGATTTTTTTTTAAATTGAAAACATCTTTAGCACCGACGTGATTTGAAACTCGATGAAACGGAAAAGAGCGATACTAAAAAGAGACAAAAACACAAAACTATAGGATTTAGCCTGCGAGGGAATGAGGTAGAATAATCAGTCTCCTCCTAGTGCGATGCTTCGTAGCCTCGCCACTTTTGTCTACTTTAGTTTTCTGAAGGTTTTACTTCTACGGTGTGTGAAATACACACTTGTAATATGGTTTTACGTAGAACGACAAACAAAGTCAGGTGGCAATAACGTTCATAATACATTTATCTAATAATGTCTGTGTTTTTTTTCGTTATCAGTAATTTTAGTTTAAAAAAATGAGTTGAACCATTTTTGAAACTTTTTTTCATTTGCATGCAAAAAAAAATTATATTTAAAGAAATAATGTTTTTTTGATTTATAAAATTTTAATGCCAATTTTATCAACTTTCAAAAATAGTTCAGTTCAGATATATTCCATTTATTTGGATTTTATTGCAAAGCGTAAATATTTTGACAAAATATGGTCTATATCTGAGAGGTTAATGAATACCTACTTTCGCAAATCCTTCAATAATTATAAAATTAATAATGCGACAACTTTCCCAAATCTATACCAAATATTTAGCCGCCGATTTATACGTGTCTGAAAAATAATAATACCTTGTTTTTAAATTGTCTCTGAAAAAAGGTAGCTTTTTGTCAACAATGGGTCATACCCTTGTTAGTGTTATCTATGAATGGTTCTCACATTTGAACTTATTTCGATAAGGTTCCAGTTCACCTCTGAAGGCCTCAATAGCGGGGAGGGGTTGTTTGAACCTTTTTAAACGCCTCCAACCCCCCCCCCCCCGCCCCTCCCCACCCCTCTGTATAATATCTTTGTCCGAACCCCGTGGAAAGCACAAAGCGCCGTGCGGCGGTGAAACGAAGAACGAGTGGGGTAAATAAAGCGAAGTGGTCCGGTAAAAAGTGGCGATTATGGCCGTGGACCGGTGGGCATTGTACTATTGTGTGTAGGTACCCATGATTCTACTCCCTGACTGAGGCTTGCGACTTGCAACCCCAACTAAAGGCATGATATTAGAGGCCACAGGCTGAAGGCTAGTGGTATAACTGCAGAAGGGTGAAGAGTGAAATCTTTATATATAAAAAAGAATGTTTCTTTATTTGTTCCTTATGATTTGCTATATCTGTTAGGAAATGGCTCCTATCTTCCGACAAGTTTCACTGAGTTACTTTATTTACAGACTTTCAGGTTAAAAACATGATTAAAACACTTCAATATGCGGCGGTTATTGTCGACCGGCCGCTCCATTTATATTATTACTAGCTGACCCGGCAAACATTGTTCTGCCGGCAATGAAAAAATGGGAGGGCCGCGATTAAAAAATGGGAGGGACGGGATAGGAAGGTGAAAATTTGGGGTTTTAGGTATTTTATGATAAAAATAAAAAAAATTGTCAAAAATAGTTAAAAAATTCTGGATAGGGACACCCTAATCACCTAGCGATATAAAATATACTATAACCTATTCTCATACCTACAAAATGTACATAAAAAATTCATAAAAATCGGTCAAGCTGTTTCGGAGGAGTGCGACCACAAACACCGTGCAACGAGATTTATATATATATGTAAAAAAAATTAAATTGTTTATTTTGAATGATAATTTTACATCTCAGTTTTTTTTTACTACCCTTCCATTAAAAGCATTTGCTTGTGTATGGAAGGGGAGTGGACATTCATGTTATTAGTTAGTACTTAAATATTTCATTGTACATAAATATAATATATGTGAGCTGCAGTATTTATTTTGATAATAGAGTGTATTTAAAAAAAAAGAAAGAATGTTATGGAAAACTAAGGATATTTGTAAGATTAATTGACAGTAGTTTTTTTCTTAAGAATATTTTTAAAATGTCTCTTGACATAGAGCAGTATTCGGGTTTTATCTTTAATGCTTCTGATTTCTTCTGATAGACGATTGAAAAAAGTTCTTCCTTGGTAAATGATGCTGTGCAAAAGATGTATTTAGTTTTGGGCATAAAAAAACATGTTTAAATCGAGTTCTGTTTTCATTTAAAAATGGATATTTATCTTTTTCTTTTATAAATTGAATTAATGAATTTTTAATATATAAATCTTTAAATGTGGGTACTTGAAATTCTTCAAACAGGCGATCTGTTGGGTAGTCCAAGGATTTTTTTAATATAATTTTAATAATTGTTCTTTGTACAATTCCTATTGGAAGAAGTTTACATTTATACGCGGATCCCCAACTAATAATAGCGTATTTAAAGTGGATTGAACTAAGGCATAGTAGATTAAATATAGATTTTTTATCGACAGAAAATTGCTAATTCTTAAAAATATACATATAGTAATTTTCTGATTTTGTTTACTACTTGACATATATATATATACCGATAGAATTTAAATTAGGTATTTTCTATTACGTAATTCAATTTACCAAATTCGGATATAGGCATTTACATGCAATAGCGAGTTCCCGGCATGCTATGTAACTTAATAGACAAATTCATTAATTCATTCACATTCATTCTTTCATTAATTCATTCATTCTTTCGTTCGTTCGTTCGTTCTTTCGTTCGTTCGTTTGTTCGTTCGTTCGTTCATTCGTTCATTCATTCATTCATTTCCCGGCATGCGTTGCCTTGCTTCTCCCCACTCCCCTCGGCCGCTTCTCCCGTACCGCGAACCCCCCCTCCCGAGTTCCCCTCCCCCCTCCTGGATTCTCCTCTCCCCTCTCTGTTTCCCCTCCTCCCTCCCAAGTTCCCCACCTCCTCCCCTCACAACAAATCCCTAAAGTTTCATCGCAATCGGATGAACGGTTAGCAATTCATAATTTCATGATGCCAGAACTCACTATTGTATATAGAAACCATCGCGATCATGCACACATCAAATCCCAAAGTTTCATCGCAATCGGATGAGTGGTTTAGCAACGCGTAGCATACATATACAAACCTAGAAACACACATATTTTGATTTTTATGTATATAGATTTTTGATGGAAACAAACTTTAATTGCATATTTTCATAATTGGAACCGATTTTTCACGAATTCAGAGTATCCCGTGATTTTTTACAGGTCTGCGTTTGTTCGGTCATAGCTGATTATCATTACTTTGATGTATACCTACGTTCCATATATAATCCTCAGTCCTCAGTGATCCGACTGCTAATCCCCCGACAATTGCCCCCGCTTAAATTATAATTATTATCTATATATAAATTAAAAATTAAATTTTTATGTATATATCTATATATATAAAAATTTAGGTTCCGTATGTTTGCGTTCGCTAATCTCGGAAAGTAATCGATGGATTGACTCAAATTTTTTACAGAACATTGCATTTTAGCAGAAGAGCGTTTATACATACTTTTTATTTGGAAGTTCCAAAGGAAAAGGATAATTTTATGCGTTTTAAATTGACTCATAATTTGTCATAGTAAAAAACGGAATGACAGTTCTAGACAGTGTTGCCATTTTATTAATATTATTAAAAGTTACAAAAATTTATGATACCTGCAATTAGGAATTAAAAGAATTATATTTATAAAAGTAGAATAAAAGCGGAATTATATCTAACAAATTATATTACTATTTTCACTCATTTGTTTTCTCTGTGCGTTTTAAATTTACTCATAATTGTACTGAATGTCAGTTAGTAACTTTGCAAAACCTACAAAATATCAGATTAACAAATCGAATTATATATGACAAATTTTCAAAGGTTCAAAAAAGTGTAACTGTGACCAGTTGATTGATGTGTAAGTTTTTTCAAAGATAATCACCATTCGTGGGATGCCTCGCTCACGTTCAAACATAGGCTGTCGTACTCGACACGCAAACGCAGATCGTCAGAGAAGATCAAACCGCACTGATCAAGAACGTTTAGACGATAATGAACATAAGTTTTAAGATTTTCAAGGCCAAAAGCATTTTGGTTATTTGTTTTTGGGGTGTTATGCCGTGTTACGCTACCTCCTTCTTTAGCCAACGTTTCTGACATCGTTGCAGTGTCCATCATCAGGGCAGATCCAGTAGATGTGTTACATCTACCGATGGACACTGCAACGATGTCCGAAACGTTGGCTAAAGAAGGAGGTAGCGCAATACGGCATAACACCCCAAAAACAAATAACGAAGATAATGAACATGTTTGAGTTAGAATTATTCAGAGGCGAGCAGAAGAACTGGCGAATCGTCGGGAAGAAAGACTTAAAAGCTTACGAGTAGAAGCAGGAAGAAGACGAGCAGCACATTCATCTCAACAACGTCAAGAAGAAATAGATCAACGCCGAAGACGAATGCAAGTGCAACTTTTGAATAACCATGCTTCGTACCATCGAATTGCTTTTTCATACAAACCAGATATTCAATAAAATACCTCATGTAAATTTGTTCAAATCGGTAAAATGGATAAAGTTTGTCCACACTGCAAAGCGATGAAATTTAAAGGAGAAACTCAAGGAATGTGTTGTGCGAGCGGCAAAGTGAAGCTACCTGAAATTGATCAGCCAATAGCACCACTAATAAATTTGTTGCAAGGAATTACTGATGATTCAAAACATTTCATCAAAAATATTAGAAAATACAATTCATGTTTTCAGATGACTTCATTTGGCGCTAACGTTATAACAGAAAATTTTATGCCGACGTTTAAAATTCAGGGACAAAGTTACCAAAAAGCTGGCTCTTTGCTTCCTTTTCACAGCAATCAATATAAATTTCTACAAATATATTTCATGGGAGATAAAAATGATCAGTTGAATGCACGCTGTCAAATCTCTAATAAAGTCAAAAGAAATATTGTTGAGTAGTTAAAACAAATGTTAGATGATAAAAATAATTTAATTCGAATGTTCAAAAATGCAATTGATCTCATGCCATCAGACAGCCATAAAATTATCATTAGTTCTGATCAAACACCAGCAAGTGAGCATGTCAGACGATATAATGCGCCAACAATTAATGAGGTGGGAATTGTCATGGTTGGAGAGGAATTTCATCCTCGCGATATCGTTTTGCAACGCAGAAATGATCAACTACAAAGAATTGCTGACACTAATAGGTGCTAATCTATAATAAAGTGATATTGCAAAAGCATTTAAGGTCGGAATAAATAAATAATTAAAAAAATTTACGAATGTTTTTTTTCTTCCCTTATATTCTACACTACAGCATAGTCACAGCAGATATTCAATTAAGCAATGTGTCTTCTTGGAAAATGCACAGTTGCTAGGCAATTTTTGTTAACTCCTCTAATAATTAAAATCAGACAAAAGCCACAGCGAAGCGTGGTCGGGTTCAGCTAGTGTTTATATAAAAATTTAGATTCCGTATGTTTGCGTCCGAAAATCTCCGGAAAAAATCCGGAAAGTAATTGGTGGATTGACTTAAATTTTTCACAGAATTTTAGAATTTCAAACCTTAAATAACTTCAAAAACATGTTTAATAATAAGTTGTTATTGATATCGAACGAATTTATTTACATTGTCGATTTTTGTACTTATAAACTGGTATATACAGTATACAGGGTGTTAAGGGACGTACTTGACTTACTTTAACCAGTGATTCCTGACATTATTTGGAGTAAAAAATGTAAATGAAATTTTGGTCTCCGGTGACTTTTTTTGACGACTTTTTTTTGTTTTCAAATTTTTTTTCTTCAAATTCAAAAAAAAAAAAATTCTTCAGCATGTCGTCACTGGTTACTCAGCCGGGTAACGGACCAACCCCTCACCCCGCCTCCAATTGTCCAACACTTATCATTTTTTTAATGTTTTTGTAGAAAAAATAAAAAAAAAAACATCAAAAATGTCACCGGAGACCAAAAATTCATCTACATTTTTTACTCCAAATTATGTCAGGAATCACTGGTTAAAGTAAGTCAAGTACGTCACTTAACATCCTGTATAGACAAATAGTTTTATCCTTGATGTATTTGAATGAAGATAACGTAGTTACATTTTGTATATGTGGGTATTCCAGATTATCTCTAAACTCTATTATATATAAGGTGGCCAACTGTTGGGGATCAACTGTCATGAAATCATTATCCTTCTGTCCGATCCTTTTGTCACCAATATAAGATTTATTGCCGAGCGACAGTGTATTTTCTACCGCGCTACTGGACACAAGTATAGTTTCTACCGTTCTAGAAGCAAGTTTCAAAGACGAAACCGAATTACGTGCAAAGAGGGATAAATACATACGTGGTGGAGTTTTTGTGCATACACGGTAACTTAAGGGAGGTCTATCTTAAGGTAGGACTATTTCATTATTCTGATGGCTTACTTTCGCTGTACCATTTTCCGTTCCCTGTCTTTTTTTCAAATATATTTTTTTATGTGAATACCTTGCAAGAGTTCCAGATGCGCCCGTCTGGAGCCAGTGAGACTATGGAATCACCAATTGGGGTATGTTGCGAGGCTGAAAGTAGTGGGAAGGAAAAGGAGAAGGGGAAGAGGGCGGTGTGGAAGTACCTGGCTATTCAGATCTGGTCACCAAAGAAATCTGGTTACTAAAAAAATTATATTTTTGAAACTCTCAATTCATGGTGGAATTCCATTATAATATCCTATCTGACCCGGACACGCGTTGGTTACCTAACCTTTATAACCAACGCCATCTGTTAATTTGCATACGAATCAAATCCACACCGCCCGTTTGCCACCCCCCCGCTTTCTTTATATGTTATATAATTCAACTAATTAGACCAACCAAAACCTTGACAAATTATAGACCTAAACATTCCCCCATGAATCATTCTATCTATTGGTGAAAACCGCATGAAAATCCGTAAATTAATTTTGAGTTTATCGCGAACAGACAGACAGACAGACGCATCGGAGGATTTTAATTTATAATATGTAGAGATTATAAACAAACATAAAACTTATTTCCACTTTAATTTATTGACCGTAATCGGTTTCAGCTTGTTAAGGCCATCTTTAGACTGGTATAAATTATTCATAACTCACGGTTTATATACACAAATATGGGCGAGGGGGAGAGGGGTGGTCTACGAGGATTTTATTCGAAATATGGGTTTTCTTACAATAGTGAGCTATGGCGCCATGAAATTATGCGTCGCTAACAATGCGTTGCTAAACCGTTCATCCGACTGCGATGAAACTTTGGTGAGTTGTTGTGAGCACGCCCGCGAATGTTTCTATATACGCGAGCTGTTTGAACACTGAATATATCTCCACACAACATCCCGTCTTTGACTGTCAAAATTCTAATTATTTTGTTTTTTTTTCAGTAAGATTGTAGCCTTACTTCAATATTGTCCAGGTAAAACCTTACATGTAATATGCATTATTAAATACCTAATTTTTATCGTAGTCCAAACGTTATTATATTTATGATGAACAATGTAAGTCCACAGATCAAAGAAGGGATAGTCCTACCCATTAGGGAGGGGGCACAAACCAACTTGCGCATAGCAGGGGAAGTGGCATGGGCATTTCCCTTTTAGTGATTTGTCAATAAATGGCATGCAAATTACATTCTGCGTAATGAAATGTAATAATGCAATTGAGAATGCCATATTTGGCAAACAAAGGTTTGGTTTATTTCCAAAATCAAACATATTGTTAGTGTTTAGTTAGAAACTTTAACAAATGTTTTATAATTTACTTACTAACCGCAATAATTAACGCCTAGCGCAGAAAAGTCCCACAGTAAACTGTGCTGCAAACGTTACCTTACTTTAGCGAACTTTACTTTTTTTGGACTGGTTTTTTCAGAAAACGTTCGTCGGAGGTCAAAGTATGAATGACATAATTTGTAGTTTATTTACGACATGCTTGAAACTTATCAGTGACAGCAAGATTGTCACATGGTTTGCCTCCAGCTTGTCGAAATGATATCCAAAATTGTGCGCTAGCGAAGATGCGGAGTACCCCAAGGAAGCGTACTTGGTCCCCTAATATTCCTTATTTACATAAACGAGCTATGTGACATTTAAATTGTGTCTACACTTTCTTTGGTCTATGTGTATATGTATAAATTATTTATTATAAATTACCTCTCAGTTCCTGTTGGGCAGCTTGCAAATAAAGTATACAATCAAAACATGTGTTGAAGCAACAACTCTACCATCAATTATCTCAAAGTGAAGATATTAAGTGCAATCAAATTTAACTTGTCAACTATAAAATAGGCTTAGGCATCTTGTATTCAGAAAATAGCACAGTCCTCACAGATAATAGAAACTAGGGCGATAAACCATTATTAGGATGAAATCACGTGCACAATACGTGTCGCATACATCGCTCACCCATACTAATTTTTCTTTTTTTTACATTAGCTCCACACTCAGGAGGCCCTGAGGAAAAAAAATCCCTCAGGACCTATGTCGTCTTTGGAGATGCTGTGTGGAGGGATAAAGGTATGAGGGTGTTACAGAAGATGGCCTTAACAGGCTGAAACCGGTTACGGTTAATAAATTAAAGTGGACATAAGTTTTATATTTGATTTATTATAATATACATATAATAACATTTCTAGTAGTCATACCCACATTTTGTGCGTCACAATCATTACATTCCAAAGGAATGAAGAAACTTTGAAATGTAATTAATGATTGTGACGCACAGTATGTGGGTATGACTACTAGAAGTTTTTAAACCAAAGTCAGGGAACATGAACTTTGTTTACGAAATAATAACTACTTCGAGTTTGCGAACCATCTAATAGAGACTAGCTTCAACAAAGACAAAACCAATTTTGAACATTCCAATTAGGGAATGCAATCTCGTTCTCGCGAGATCTCGGCCTTTTTCAGCGAGATTGATCTCGGACGAAAAAAGGGCGAATCTCGCGAGTTTAACGAGATTGCACTCGAGCATAAAAACGTCTTATTCAAAGCGCGGACTGACACGGACGGAGTTACGATCTGTCGGTTTCGTTCGGTGCGCGTGAGGCGGCGGTCTAAGGTAGCCTGAAATCTGTGGTTCCAACTAGCGTTGAATCCGAAGGGGCCTTCTCAGCGGCTGGTTATCTGGCCAACAAAATAAGAAGCCGTTTAGCAGACGATTCTTTGGACATTTTGTGCTTCTTGAGGAGCTATTTTCAAAATAATTTGTAATAATGGCTTGTGATTTGAACTGAACAAATCTTTCATTTGATTGGTATATTTTGTTAATTAATCTGTAATTTCTAATAGTCTGACTAATTGGTATATTTTGTTAATTAATCTGTCATATCTAATGGATCTACTGAGTAGATATAGTTTTATTTAATTGATAATAATATCTCAGTTTAATAGTCAAGATAATAAGTTTAATTTTTTTTGACTTCTCGTTGTTTTGTTTGTTATAAAAGGATTGTTTTATTACTAAAAGATTTTTGTTTGATATTAGAAGAGAAGACTGGTTGTTCCTTTCATTTGTTATTTGATAGATACGTACGTCAAAGTTTACTACTTAGAAGTTTATTAAAAAATTATAGACAAATACGTCAAACAATGTTTGATGCTTAAAAGTCTATTGAAAAATTCGTGAAAATAAGTGTTTATCCTATAATACTTGTAATTTTTATTATTTTTTCCTAATTTGTTCAAATATTGTGATTATTTCCAAAAAAAACACACAAAACTGCCAATCTCGCGAGATCTCGCAGTATTGTTATTTATAAACTCGCGGGATCTCGCTTGAGCCCCAATCTCGCGAGATTTGCATTCCCTAATTCCAATATAAATTCACATTTTAATTTGTGCGCTTTAGAAACCTTATAATAAAAAAATAAAAAAAATAATTTAGTTAATAAACGAAAGCACCCTGTAAATCACCCTTATTAACGATGTTCCCATGTTATGTTGACTCCTCCCACCGTTCTTCCCCTCCCCCCAAATCACCCCTCCCACTACCCCACCTAATTAAATCTAATCATTTTTTACTTGTATAGAATTTTTAATTTAGGGGTCGTCCATTAATCACGTGATGTTTTTAGCAACTTTTTAACCTCCCCCCCCCATGGTGATGTGTGGTGAGGTTTTGGCCTCCCCCCCCCGTACCCAAAATCACGTGTATTTTTTTAGTACAAAGCATATTGAAATTTTCAGAATATTATCGTGCGTTCAACGAAAAATAAATGCACGTGAAATCTCATTATACCCCCCCCCCCTCTTGATATTTCGTGATTTTTTCGTGAAACTTCCTCTCTTTCCTTTCCATAAAAAGACCTTCCACACAGCATCTCCAATGATTATCCCTAAGGAAAATTATTTTTCCCAGAACCTCCTCTTTCGGGGTTGAAAAAATCCACAAAATATAATTAAAAGTAGCGTAGGGATGTGCAGAGAGGATGTACCGCCGAATGTCAAAAGTATAAAACATGTTTTCATTCAAATGCATCAATTATAAAACTACTCGTCCATATACTGTACATACCAGCGTACCTATTAGTACAAAAAATCGACACTGTAAATAAATAACTGTTTGATATCCATACCAACTTATTAATAAGGGTATTTTTGAAGTCGATTTTAAGTTTGAAATTGGTAAATAATGCACAAAAAAAAAATGGTTTTATAAGAATTATACTTTGGGGTGCCAAATAGTAATGTCACTAATGTCTTAAGCCGTGTTTGGTGGCTAGATCTGAAGAAATCCTCGATATCTCGAATCCCAATTCCCAATTTGGGAATGTTATAGTTCCACTGGCTCCGGAGAGTTGACTTTCACAAAAAAACGTAAAAAAATTTCTGTGGAGTAATAACTTTTCTTAGAATAAAAATCTATAAAAAGAGCAACCAAGGGTAAATGCAGCCAGAAGGGTGAATAAAGTCTAGATGTTAATTATTTGTAATGGAAAGCTTTTTGGAACATCAAACGAGGTCGGTTTTACAATAGGCCACTAGCATGGATTTCATAACGACTTGGGAAAAAATCGTGTAGATCTTTTTACTAAGATTACGAAAATGTTAGTAATTTTTTTTAGAAATGTATCGTTTTTTTCATTATTTGGCCTCGTGACGTCACTACATGAAAATGTCCTGTCACCGAAAATGTTCCTATTAATTTTGTAAAATTCCAAACTGATTAATTTTTTTTTATATGGCATCACTTTGATTTCAGGCGACATGCGTTTGACATTTAACATTCACTAGATTCTATATTTATTGTTTGTTCTCTGCGAACTTATCATTTGGTTTGACTTTTTGACAGATGTTCTGAAGAGAACCCCGTACATTTTATATGTCGGTACGTGTTTTAGAGGTATAATGGTTATGGTGCTGATTTTAACAAAATAAAATTTTATAATATTCTTACTATTATTATAATGTACAAGTACAAGTATATTACATTGGATTTAGTAATTTAGACGTTGTACATTATAATGATTTATGATCAATAAGATGGATCAAGGAAAAAAATTTTTTGAGATGTAATATTTTTGGTATGCCTCGTTATTCTCCTGTGCCATTCGTGTGGAAAACGTTCTTTTTTTTTTTAAATGATTTTCGGCTATGTAATTATCGTTTTTTCGCACCTATAAAACTATGTCCCGTCTTTCCGGTTCATAAAAAATGTTCTGATTTTTCGGATTGAAATTTTTTAAAAATTACCAGGGTTTCAAAAATACGATTAAAAAAAATACGGATAGAATATTTGCCTAAACCGGAATTTTTTTTTTAAATGTGATGTAAGTGGCCTATTTACAATATGTGTTAGTGTTTTCTGCAAGGTCTTACTTAGCAAGCAGGTCACAGATAAAATTGGCCTTGTACCGCTTTTTTTTAACTAACATTCAGGGGATATGATTTTAGATTTTCACGGCCGTAAGTATTTTTGTTATTTATTTTTGGAGTGTTACGCCGTGTTGCGCTACCTCCTCCTTAGCGCAGCACGGTAGCGCAACACGGCATAACACCCCAAAAATAAATAACAAAAATAATATTCAGTGTTTTATTTTTAATGTTCATTTTTATCGTCCTCGGTGGTCGAGGGGTATGGCTCTCGACTAGCAATCCGGAGATCGCGGGTTTTATTTCTGTTTATTGAAGTGCTTTTGGATGCACAATTTTTTATTTTTTATTGTAAATAATATGATTTACATTTATACATACGGGTATATTTCACAAAATATTATATTTAAGGTCATCATTTGTCGTGTTTACTTATCAGAAAAGATGAACTCTTATGTCTGATAAGGGTGCCACTATTTTTACTTAGGTAATATGTTATAATAGGTTTTTTATAAAATACCAGTGAGTTCCCGACATGCGTTGCAATGCCACTAATAAAGAAATTGTTTCTCCCATTTTCCCATTCGTCTCGTTCCCCTTCCGCCTACCCTTCCCTTCCCATGTCCCCTTCCCCTCACGCGATCCCCCTCCACCTTCCCCGCCTTCTCACTCCCCTCTCCCGCGAACCCCCCTCCCGCGATCCCCTATCCTCTCCGTAGGGTATATACAATATTCGATCCCGGTATATTCTATTACAAACATACATTTTTGTATGTTATAAGAACAATCAATCAAATTTAGTACCCAACACATGTACCTGTCTATCTATCTATCTATATAAATAAAAATGAATCGCCGAAAAGTATGTACGCGCATAACTTCCGAACGACTGCACCAAATTGGATAATTCTTTTTTTTGTGTTCGTTATTGTCAGGACAAGGTGTGAAAAAAACTATTGGTGAGCTCTGGCTTTATGAAATTTGTATAAAAAAATTTCAATAGGTGGCACGCGAGCTGTTTGAAAACTGAATGTACCGGGACTGAACGTATAGAGAGTTCGCGGGAGGGAGGGAGAGGTACGCGGGAGGGGGGAGGAGAAATCAGGAAAGGGGTTCGCGGAACGGGGGTAGTTATAAGAGGGAAGGTGGAGGAGGCGGAGTAGGAACGCGGGAGGGGGAAGGGGACGCGGGAGAGGAAGGGGAGGCGGTACTTCCGACGGGACGAATGAGAAAGGACACGCAGGGAGAAACAATTTCTTTATTAAATGGTATAGCAACGCATTCCGGGAACTCGCTAGTTTACAATAATTTTTTGATTAGATGCAAAGTATTCGATTTTGGTTAGTACCGTAGGTGAGTACTTCAAACAAATGCATTAATTTAAAGAGTTTCGAAAACTGAATTTTCATTGAACAATCGATGGTTTGCAAAATGTCATTCTCAAATTGTGACATTTTTTAGAGTTTTGTAAGAGTTTTTGCAAGGATTAAAAAACTAATCAGATGTATTGTCATGTGGTTGTAATAACCCAGAAGGAGATCGCGAGGACAGAAGAAGGTATTTTGAAAGTTTCAAACATTTCCTGTGCTTAATATAGACAATTTATACATTCCCAAGAATATTTTGATTTTTTTATACATAGATTTAATTTTTCCATCTGGTGCATCATACGAATAAATGAGATGATTTTTGGACCGGTGAACAGGTCACATACAGTTGAGTTCGTGTGACAAGCATGGATTTTCCAAATTTACAGCCTGTTTTTCATTTTATTTTTTTATGTGAATACCACACAAGAGTCTCAATTGCTCACAACCGTCAGGAACCAGTGAGACTTCAGATCAGGTCACCAAGCACGGCTAAAGCCAAACAACGTTTCAATTCTGAATAGTGGTATTACACCAGGGCGATATTGAGAGTATCTTCCACTCTGAAATGTGCGCGCCCAACATGAGTAAACGGTTGAAGTTTGTCACATGAAAACGGGTCGCTTCTCAGACTCGTTCTTGAGTTCAACAGCTGTGAAACGATTTGCTAGCCTCTGTGTTTCCTCCTTCCTACAACATGGGTCTCTTCAAATTTTCACTCCTTCCTCTCCTCAAAATGACCCTTCACACTGCATCTTCAAAGATGACATAGGGGTCATAAGGGAAATCATTTTCCTCAGGATTCCTGCGTGCAGTTACTGAAAAAAAATCCCAAAAAACAATATAAAATAACTGTAAGAATATGGAAAACAGTCAAATAAAACATTTTAATATACGTGTACCTACTACATTTTCATATACGCAGATACTTACAGTCTGTGCAGACAGTAATTATGTGGTATTGTACTAAGCAGTTCTCTGCCGGGATCTTGTGCTCCCTTTACAGTTATCTGAGATAGCATTATTATCTTAATGACTGTATAGTTCGGATTGTTGTAGACGGAAATGGCGCCATCTGTTATTTTCAACCAGAACCTTTGAAGTTTCAGCATCCCTGATGAGAAAATGTCGAAAAGAAAATTATCTGATTGTATTTTTATCTTAATGACTGTACAGTTTGGATTTTTCCCTTTTTTCAATTTTCGGGATCAAATAAAAAATTCAATTAACATAATCAAAATATTAATTTTTTAATATCAATTTCCCGGCACTTTTTCTGATCCATAATTTTCTTTTTTTTTACGTGAATACCTCACGAGTCCCAGATACTCTCTGCAGTGAAACTATGGCATCCCCAGTTGGGGTACGATGTGAGGCTGAAGGTAGTGGGGAAGGGGGGGGGGGGAAATGAGGAAGAGGAGGGTGGGGAAGAACCTGGCTATTCAGATCGTCATCAAACACGGCTAAAGCCATTTCAAGCAAAGTGTTAGTTCTGAATAGTAGTCTTTCACCAGGGCGATACCGAGAATATCTACCACTCTGGAACGTGCCGCAAATATACTTTGTATTATTTTTAAATTAATGAATTGTGAAATAACACAAATTAATCAAAATAAAATTGAATACCAACGCTCTACAAGGAGATTTTTAAAATGTCTGCAATGTTACACCTAAAGCTTCAAAGCAATCCAAGCTTTCTTTAGTTTGATCGTAATTTTGCCTTTGTGTTGAATCCATTTCTTTAATTTCTTCCTTGCTTTGTACTTTAATTTCAAGGAATGAATATTTAATAGTAATGTTAAATTCCTCGGCTTCAAGCGGCGCGCAGAGAGCGTCGAGAAGGGGCGAAGAATTTTGTTTCTTTATCAAGTAGCTGCACACATTTGCGACAAAGGGTCGAAGGAATGTATGAGGTGATTCGTGACCGACAGTATATTAGTTTGACCCTTTTCATAAATATCCAAGTAATTAACTAAAGTCCAGTATCTAAACGTATATAATAATAACTAGAGAGGGAGGCGTCTACTAATATATACAGGAATTCCAAAAACTGAAAAAATCTAACTAATATCTATGAAAACCAAAGTGTTGGCGAATATCTACAGCACTGGCAGAGGTTGGATTTGCAATTATGTATAGAATATTGGAATAACGTAATATTGCGTATGCAGTTTAAAAAACTTAATTTATGTAAGTATGTATGTAAAAATCCTAATATCGGACTATTGGACACATTTAGCTGATTAGTCCAACCTACGCTCCGTAGATATTAGTCAACACTGGGACCATCATAGATATTCATCCGATCTTAGCTCTGTAGATATTAGTCAACACTCTGAAGAAGTTCGTAGATATTAGTTCAACATATGAGCTGTAGACATTCATCCGACATACAGGCTGTAAAAATTAGTATCTGGAGTCCTAGAGAGTACCCAGCATCTAAAGAAAGAAAGTGCTTGTGTTTTAATTCTGTTTATTGAAGTGTTTTTAACAGCTGACCGCGTGAAGGAATGGATTTTCAAAATTTACCCCCTTCTATCTATTACCTCTACTATGTCTCCTTTGAAATCCCTCCCTATGCCCCTCCCTCATCCCCAATCCCTCCGTCACCTCTTTAATTGCTGCCCGTTTCTGGTGAATTTCACGATACATGTGTCACTTTTTAAATTCTTAGATTTTTAGGTGTTCATCTCACAAC
Source organism: Limnephilus rhombicus (assembly GCA_929108145.2). Lineage (NCBI taxonomy): Eukaryota > Metazoa > Arthropoda > Insecta > Trichoptera > Limnephilidae > Limnephilus > Limnephilus rhombicus. Next base: position 24,715,414 of record OV815299.1, on the reverse strand, counting down.
ACAAATATTTTTAATTCCGCAACACGACGACATTTATTTTGGGAATGCACATTTAACTCTCAATTATCAACTAAATTCAATTGCCAATCTTTTAAAGAGCAATTCATTAATTATTTTTTTCATTATTGATTGCTTTGATGGTTATATTATTTGTGATTTTATCCGTGTGTGGAACGGTGGTGCACGTTTTAAAGTGTAAGTAGACACAAGATTTAGATTGCAATTGTTGACGATTCTTTGTAAGCAACGACAATATTACGAATGAATAATGTGTTGTAAATATTTGACAACTCAATGGCCGAGTGGGTTATTTATTTTTAAGTCTTCTTTCTTCTTTCTTGCCAGGTAAGACTTAGAAAGAAATAGAGTAACGAGGGAGATGACAATATTCTAGGCAGGACCTAAATAATAATAATAGGATTAAGTTTTTTAATAACAATATCATTATAGGAAACAGTGACGCCGTCAAAAGGACAGATCATTTGAAGGAGGGGCCCGAACATACCATGTTTATATTCACAAAAATCGTTACATTAAAAATATCGATTTGTATATTTGTTTGCTCAACTATGTAAGCGAGGAATTGGCAAGTTTGCTAGATAATTTGTTGCTTGAAATAGGTACAAATGTAAAATAGTGAGTCGAGTAGGTACTCTTAACAATTGAATACAATCAGGAGTTCAAATTATAATAAAAAAAACATAGGTCGCTTGTCCTTCGTCAATCTTCAAGTGTGGTCATAAATATACCAAACCGCCCACAGTGTGGTATATACTCAGAGTAACAAGATTTCTAATAACTAAAACAGATTAAAAGTGCATTAAAATGCAAACAAATCGAAAGTTTATTATATTGATACAAATAGTGAAGGAATGTTTAAATATTGGTGGAAGTTACTTATGGTGTTTGTAGTTTAACGTATTAAATATTTGAGATCAAAGATTGAACACATCAAAAACCATGAATTCTTTAATAAATACCTGTGAAAACTGATTTTTTTTATCCTTTTGTACTACGATTGAGGCACCCATACACTGCACATATAGCCATAGCGTTTTTTTTTAATATTTCGCTCAATTAACGTAATTATAACAATATTTTTGCACTTTCGACCCTTCGCACGTCTGACAGATCATAACAGTGTTAAGTTCGCGCGCTTTCAAAAGTGGCTACATATGGTTTAAATCTAATGTTTTTAACAGCAAACGTTTGTCTCTGTTTCTCACACGTTCATGGAAACGAGCGGAAAGGGAGAGCTATATTTTCCGAATTTGTCAACGATTTGGACAAATATTAGTACTCCCTCTCTATATTGTTACTCTGAGGGTATATAATAAGAAAACCTAGATATTTGTTTATTTACGCCCTATTGGGCTTTTATATTATTATATAATTTTTTTTATTACATTAATACAAATTTCATTTATAACAACAGTATAACACAAATAAAAAGATTACAAAATATACAAATAAAGCATAAATACAATGTAAAAAAATATGAACACATGTTAATTAGACATGGATGACTTTAGAGAACTCGTTGGTATAACAATTCATATACCCATGAGCAACAAAGACTTTAGAAATAATAAAAACACATTAATTTTTAACAATTATTATAAGCAATAATTATCAGCCTGAAACACTCATCAACATTGAAAAATCTTCCACACGGGTTCAAGTCCCGTTGGCGGCAAGTATCTTTTCTCGGAAGATTTTTCAATGTTGGTGAGTGTTTCAGGCTGATAATTATTGCTTATAATAATTGTTACCCTTTGTGCTATGCATAAAAATCTTGTCTAAACGTTAGTTTATAAATTAAAAATAATAATTAATATTTGACAAGTTTAAGTATTTCCCCAATAAATGTAGTCATAATTTGTCTCTACGCCACCTAGCGAGGGATTTAACACTTACAATGTCTCTCTCGCAAAAATAAAGTTGGTTGTTTTCAGGTGGAAAAAATATAATAAGCAGTAATTGTTGAATGAAACACTAGCATATATTGAATTATTTGGCGGGTATTTGATAAGCCCCCATAGCTCAGTGGTCAAGAGCAGCTGACCGGCAATCAGAAGGACACGGGTTCAAGTCCCGTTGGCGGCAAGTATATTTTCTCGGAAGATTTTTCAATGTTGATGAGTGTTTCAGGCTGATAATTATTGCTTATAATAATTGTTACCCTTTGTGCTATGCATAAAAATCTTGTCTAAACGTTAGTTTATAAATTAAAAATAATAATTAATATTTGACAAGTTTAAGTATTTCCCCAATAAATGTAGTCATAATTTGTCTCGACGCCACCTAGCGAGGGATTTAACACTTTCAATGTCTCTCTCGCAAAAATAAAGTTGGTTGTTTTCAGGTGGAAAAAATATAATAAGCAGTAAATGTTGAATGAAACACTAGTATATATTGAATTATTTGGCGGGTATTTGATAAGCCCCCATAGCTCAGTGGTCAAGAGCAGCTGACCGGCAATCAGAAGGACACGGGTTCAAGTCCCGTTGGCGGCAAGTATCTTTTCTCGGAAGATTTTTCAATGTTGATGAGTGTTTCAGGCTGATAATTATTGCTTATAATAATTGTTACCCTTTGTGCTATGCATAAAAATCTTGTCTAAAAGTTAGTTTTTAAATTAAAAATAATAATTAATATTTGACAAGTTTAAGTATTTCCCCAATAAATGTAGTCATAATTTGTCTCGACGCCACCTAGCGAGGGATTTAACACTTACAATGTCTCTCTCGCAAAAATAAAGTTGGTTGTTTTCAGGTGGAAAAAATATAATAAGCAGTAAATGTTGAATGAAACACTAGTATATATTGAATTATTTGGCGGGTATTTGATAAGCCCCCATAGCTCAGTGGTCAAGAGCAGCTGACCGGCAATCAGAAGGACACGGGTTCAAGTCCCGTTGGCGGCAAGTATCTTTTCTCGGAAGATTTTTCAATGTTGATGAGTGTTTTAGGCTGATAATTATTGCTTATAATAATTGTTACCCTTTGTGCTATGCATAAAAATCTTGTCTAAACGTTAGTTTATAAATTAAAAATAACATTAATTTTTACTTAATTACTCGTTGTATGCTTTTGGGATAAGAACAATAAACAAAAGAAAATCGAAATAAAATAAAATGATTCCTCATTTATTATTTACATCTAAAAAGTGGTGGACTAATTTGGCTTAAAATGTATCGAAATTTAAATTAAAAATGTCAGCGACATCAGTTAGTTCATTGCCCAACCTGTGTATTCTTTTCATCACAGAATTCGTAGCGAATTTATTGTTGTAAAATAAAATATTTCGTCTAGTATATTTTGGAGATATATGTAATGAAAACAAGTTTATAGCGTTAGGGCAGTCCAACCTTGAATGAACAATTTTATACAATAAAAGGAGATCAAATCTTTTTTGCCTTTCAGATAATTTCGATAAGTAAAGTTTACTGCGTTAATTGACATAATTGATTTCAATAATATGCATACCAATTTGGAAATTAATAAAACGTAAAAATTTATTTTGAATTTTGTCAATTTGTAAACAATGAGAGTTGAAATGAGGACACCAAATGCTTGAATTATATTCAACCTGACTTCTAACCAAAGACGTGTATGGTAACTTTATGGTTTTTATGTTATTAAAGTCTTTATCTATATTCCAAAGGATAATAATTCATTTGTTCTAAGGGATATTTAACTTAAAACCAATAAATCGTAGAAACTTTCGTTGAATTCTTTCGACATTTTGTTATATGAATTTTATGTTGAGGTGACCAAATTACGGAATTATACTCTAATTGACTACGAACTAATGAGACAAATTGTGTTCCGGTTCCTATTCATAAATTACGACGTTTCTTGTTATTACCTCACCTCCCCTCTTTAATTTTCCCCCAATTCGGCACCTTTTCTTCATTAACTTTCTTAACGAAATTACAAATGTTTTCTACGAATTTTTTCTTTCAAAATTATAATTTATTTTACTGCGTCATTACTTGCAAATAAAATTGTATTAAGAAAGTCCATGTTATTGTTGTTTTATAAATAAGTAGGGAGTTCCCAGCATGCGTTGCAGTGTCGTCAATAGTTTCTCCCCGCGTGTCCTTTCACATTTGTCCCCCTTCCCCCTCTGCCTTCCCTTCAACTTGGGAGGCGATTTTGGGTACCGCCGCCCCAGGAACCATTTATTGGATAACCAACATCTCTCATGGTCACCCCAAGTGGTTCGCTACATTTGGTGACTTAGCAGAGGTGCCCGGGTTCATGAAGTGAGGTTGTAACGGATAATTTCTAACTGTAAAGGAAATGTTTAACCTGAGCGGTATAACTATGATAGCATTGTGATAATAAAATAATATGGCTAGCTACAGTCTGGAAGTAGAACATGTAATATAAAGTCAAAAGAAATAAATGGAAGGAAATTAAATTAATGAAATGTGATTTATTGAATATTGATTATAATGACATTGATAAATATAATTAAAGAATAATTAATGTCTCTCAAAAATTATATGATCCCAGGGGTGTTTGTAATTCTCGAAGAGAATTACAACAATCAAACTAATGCGAATAAGAATTTAGGTTATGTGGAAGTTAAAAGAATAGTTGGACGCCAGAGCATTTTAACTACAATGCAGAAGTAACAAAGATTGAAACAAAAGGTAACCTTGACAATCTAAATAATATGATAGGATGAAAATTAACGTTACAAATTATTCGAGACGCCAAGGTGTGTCCGATTCGTCCGCCGTAGGTACGTGCTCCCTCACTGTAGGCTTGCTCAATCCAAACTCTAGCTTGCGGTTCTCTCTGTAATAGCCAACCCCAGATGCTTACCGCGTACCAACATCAGGAACAAAAAGGCGTTGTTGCCATTATTTAGGGACCAGCTGGTAGCTACCCGCTATAAGGTTTGTTCGGATTTTGATGCCGGATGCGTCTGTCTACTAAATGCGTGGTAGGCCGGATTCGGAGAGACTTGTGAAGAGAAACCTTTTGACCTCTCCAGTAGGACTCTCCCGGAACATCGCATTGCACTGCAATGGAGGGATAGATTCGTCCGTTACTCCTGGACACAATGACCCCCAGATCCACTCCTCACAACTTTTTCCTTCACAGAACTTCCTCTCCTAAAAAGACCCTCCACACAGAGTCCAAGATCACATAGGTCTTGAGGGGAATTATTTTCCTCAGGGCCTCCTGTGTAGAGTTAATGTAAAAAAAAACAATAGTGGTTTGAAAAATGACATTCTCAAAGTTTGGGATGATTGGCAGTTTCGTAATTAAAACATATGTCAGATATATACGACCTCCGTAGTCCAGTGGGTAACACTCTTGACTCACAATCCGGAGGTCGCGGGTTCGAACCCGGCATGCGCAAATAAATTTTATTTGATTAATTTGTGTTATTTCACAATTAATTCATTTAAAATAATATATAGTATATTTGCGGCATGTTCCAAAGTAGAAGATACTATTAGTATCGCCCTGGTGTAAGACCACCATTCAGAATTGAAACGTTGCTTGAAAATGGCTTTAGCCGTGTTTGGTGACCAGATCTAAATAGCCAGGTACTTCCCAACCTTCCTCTTCCCCACCTCCTTCCCCTCCCCGCTACCTTCAGCCTCACAACATACCCCAATGGGGATGCCATAGTCTCACTGGCTCCAGACGGGAGCAGTTGAGATTCTTGTGCGGTATTCACTGTAAAAAAAAAAAAAACACACTATTTTCTTCAGCTTCGCAACAATTCCCTAATTTTGGATGCCGCTGTCCCACTCTCTCCAGGAAGTTATACTCTTATAGTGTTTATAATCTTAAATGTATTTATGTAAATATCCAATCTTTTGTATTGACAATGATCTTTCTGTTTTCTCTTTAGTGAATCCTTCATGTCTTCTGAGTGAGGTCGTGGGGTTGGTGGTCTGCCGCGAAGTGACCAGTGGCCTCCACCATGAGAAGTGCGTGCCCCAAATGGCTGTGGATATTCGGATTGTTCGCCAACATCCTCCTGGCGGCCACTGACCTGTGCTATGCTCAGTAAGTGTTCAACAACATCGTCTCCTTCTTGTCTGTTCTCCACAGAACCAGCGTGATCATGGATTGTTTGGTTGTTTAGTTGCTGATTGTCTGCCGTGATGTGAAGTGGCCGATGACTAGCATGACTATGGGTTGCTTTGGTTGTCTGCCATGATGTGAAGTGATATACGGTCAGCATGACTAGTTGCTTGGTTACCTGGTTGCTTGGTTGTCTGCCGTGATGTGAAGTGACCGATGGCCAGCATTACTGGTGGTTGCCTGGTTGCTTAATTGTCGGCTGTAATGTAAAGTGACCTATGACCAGCAAGAGTACTGGTTGCGTGGTTGTCAGCCGTGATGTGAAATGACCGATGGCCAGCATGACTAGTGATTGCCTGGTTGCTTGGTTAACTGCCGTGATGTGAAATAACGGATGGCCAGCATGCTGGCTTGGTTATCCGCCATGATGTAAGGTGGTAAAGTGACCGATGGCCAGCTTGACTAGTGCTGGCCTGGTTATTTGGTTGTCTGCCGTGATTTGAAGTGACTGATGGCTAGCATGTGTAATGACCGATGACCAGCGTAGCTACTGTTTTTTATTTTATTTATTTATTTTTTTATTACATTTATTACATACAAGATATAACAATATAAAAGGAAGCTTTGACTGTCCAACTAGGAAGGTTTCCCGTTTTAGGACAGTCAAAATGGCAGGTTGCGTGTACATAATTTCACATTAATGGATTCGATAATAATTAACAATAATGGTACATATTGGGGGAGTTACTTTGATATTAGGTACAATATCAGATATAAGTTGCGTTATTCTAGGTATACATCAGTAATAAAGAATAAAATCCAGGTAGGTACATGTAAAATATAAAATCAAATAAAAATATAACATATAAATGTAAGAAAGAAAAATAAAAAAAAGTATTTTTTTAGGAAAATACAAATTAGCAGTAATAAACAATAAAATCCAGATAGATACATGTAAAATATAAAATAAAAGTATAATATATAAATGTAAGAAAGAAAAATAAAAAAAATATTTTTTAGGAAAATACAAGATACAAAATCGAAGAAATCAACTCAGACTACGTTTTTTAATAATTTTTCGGAATCTGTCCTACCTAAGTCTAATAACCATTTTGTAATTTTAGTACCGAAGGATGATAATAAGGAACTCCAGTGAAAAATATTATGGCTTTAAAAAAATATGTTCATATAGACCAAGAAACGCTGATTCTGAATAAATAAGTTTTATTTCATAATATTAAATGCAGAGTTTTTAATAAATTATTAAAAAGTGCATTTTTAAACCTCTTCGGAAAACACAGCGTTAAGTTGGCATTACTGAAATGGTTAACCGTGACGTCACAGTTAACCTGTCACCTGTGTATTGTATTGTATTGACATTTGAAATGACTTGAAGTGCACACGTACCTATGCAATTCAACATTTCGTGTTTTTGGTTTATTTTCATACTGTTTATAGAGATTTAGATAAATAATAGTTATTGTGTTTATTGAAACATAATTTAGGCCATCAACAATTTACGAAAAGGGCTATATTTGCGGACAATCTGCAATAAATGTTGTCTATTTGAGGTTAAAGTCGTGTCATATTTTGATGTTTGTTTTTATGTATTTTCAAATTGTTTTTAGTATAGGGCTTTTTATACAAGTTGTTACACACTCGTCATGATCAGTGTATTATAAATACCAGTGTTTCTGTATGTATTATACATAAAACAATGTACCTACAAAGTAACACCTGACACAAAACACGATGTCACATGTATTTGCAATGAAAGAGATGATTTATTGTTTTTATATTGCACTTTGATTAAATACAATAACAGTAGCGGTGAAATGTGGACATTTTATCAATGTTTTTCTATATTAAAAGCAGTTAATCTTGAATAAAAAACACACCTCACACCTAAAAGTCATTATCCGCCATGGTTATTCTGGGTTCTTCACAGTGTTGCCAACAGTTAGAAGTGAAATTTCCCTAGAATTTCACATTTACGCAATTACCTACGTAGCCACCTGATTGTGTAACACTAATCCTGTTATATGTTAATTAATATGATAATTAATTGGAAAGATATCGGAACTTGGTAAATATACTAATAATACCGTGATTTTCCAAATAAAACACTTTTTGCTACGTGAAGTAATAATTTAAAAGTACGAATACACTCACCACTGAATTAGAAACTGAATTCCAAATTAAAAAAAAACACTTTGCAAAATAAAAATCATAAGCAACCCGCCGCTCATTTGTACCAAGCGTGGTATTTTGAAGACCCCCCCCCCCCGAACGTGTCACGTAGTATGGGTACGTTCTCTTATATCATTTTGAGTTGTCAGTGTTAAAAATAACATGGCATGTAAGTACATGAAAAATAATTAAGATTCATAGGAATTCCAAAAAATATATATACGTATATATATAAATAATACCAGTAATACTGTCATATGTAATAAAATTTTTGCCAGAGTTCGAAATTTCCCTAGATTTTGTCCTGATTTCCCTTATCCCTAAAAAATATTTTTCTCCCCTAGATCTAGGGAAATTTCCCTCGACATAACATCACTGATTCAAAATGACAACTTAAAAAGTAAAAAAATTAGACCACCATAGATACGGTGCGTTTCTGGGAGTCTTTAAAAATTAAAACTTTGACAATTATTTTAACTATTAAAACTAACTATAAAAATAAAAATAAAAATGCAGTTATTTAAGTTTGAAGGTCTTTATTCATTAAAAAAAATAAAAAAAATTGGACTGGAGTTCTCTATAAATTGAGAGGGGATTTTGTTGTATATTTTTGGTCCTAGGTATGAGAAAACTTTTTGATAAGCCGCAGTATTGCTTGTTGGAATCGAAAGGTCGTTTCTGCTCTTACTTCTGGTTTGATGATTATGATCGACTGTTATCGTTTTGCTTATATTTTTGTGGACGCAGATTGTTATTCTTTTTATGTAACACTGTCGAACATCAAGCACATTAAACTCCTTGAAGAGAGCGTCGCTCGAGTATCTGAAGGGTTTCTTCATAATGACGCGTAGAATGGATTTCTGTGCCTTCAGTAGCGGGTATAATATTGTTAATCCTGTTCCACCCCATCCAATGCAACCGTAGGTTATGACGGAGTTACAGAGCCCGTAGTATATTTTTTTAATGTCTTGAGTTTTTATAATTTCCCGCAATGCTATAAATATATAAATAAGCTTGCGCACTTTATTAGCTGTGTTTTCAATTTGTTGTTTCCATTTAAGGTGGTTATCCACTATTATACCTAAATATTTAATAGATTTAACACATTCAAGGGTTTCGCATTTACAAGTATGATTATTATTTCCAAGGCTACACTTAATATTATGTATTGTGAGGTGATGAGGTGTTTTGGGTTGCCCTGCAAGGGTAGCGCTACATGTGAGATATTTTGTTTTTTGTATGTTTAGTGTAAGCAAATTACTGTCCAGCCACTGTTTTACTCTGTTGCTTGATAGTTTGCAATGGTGTGGAGTGACCGATGGCCAGATGACTATTGGTTGCTTGGTTGTCTGCCGCGAAGTGGAGTGACTGATGGCCAGATGGCTACTAGTTGCTTGGTTATCTGCCGTGATGTAAAGTGACCAATGCGATAGCCAGCATGATTTTTGTTTGATTATTGGTTGAATGGTGTGAAGTAACAGATGGCCAGCATAACCACCGGTTATTTATAGCATATCTTTGGTTGCTTCTTCCTTAGGTCCAGTCTGACCTTCCAGGACATCCTTCCAGAGGATCCCAAGCAATATGACAAGATGCGGCCGCCCAAGAAGGACGAGGGACATCCCACGGTGGTTTACTTCCACGTTACTGTCATGGGACTGGACTCTATTGATGAGAACTCCATGGTGAGCTTGATATAATAATAAATGTGAAATTAGTGCGATCACAACATCCCATATAGTCATTGTTGAAGATGTGCCCCAGATACTTGTGTTTCTTCTACTATTCCAGAAACCCGCCGCTCAGGAAAGCTGGTGGAACGAGTTATGGACCCTGCCCGTATTTGACCAAGACCAAGAGAGTGTTGTTTGGGTTGTACTGCATGATTATTTCGAATGCAAATTATTCTTTAAATATTTTTAAGAGAATGCTAGACCCCTTATCGACGAAGTCATAAAAATTTAGATTTTTTTTGCTTGTTTTTCGTTGGTATTTTTTTTTTCAATTAGTTTTTTTTATTAATATTTATTTAAATTTAAATTCGTATTTAATAATACATCAAGTTAGCCTCCCAAAAACTGGGCGTATTGTACAGGGCCCGCAGATACTCTGTACAAATCTGCTAACCCTGTACAAATCACAAGTGCGACCCACGGTTGAATTTGGCAGCCACCTCTGGTCTGGAGCTCCAAAATACCTGAAAAATACCCTCGACTCTGTGCAGAAACGGGCGGTCCGTTTAATAGATTCTCCCATCTTAACAGACGGATTGCAATCTTTAGAGCACAAGCGTCGGGTGGGAATGCTATCCTTGTTCTACCGGTATTACAATGGAAGATGCTCCGAGGAACTAGCATCATTGATCCCTTCGTGACCGGTGAATAGTCGGGAAACACGCCAAACGCGTGCCCAAAATTTGTACACGGTTGACATTTGTCACATGAGAACGGGTCATTTCTTCGACTCGTTCTTGTGTTCAACAGCTCGGCTGTGGAATGATTTGCCGGCCTCTATGTTTCCTCCTTCCTACAACATGGGTCTCTTCAAGACCAATGTTCATTCCTTCCTCTCCTCAAGAAGACCCTCCACACAGCATCCCAGATGACATAGGCCCTGAGGGAAATTTTTTTCCTCGGGGCCTCCTGTGTGGAGTTAATGTAAAAAAAAAACATCACGTTACACATTTTTTGATAATAACTATCGCGTAAAAAATGCAAAGAAACGTAAGAAAATAAAGTTTTCAGAAAGAGCAAGAGAGCAAAAAATATATAATTAATGGTAGAAAATAATAAATAAAATGTTGATAATATTAATAAAACGCAATTAATAGATACGGTACATAAAGTAGCGAAAATCGTTAATCTTTTCGTGAATCCTTCACGCGCGATTGGTTGTGTGCTGTGGTGTGAATTGACAGATGGCCAGCATGACTAGTGGTAGCCTGGTTGCTTGTTAGTCTGCCTTGATGTGAAGTGACCGATGGCCAGCATGGCTACTGGTTGCTTGATTGTCTGCGTGATGTGAAGTGACCGGTGCGATGGCCATTATAACTACTGGTTGCTTGATTGCCTGTCGCGATGTGAAGTGACCGGTGCGATGGCCAGTATAACGGAGGCGTCTACTAATATCTACAGGAATTCCAAAAATTGAACAAATCGAACTAACAAATGAGAACCAAAGTGAGGACGAATATCTACAGCTGAAACTGCTGACTAATATATATGAGAACCAAAGTGTGGACGAATATCTACAGCACTGGCAGAGGTTGGATTTGCAATGTATGTATAGCATATTGGAATAACGTAATATTGCGTATGCAGTTTAAAAAACTTAATTTGTGTATGTTTGTATGTATGTGAAAATCCCTAATATCGGACTGTTGGACACATTTAGCTGATTATTAAGGAGTTGGATTTTTGTTTTAACAGCTTTCTTTATTTCGAGTGCTTCTAAATTATTTAGTTTGTTACGATGACCATTTCTATGTCAGTTAGGTTAGGTTAGGTAAGGTTGTGGTGCCGTGTATTTCGAAATAAATATCTTTGTATTATGACCTTCATGTTTGTTCAATAAATTTTTGTCCTCGTAAACAGCAAAATACATAATATTATGCAAAAACTTCATGTACGTTCTTTAAACGTTTAAGCCTTTACGTAATTTGTAATTACGTAATTAAGTAATTTATGCTTTTCCGTACAACCTCTTGCTCAGCTGCCCTCTGTAGATATTAGTCCAACCTACGCTCCATAGATATTAATTGCCACTGGTACCGTCATAGATATTCGTCCGACCTTAGCTCTGTAGATATTAGTCCTCACTCTGAAGTTCATAGATATTAGTCCAACATATGAGCTGTAGATATTCGTCGAAGATACAGGCTGTAGATATTAGTATCTGGAGTCAGTATAACTACTGGTTGCTTGAATGTCTGCCGTGATGCTAAATGACCGAGGCGGTGGCCAGCATGACTACCAGTTGTTTGATTACTTGGTTGTCTGCCGTGATGTTAAATGACCGATGCGATGGCTAATATGAATACTGGTTGATTGGTATCTACCGAGAGTCTAGTAACCCCATACACTAGGCCCTGAGGAAAATAATTCCCCCCAGCCTATGTCATCTTTAGAGATGCTGTGTAGAGGGTCTTTTAAAGAAAAGTGGGTAAGAATCCAGAGGTCAGTGTGTCCAGAGGTGACAGAATTATGAATCCATCCCTCCCGCTGCAGTGCAAGACGACCGTTCGAGAGAAATCAGGTGGAGAAGTCAAAGGGTCTCCTTTAACCAGTATCTCCAGATCCGGCCGCCACGCAGCTGGAGGGCAGGCGCATCCACCACCAAGACCTGGACACACCTTACCTTATGAATCCGGGGATCCCTGGTAAGTCACCAAATGTAGTGAACCAATTGGGGTGACCTATGACAGAGGTAATCCAATAAATACTTCCCGTGTACCGCGGTGCAGCCTTCCAAATATAAATTGATATTAGAAGTTTTTGAAATAAAGTTTTTTCGACAATATGCCACTTGCATCACATTTTTTAATTTTTTTTTCTGGTTTAGACAAATATTTTAAGATATTCCATATATTTTTTTTATCGTATTTTTGAAACCCTGGGGATTTTTTGAAAATTTCAATCCGAAAAATCAGACCATTTTTAATAAACCGGAAAGACGGGACATAATCATAAGCGAAAAAATTATTATTACATAGCCGAAAATCATTTAAAAAAAGAACGTCTTCCACACGAATGGCACAGAAGAATAACGAGGCATACCAAAAATATTACATCTCATAAATATTTTTTTCCTTGATCCATCTTATTGATCATAAATCATTATAATGTACAACGTATATATTACTAAATCTAATGTAATATACTTGTACTTGTAAATTATAATAATAATAAGAATATACCGACTTCTAAAATGTACGGGGTTCTCTTCACAACATCTGTCAAAAATTCGAACCAAATGATAAGTTCGCAGAGAACAAACAATAAATCTATTGAACGTTAAATGTCAAATTCGAAAATTCGCCTGAAATCAAAGTGATGCCATATGAAAAAAATAAATCAGTTTGGAATTTTACAAAATTAATAGGAACATTTTCAGAGACGGGACATTTTCATGTAGTGACGTCACGAGCCCAAATAATGGATTTATTTATTTAAAAATAAAAAACTGTACATTTCTAAAGAATTTTACTAACATTTTCGTAATCTTATTAAAAAGATCTATCCACACGATTTTTTTAAAGTCGTTATGAAATCCATGCAAGTGGCCTATTTAAGCTATGAATTTTTCTGAAAGTTTTTTGTAATGGAGATTTATTGTTGAATTCGGCTTTTTTAATTTCAAAACACGGCATACATGAATGAAACAGTATTATTAGGGGTGGCCGGACAACTCATAATCATGCAGCTTCAACACCTCCTTCGAAAAGTCATTAAAAGTTTTTTTTTAACTTTAGATTTTTTCCTTCCCTTCCTTAAAAAGACCCTCCACACAGCATCCCCTAAAATGACATAGGCCCTGAGGGAAATTATTTTCCTCAGGGCCTATGTCATCTTAGGGGATGCTTTGTGGAGGGTTCAAAATACCTGAAAAATACCCTCGACTCTGTGCAGAAACGGGCGGTCCGTTTGATAGATTCTCCCATCTTAACAGACGGATTGCAATCTTTAGAGGACAGACGTCGGGTAGGAATGCTATCCCTGTTCTACCGGTATTACAGTGGAAGATGGTCAGAGGAACTAGCATCATTGATCCTTTCGGCACCGGTGCATCGTCGGGAAACACGCCAAACGCGTGCCCAACATTTGTACACGGTTGACATTTGACACATGAGAACGGGTCGTTTCTGCGACTCGTTCTTGTGTTCAACAGCTCGGCTGTGGAATGATTTGCCGGCCTCTGTGTTTCCTCCTTCCTACAACATGGGTCTCTTCAAAACCAATATTCATTCCTTCCTCTCCATAAAAAGACCCTCCACACAGCATCCCAGATGACATAGGCCCTGAGGAAAATTATTTTCCTTAGGGCCTCCTGTGTGGAGTTAATGTAAAAGAAAAGAAAGGGAAGGATTGGAAGTTCTGGGAAGGAAAAAATCACGAGGGGTGGGTAGTAATCTGGGGGTCAGTGTATCCAGGAGTGATGGACGTATCCAGGAGTGATGTCGAGAGTCCGGCTGAAAAGGTCAAAAGGCCTCCCTCAACCAGTCTCTCTTGATCCGGCCCGCCATGCAGCAGGTGGGCAGGTGCATCCGCCTGACCTAGACAAACCTTACTCCATGAACCCGGGCACCCCTGCCTAGTCACCAAACGTAGCGAACCACTTGGGGTGACCTACGGCAGAGGTGTTGGTTATCCAATAAATGGTTCTTAATATCTAACACTTAGCATGTTTCTTATTCTAATAAAAATATACAATACTAGCGAGTCCCCGAAATGCGTTGCAATGACACTAATAAAGAAATTTATTTTTATTTAAAATTAAAATTCTAAAACATGCGATACCTAGGTAACGTATTGATTGATTTTACTGCATGATTATATGATTTGAAATGGGTGTGGTATAATACAAAATCTTTTTTGAAAATTTAACAAATCTGCCAACGACTTATGGTGTAACCTTATTATACTAAAAATAAACATTTTTTCTCAAAATTTAAAACATGCAAATGCTAGATAAAATAACAATCTTTCGAAATCCATTTATAATTTTTTGTGGAAAAGAGTCAATACGTCTAAAATCTGATTTAAAAATGACATATTTCTGGTTTTGTCTGGTAAAACCCTATTATAGACGTCACATTCTATTGACATTTCTGCAAGTCTAGGATGAATATTTATTTTTATTTTTATCTTTATAAATTGTAAAATTTAATTGAATATTAGCGAAACTCAATTCAAAATCTAGAAACAGAAAAATCAGTAAAAGATATTTGCACCTCTGTGACGTAGCGCATTTGTCCGGAAAGTGAAAGGTCCTGGGTTCGAGTCCCAATTGTGCAAAGAACAACACATTGATCTCTCAGTGCAATTTAATATCGACTCCTGGGAAATGACTACCTGGTACTCACTCCACCAGTATGTATAATATTGAATCTTTTATGTGTGATTGAGCAGTGATTACCACCAGTATTCCTAAAGGCCATAAAAACTGTTCTTATCAACGAGAAGTGAGCAATACCCAAGTGTTACCTCAGTGCGCAGTATTCGAATCTGTTATGTGCTTGTGCCGTGATTACCGCCAGCTGTGCCTCTCAAGAACATAATATCGATTCATCGTAATTCGGTATCAGAAGACAACGGGTAAGTCAGTCCTAAATATCCAAATGTTTTTCAACTTGAACATTTATTTATAACTAGCTGGGAAACCCGGCTTCGCCCCGGAGGTTGATATGAGATTGAGCTGGCATTCGAATCCACGACGGATCTTGCTTTATATACCCCTACCAATGGGTAGCCCCACCCATACAAAAAAGGCTTCGAATAGTCCACAATGTTCCAGAACATTCCACAACATTCGACAGTGTTCTGGAATGTTCCACAATGATCTGGGATGTTCACACTCCACAACATTCCAGAATGTTCCGGGATGTTCTGGAATGTTGTGGAGTGCTCTTGAATGTTCTGGACTGTTCTTGAAATTTTTAGAGGGTGAAACTTCCAACCCTTATATCTTCAAAAGCACGCCCTTCAGGTAAAAACGGGAACCATCTTCATGGATGGGGGATAGAAGGATACTACAACTAACTCCCTTCATCGTATGTTTTCGTTTTTGGGACTCGAACCCTGGAGCAGCCAATGCAATATGCATTAAGAAAAATGAAGATAATGTTGGTGGTTCTTAATCGAAGTATGACAGTTAAAAAAGACCGAATCGGATATCGACACCAGTGGTTAGCGCAGTGGCCCGGAACCGTATTTACAATCCCTACCCCGATTCAGTCACGCTAGCGACTGAAACGCGGTAGGGTTTGTAATGCGTAAATCACCAACAAACACTACCACTTTTTCGTTATTTGTTTTTGGGGTGTTATGCCGTGTTGCGCTACCTCCTTCTTTAGCCAACGTTTCGGACATCGTTGCAGTGTCCATCATCAGGGCAGATCCGGCAGACCCGGTAGATGTGTGATCTACCGGATCTGCCGGATCTGCCCTGATGTTGGACACTGCAACGATGTCCGAAACGTTGGCTAAAGAAGGAGGTAGCGCAACACGGCATAACACCCCAAAAACAAATAACGAAAATGCTTTTGGCCGTGAAAATCTTAAAACTTATCAAACACTACCACGTTTCAGTCCCGCTAGTGACTGAAATGCGGTAGGGATTGTTATGCATAAATCACCTTACAAACACTACCGCGTTTCAGTCGCCTACGCGCTTCGTTGCTCTATCTGTTTCGGTGAGGGTGACGACCGTAATTATAGAGAGGTTAGCAGAGAGGATGGACAGCGTTTTTTTGTTAGAATTTTTTTTTTACATTGAAAATTTATTTTAAGTAAAAAAAACGCGTGTTTTTTTTTTACTGAGAGTGACGACCGTAATTATAGAAGGGTAAGCAGAGAGGATGGACCGCTTAATTTTTTACTGAAATTTTTTACTTAATAATATTTTTTTTTTTAAATAGAAAATTTATATTTTAAGTAAAAAAAACGCGCGTTTTTTTTTTACTTAAAATATAAATTTTCTATTTAAAAAAAAAAAAAAATTAACGCGGTCCATCCTCTCTGCTTAGGTACCCTATAAATTTAAAATAAAAAATTACTATGTAAAAAAAAAAAAAAATTAAGTAAACAAAAACGCAGTCCATCCTCTCTGCTAACCTCTTTATAATTACGGTCGTCACCCTCACCGAAACAGATAGAGCAACGAAGCGCGTAGGCGACTGAAACGCGTTAGTGTTTGTAAGGTGATTTATGATTAGCAATCCCTACCGCATTTCAGTCACTAGCGGGACTGAAACGCGGTAGTGTTTGTTGGTGATTTAAGCATTACAAACCCTACCGCGTTTCAGTCGCTAGCGTGGCTGAATCGCGGTAGGGATTGTAAATACGCGGCCCGGAAAGCCGAAGGTCCTGGGTTCGAGTCCCAGGGGTGCCAATATATTTTTCTGATTTTTTGTACCCAGATCTTTCGATTGAATTTCGCTAATATTGTCTTCATTTAATTAAATATTACGATTTGAGGTTTTACTCATAAAGTTTAAAAATATTTTAAAAAAGTAAATATTCATCTAACCAATTTCCGACCGCTGTTATAGACGATTTGCCTGCTAGCATTATACGCACTGTAATAGGTAGGTACAGCAACCAGACAAAATCTACAGATAATCCACTCCCATTCAAAATCTGCTTGAAATCATCCAAATCTCATTTAAAACCGCCCTAAGCTCAGCTAAAAGCACGCGTTTCTTGATTTTTTAAATTAAATTGCAAACGGCTGACGATTTGTTCGGCGGGGCCTTAATTCTTCTCCTTTACATCGAATTCCGGGAAAGCCTTTTGTCGCCAGTCGGCAGTCAATCTCACCGGAAGCCGGATATACTGCGGGAAGTGGAATGGGGGGGGGGCAGGGACAGTCATTTGACGGATTAATGTAGGTACTATCTACCCCTCTTTTGCAGATTCGCGAAATGTCAGAATTAGGTCAACGAGATCGGTTTTTAGGTTACCAAATTTTGATGACCTTCCACACTAGTAACCAAATTAGGATAAAAGCCACCATTTTCACAATTGACGGATTTTAATAAAAAATTGTGAAATATTTAAATTAATTAAGTTTTTCTGCATAGGTATTTAAGTTTAATTGTTGTGTGCAATATAGTTGTGAATGATGAATTCTTGGAGCAGGTGGATGGGTTTGTGTATCTGGAAATTCAATTCAATTTTATTATTTCAAAAACATTACAAAATTTTACATTTAAATGCGTTTTTAAAATGCATTTGTACTACATTGAACACATACTATGTAATATGTATGTAATATGTAATAAGCATTAATAGAGCTTGCCTTTTAAATGTAGCTTCACTAATGCTAAATATGTCGATATCCGAATTAATTCTGTTCAACAGCAAGGTTTCTCTCCCGACCGGCATGACCATTTCAAGTTAGTTCTGCAGGCCGGAAGATAGAACAGTCTATGTTGTCGGTGGCGAAGATACCCATCGGGTATGTAGAAATGAATGCTCTCCAAGATAGCCGAGTTTTCAAACCATCCGCGAATCAATCTGAACAAATGTGCAGCAATGTGTACATCCCTTCTGACCCGTAGATGGTTCATTCCGAGCATACCCAAAAGAAAGTGGGTGGGATATAGCCAGAAATTTCTTCTGAACTCTCTCCAACATGAGGTAATATTTTACTTGGTTTGGACTCTAAATTACCGACCCACTTTCAAGTCTACTCCTTACTAAGGAATTGGAGGTTGCCCACCACTTTCCCACGGCGTTCTAAGGAAACAGATGGTTTCCTCCTTCACCGTACTCGTCAGGACTCTAATTTTTTTTTTATAAAGAAGCTACTTTTTATTTAAAATGACTCTAGACCCCCAATGTCCGGGCATACATTGTTAGCAGGCAGTATGCGAGTGCGTACATGTTGTTAGTTATTTATTTCACAGTATCACGTCTCATCTCCGCCTCCTGATGTAGCTGAAATAAAAGTTTGTTAATATGCAGAATAAAAATTTAAAAAAAATACATATTATGATGAGATTGTTTAACTTAACCAAAGCAGCTGAGCTACAGTCACCCGGCAGTCCCGCCGATAATAAGCGGAGCCATCAGTCTAGTCGCAAGCGAGACTCGGTGTCCACGCCCCTAAGCCGGCTTCCCGGTAGGCCCTCGAAGAAAATGTTGGGATTAAGGGCAGAAAGACCTGAAGACACTAGGGATAAAAGAGAGCATCGGGTCACCGGAGGCAGGGCGGAAGGGCACCGGTCCGCTACGGTTGGTCTTCTGGCCCGCTCATGGCGACGGGGGAGACGCGGGCGGGTTTTGCAGCGGCTACCTTGGGAGTCATCTTCTCGGTTGTTGCACGGACATAGATCTAGTCCACCCCCTTGATGGGGTGTAGGACAATACAAAAATGAGATGGTAGTTCAGTTCCGGCTCCTTGAATGATACAAGTCAAGACACGAAAAACTTGTTGATATAATATATATCTTAGATTTAGAAAAAGAGTGCTAGAAAAATGCAAGTATAGTTAGGATACGCGAAGGTTATTGACAATATCTAGTTAAACAAAAAAGAAAAAACAAGTAATAGACAAATTTTTGATGTTAAAGAGGTTGTTGAAGATGGTACCTAAGAAAACATGATATATATTAATACAAAACATGATACATGAGTAAACAGTTTTACTAAGGAATTTAATAAAATTATGAGAAACGGAGTGTCTCTAAAATTCCTTGCAGTACGCAGAACAAATCCTAGCATTCTCAATGAAGTGCTACAAGCCATCTGAATATGAGTATGAAAGGTCAGCCTATTATCAAACATGATTCCAAGATCCTTCATGGTGGTGACACGTTTTAGACTTCAGGCGTCCATCGTATACCGGTAATACCAGGTATGACACGCCCTAGTGAATGACATAACTAAACATTTAGATATATTGAACTCAATCCGTATTTGGAATGGAATTATGTTTACGAGAGATGGGAAGGCTGATAGAGATATTGAAAGAAAAGTAAATGCATGTAACTGGAGGACTGAACGCTGTTTTTTTTTTACATGAACATTGGTGCCAACAAAAAACTGTCCAAAGAAGCGAAGCTCGCCGTCCACAATGGAGTGCTGGTACCTACCCTGATGTATGGAAGTGACGCATGGAACTGGCAGAGGAAGGATGAAAGTAGACTGATTGCTCTAGAAATGAGATCCCTAAGACGTATGTATTATCATACATGGAATATGCATATATGTCTAATCGTAATGGTAAAAGCATGTCTGATGTAAGTGTAATGAGTACCATTAAGAAAGGGACGCTCAGATGGTGTGGGCATGAACAGCAAATGAATGAGGAAAGGAGTGTAAGGAAAATATATGACGCAAATGTGAATGGTAGAAGAATCCCCAGGAAGACATGGCACAACCAAATGGATCAGATACTTGAATTGGGCCATGCCAAGAGTCAGAATAATAGAAGAGCATGCTCATGTATGAGACGATGTATGAATGTGATAGAGGCAAGGAGTGTATGCCAAGACCGAGTTGTTTGGCGGTTGGTTAAATAAATATATGTAATTTTAATATTCTAATTAATAATTGTGCCCCTTATTGTAAAAAATGTAAGCAAATTCAAAACGCCGGAGCTCACCATTATACATAGAAATCTTCGCGGGCGTGCGCACAACAACTCACCAAAGTTTTATCGCAATCGGATGAATGGTGAAGGAACGCATAAGGGACAAACAAAAAAAATATTCATTTTTGTATTTATACTACGCATTCGAAAACTAAACACTGTTTTTGAAAGGAGATTTAAATTTTATAATTCAATATAAATATGTAATTTTTGAAAAATAAAAAAATTGGATACAAACATAAAAAAGTTTTAAAAATGGCTCAACTCCCCTTTTTTCTAACTAAAATTACTGAAAACGAAAAAAAAAACAAGAACTCGTAAGAGAAAACGATTTCACAGCGAAAATAAAACCAATTAGAGTAAGGGGTTACCAATATTCAAGTTAAACCGCTTCACACGTTCCCTTTATAAATAAAACACGTCCAGTTATAAAGAACTAGTTAATTAAATCTAGCATTATTTCATTACACCTTCTTTAAAGGTTGTAACCGCACGTTTCCTCTGCTTGAACCATACAACAAAACTAATTACCCCAGGTGGTAATAACATATGTAGACTTAAATAAGGTAACGCCGACGCAAATTACGTGCTCACGTATAGATGACTTCATTACATTTAGTTTTATTTTACATTAGCTTCAAGCAGGAGGCCCTTAGGAAAATAATTTCTCCCGGGGGTCGTCTTTCTAGAGAATGTTCTGGTAAGGAAAAAAATCAGAGTATGCAATTCACACGCGATGGAAGTGAAACCTTCAGAAAACTATAGTAGACGAATGGGGAGGCTACGAAGCACCGCACAAAGAGGAAAATGATACGACCTATAGGAAATCCAAGAGATGTATGTATTTGTCTTTTGGTAGTAAAACTTCTTTACGCACACTGGACTTGGGGGGTAAGCTGGTGAATACATTTCGAAAAAGTGTGATGCAAACGGTGATCGATGCGAACGGTGATCGGGCGAGGCGAACGGTTGGGCCTATACGCACGCTTGAAGTTGAGAGGGAGATATAAGTAGCGATGATAAAAAGAGAGAGAGTTACGTTTCGTATATTACCGTAGGGGCAAGAGAGAGTGGTGCGAGCACAAGGAATCATTTATTGAATAACCATGTCATAGGTAGCCCCAAGGTCGTAGGTCACCACAAGGTCGTAGGTCACCCCACCGTCGTAAGTCACCCCACAGTCGTAGGTCACCCCAGGGTCATAGGTCACCCCATGGTCATATGTCACCCCAATAATAATAATATTTGGATGATTTATATAGCGCCGTTTTTGTGAAAAAATCACCTCAAGGGCGCTGTACAAACTTAAAATACATTTCTAAAATCTAAAAAAACTACAAGCTAGGCAAACAATTATAAACAACTTATGGCTAAAAATTGCATACATCGGTTCATTGATCACCGATACGAAAATATGTGTACAATATTTTGACCAATGAACGCGATGCTGCCTAAAATTTAATGAAAACAGGACCATACTTACCTGGGAGGTCGCTTGAAATTAACACTGTATATTGTCCAATGTCATATGTCACCCCAATGTCATGTGTTTTTTCATGATTTAGTGAAGTTTTACGTCAGTCGTGTGGTCTAAAGCACACTCTTTTTTTAGTGTCGCTATTTATCGTTTCATCGAGTTTCAAATCATAGGTATGAGCGATGGGTAGGAATCTGGGATGTCATATTTCACCCGAATATCAATGTCAATGTCATAAGTCACCCCAATGTCATCGGTCACCCCAAGGTCACAGGTCTCCCCAAGGACATTGGTCACCTCAAGGTCGTAGGTTACCCCAAGGTCATAGGTCACCCCACGGTCGTAGGTCATCCTAAGGTCGTAGGTCACCCCATGGTCATATGTCACCCCAATGTCATATGTCACCCCAATGTCATGTGTTTTTTTATGATTTAGTGAAGTTTTACGTCAGTCGTGTGGTCTAAAGCACACTCTTTTTTTAGTGTCGCTATTTATCGTTTCATCGAGTTTCAAATCATAGGTATGAGCGATGGGTAGGAATCTGGGAGTCAGTAAGGAGTGACGCACGTATGAATCCAATCCTCCCGCTGCGGTGCAAAGCGATAGGTCGAGAAAGTACGGCTGGAGAGATCTAGGTTAGGTCACCCGATCCGTCTGGCACGCATTAGTAGCGCAAACGCATCCGCCACCAAGACCTAGACGAACCTCTCGAACCCGGACACTCCTGCTAAGTAACTCACGAAACTTAGCGAACTATTTGGGGTGACCTATAGCAGGAGTGTTGGTTATGCATTAAATGGTTCGAAGGGCGGCGGTATTCATACACGCCTCTCAAATTGTGCGTATTACGAAGTAAGCGGAGTAATTTTACCCACATCTAGTCACCAAATTCGGATAAAAATATTTAAAGCAATGTTTTGATTCTGAATATGTCTTTCACCAGGGCGATACTGAAAATATCTACAACACTCGTTCAATTCTTTTTAGCCGAAACTGTTAATGTTATGTACCAAAAAATACAAAGTGAAAAACTAGAGTATGAATAATATACTAGGTTTTAAAAATGCTTTCACCTTTTAAACACTGCTCAGATAATCTCTAGTAGTGTGATCTACCCTGATATTAATAAAGGAAGTTGAATTTTAGGGGCGGTTATGGGTACCGCCGCCCCGGGAACCATTCATTGGATTGCCGACATCTCTGCCGTAGGTCGCCCCTACTGGCAAGCTACGTTTGGTGACTTAGCAAGGGTGCCCGGGTTCAAGGCGGGGGTGAGGTTTGTCTATGGCGGCGGGTGTGTGTCCTCTGTGTGTCCTCTGTCCTCTGACTTTGTTTTTTTTACTTTAACTCCACACAGGAGGCCCTGAGGAAAATAATTTCCCTCAGGGCCTATGTCATCTTTGAAGATGCTGTGTTAAGGGTTGTTTTGAGGAGAGGAAGAAATGAATATTGATCTTGAAGAGACCCATGTTATAGGAGGGAGGAAACACAGAGGCCGGCTAATCGTTCCACAGCCGAGCCGTTGAACTCAAAAACGAGTCATAGAAACGACCCGTTCTCATGTGACTAATGTCAACCGTGTACAAATGTTGGGCACGCGTTTGGCGTGTTTCCCGACTATGCACCGGTGCTGAAGAGATCAATGATCGGAGCATCTTCCATTGTAATACCGGTAGAACAAGCATAGCATTCCCACCTGACGCCTGTGCTCTAAAGATTGCAATCCGTCTGTTAAGATGGGAGAATCTATCAAACGGACCGCCCGTTTTTGCACAGAGTCGAGGGTAGTTTTCAGGTATTTTGGAGCTCCAGACCAGAGGTGGCTGCCAAATTCAACGGTGGGGAGCACTTGCGATTTGTATAAGGTTAGCAGTTGTGTACTATTAAAGTATCTGCGGGCCCTGTACAGTACGACTACTGCGTAAATCGAGAGGGACTGGTTGAAGGAGACATTTTGACCTCTCCAGCCAGACTCTTGACCCATCGCCTTGCACCGCAGTGGGAGGGATGTATTCATAGGTTCGTCACTCCTGAACATATTAACCCCCAGATTTCTATCCTCCCCTAAAATCTTTTTCCTACCCAGAACGTCCTTTTCCTAAAAAGACCCTCCACACAGCATTCTCAAGGGTGTTTATGATTAGCATCCGAATATTGCTTTCCTCATTATCTCAAAACTTAGTGGAGATATCTGACTAATCAACTGGACGATCCATAAATTATTATCTGCCCAATTAAGATTTTTATTATTTGAAAATGTTTGATCAATTTTAAATAAACTTAGTTCACTTCGGGTACACGGACACGCCCATAGCACTCTTCTATAGGTTTTTCTATACAGTGTTTAAAATACAATATAATGAATTTAATATGCATGACGAGAAAGCACTCGTTTTTAATGTTAAAAAAAATTACAAACACCCTAAGGCTTTTTTGAAAAGTACGAGTACTTCGCTTGTATGGAAAGAATAAAAAACAGACCCTCATAATCTTGTTTCTTTTATATAGGGTGTTCCAAAACTCAACGTTATTCCTAGCAGATCTCCGTGGTCGAAGGGCGAGGCTCTCGACTAGCAATCCGGAGGACGCGGGTTTAAATCCCGGCGTGCGCTAATAAATTTTATTTGATTCATTTGTGTAATTCCACAATTACATTAATTTTTAGTTTATAGACTCCAAAGACATTGAAATATAAGTAGATAGCATCTGCAGTTTTTACTAGGTGGGACTGCGCTTCCGGGTGTCGCCGATATTGTTTACCAATTAATAAATAAACTAAATGAACGAATAAACCAAACGAACGTTAAACTAAATGAACGAATTCTTTCCGTATTCAAACTATATTGTTAACCAATCCTAATGCAAATTTCGTCCACCACCACCTTCTATCCCAACGTCCTAACCTTCTCTTCCTTTCTGAGACGCAGATAGCCGAGCCTACACACGCCTCCTATCTGGATTGCCCGGGCTACACACTCGCAGGTAAATTCAGACCCAAAGGAGGTGTCTGTCTCTTCAGCCGAGCTGACGTCAACTGTGTGCTCCAGATTCGACGTAATGTGGGTGGGTGCGTGTCAATCTTGCCAGTACGGTAAGATTTTACGCGTGTTTATACCGCTCACCGAACCTTAGCGTTTCAGATACGTCCGAACTCTTCAAACATCTAAGTAATATTGTTGATGACCTCTTGCCCCGCTTCCCTACGGCAGAGTTTGTAGTCCTGGGGGACTTCAATGTTCATAACGAACCTTGGTTAAAGTTCTCAGGACCGACGACTCTGCTGGACGAGAGGCGGAATCCTTTGCCCTCTGCCACGGACTGGAGCAAATGGTTCAGGAGCTTACAGGGGTTCCTGATGTCCAGACTAACCGCTCCAATATGTTAGATTTGTTTTTAACCACTGTGCCACACGGTTACAAGATTGAAGTCACAGCGCCTTTAGGATCGTCCGACCACTGCCTTGTGACGACATCAATCCCCGTAACCTTCAGATCGCCTAACGAGCGGCTGAAGAGAAAAGTGTGGCACTGTATATCAGCAGATTGGTTTAGTCTGCGGGCACATTTTAATGCTTTCCCGTAGTCAGCCGTCTGTTTTCGGACCTCGGATCCCTCAAGATGTGCCCAGGAAATTGGTCAAATCATCACACCCGCGATGGATGGCTTCATCCAATCCACTGTTAAAGAAACTGGTGTGGGCTCAAAGCAGTGGTTCAGCCGACAATGCTCTGAAGCAGGGCGATGAAAAAACGCGGCTTACCGAGCCTACAACACATCTCGAACGTCCGAAAACAGAATAGTATATAACAAAATGGCAAAGGAAAGCAAGAGGATCATAAACAGGTCAAAATTCGAGCACGACCTGCAGATCAGCAGACAGCTGGCTGCCTGCCCGCACGGTAGCAGAGCGTTCTGGTGCAAACCCAGTCTGCCACCTCTTACCAGACCTGACGGCTCTCTAGCAAATACCGCCGCCGAAAAGGCTAACTTATTAGGCAAAATGTTCGCGGAAAACTCGACCCTCGATGATCAAGGTGCTACCCCGCCGTCGGTTCCTCATTGCGGTTTTCATATGAAAAAGCTGAGGATCCGGCATCGGGATGTACTCCAAGTCTTACGAGGGCTTGATATTAATAAAGCTAGTGGGCCTGACGGAATACCTGCCCTGGTATTACAGGTGCAGAAATAGCTCCAATTTTGACGAAGCTTTTCAAAATGTCCCTGAAGTCTGGCTCTGTGCCCTCTGGTTGGAAAAAAGCGATCATTCACCCTATTCCAAAGAAGGGTGACCTCTCCAACCCAGCCAACTACCGTCCCATAGCGATCACATCAGTTCTGTCTAAGGTGATGGAACGTGTGATCAACGACAAACTGCTCACATACCTCGAGAAGAACAAAATTATTAACGACCGTCAATACGGATTCCGGCGGAACCGCTCGTGCGGTGATCTTCTCGCGTATGTGACGCATGTTTGAGGATGGTGCCTGGAACGTTTCGGTGAGACCCAAACGGTTGCACTGGATATTTCCAAGGCCTTTGACCGGGTTTGGCACCGAGGGCTTGTCAACAAACTGTCTTCTTACGGACTTCCCGCATCCTTGTGTACGTGGATTGCCGACTTTTTGAGGGAGAGGTCGATTCAGGCGGTTGTTGACGGTTTCACCTCTTCATCGCATTCGATAAATGCTGGCGTCCCACAGGGATCGGTTCTGTCACCGACTTTGTTTCTGTTGCACATCAATGACCTCTTGTCATGTGCACCGATTCATTGTTACGCGGATGACAGTACAGTCCATGATAGCTTTTTGTTTGACAAGCCCCCAAAGGGCACACAAACTCCAATGGCTCGGAGGGCTTTGAAGCAAAGAATGGACGGTTACCTCGAGAGTGTTTTCTCTTGGGGTAAGAATAACCTCGTCGAATTTAATGTTTCAAAGACCCAATCATGTTTGATAACGTCTAAAAGGGATCGAAATGAAAATCTAGTCTCCTTCAACGGAAGCAATCTTCCTAACAGGACCTCCATCGATATGCTTGGTGTAACTCTAAGTGACCAGCTCAGGTACGGGGGCTCCATCGAAACCAGAGTTAAGTTAGCCTCTCAGATACTGGGCTTACTGTATAGGGCCCGCAGATACTTTAATAGTACACAACTGCTAACCCTGTACAAATCTGTTGAATTTGGCAGCCACCTCTGGTCTGGAGCTCCAAAATACCTAAAAAAAAAACCCTTGACTCTGGGCAGAAACGGGCGGTCCGTTTGATAGATTCTCCCATATTAACAGACGGACTGCAATCTTTAGAGGACAGGCGTCAGGTGGGAATGCTGTCCTTGTTCTACCGGTATTACAATGGAAGATGCTCCGAGGAACTAGCGTCATTGATCCCCTCGGCACCGGTGCATAGTCGGGAAACACGCCAAACACGCGCCCAACATTTGTACACAGTTGACATTAGTCACATGAGAACGGGTCGTTTCTATGACTCGTTCTTGAGTTCAACGGCTCGGCTGTGGAACGATTTGCCGGCCTCTGTGTTTCCTTCTTCCTACAACATGGGTCTCTTCCTGCCCTCAAAAAGACCCTCCACACAGCATCTTCAAAGATGACATAGGCCCTGAGGGAAGTTTTTTTTCCTCAGGGCCTTCTGTGTGAAGTTAATATTAAAAAAAATTATATATACATAACTGATTTTTTTTAAATACATGAAAAATGAAAAATTGAATAAATAAATTGTAATAGGTGGTACGCGAGCTATTTGTAAACTGAATGTACTGGGGCTGAATATATGGAACGCGGGATGGGGTTGGTGGGACGGGGGAGTTGGAGAGGGGAGAGGGAAGGCGGGGAAGGTGGAAAGGGAACGCGGGAGGGGAAGGGATGCGGGAAGAGAATGGCGACGCACAGGAAAGGACATGCACGGAAAAACAATTTTTTCTTTGAATATGGCATTGCAACGCATGCCGGGAACCAGCTAGTACATAATAATTTTGTGGAACCGTAAGTTATCTTGATGTAAAATTCTATATTTAAATTAAACAAAACCCTCGCAGAAGAATAGTAGGTATGATGCTAACATTAATTGATTGAGGTATGTTATTACAGCCTGTTTGTGACTATGAACACATCTAACACTTCTGAAGAAGCATTTCCAACTGCATGCAATCTTGGTATAAGCGAGTGTTCAAATGACTCAGTCCTGATTTCGTACAGTCAAATTAAACCATTCAATCAATTCTGCATCATCTCAGAATGTCGTCTATTCACATTCGCTAAACGATGAAATCCGACCCATTGTGGAACTCACTGCGATAATATATATAAGTGCTCGTATCAAATTGAGGTAGGCAATTGTATTCAATTATTAAAGAAGACAGCTCTGCTCACGTTCCGCTCATCACACAGGCGAGATTTTTTGTCACATCGTTGATATTAGAAGCATCATGTTCCCATAATATTGCAAGTAGCATAAACCATAATTACTTGATGAAATAATTAAATCTCCCAAAACTTACAACAACAAATCACTTTCAATAATAAAGAACTTCACGCCACGGTACATCTCGCAGCCAAGGAAAAAACATTAAATTCATGTGGATACAAAACGGAAAAATATATGTTCGAAAATATGAGAATTCCCCGGCGATATGGGCAAGCAGCCAAACATGTTGGAAAAATCTAAATACTGCATACATATGCACTTTTTACACCCCTATAACAATCGCAATGGCTCTGTCTTTATATTATCAAATATATCAGAGGTATGAGAATCGAATTAGATCATTTCTCTCTGAATGCTCTCTCCTAAAACTATGACGTTATATGTTTAATAACTTTAATATACCCCTACAGACTATAATATACCTACTAAGCGCTGAATTTATGTCACTGAAACAATTACATATATTTAAAAGATATTCTAATGTACGCATTCAAAAACCAGGAAAACTTTACACAGACAAACTCGGGCCAATCCACAAGATCTACATTTCAACATACATTTCACCAACCTACAACTAAAACGACTTTTGGACAAAGAAATATGCAATACTTCTCTATAAAATTATTTAATTTATTCCCTCTTGCAATAAAAAGCATTGGAAAAATAACCCACTTCAGAAGAAGCATAAAAATATGAATTGTGGACATGGGAAGGAAGAATATAGATACAATTTTGCAACCTAACAAAGATTAATGCTTGTATTTTACTTTCTTTTAGATTTAATTTTATAATTTTCCTCTGTAATATTTTAACATAGGTATTTACTTATATTTCAAACAACAAAACTTGTACAATGTGTCCTTAGAACCGGGTATCCCAGTAAGGACACATTTTAATCTAAAAAACTCTAAAGCAAAGAAAAAAACATAAATAGAGATGTTGCAGACCGATTGTAAAATCAGGCGATCTGCCGCGAGGCACTTGACAATGATTTATCTGTTTTCACGATCGGCCGCCTACAGAGACATGGCTAAATTATTCAATTCAAGATGCAGAGGTAAGTACTGGTTAAACGATACACCATTTTTAGACAAAACAGAGAAAAACTAACATCCAGAAAGAAAGACGGAAGATGAGTTTTAATAGCTATCAAGAAAAACATTGTGGCCTATCAAATATATGATGAACCCTCTAATAAATATTATATCCGATTTAATATTTACGTTCAAAATTTATAAATTTAATTAACCTTATAGAATGTCATTTACCTACAAGAGTTAGTCGTTACGAAATCCTGTTTAAAAGTAACAATACCAAGACTATATAGCATTACGTGGCTTACCGAGCCTACAACACATAGGCGGGCTCAATAGGTCGCAATTTCTGCAAATCCAGTCTGCCACCTCTTACCGGACCTGACGGCTCACTAGCAAACACCGCCACCGAAAAGGCTAACTTATTAGGTAAAATGTTTGCGGATAACTCAACCCTCGATGACCAAGGTGCTGTCCCGATGTCGGTTCCTCACTGCGGTTTTCGGAAGTACTCCATGTTTTACGAGGGCTTGATGTTAATAAAACTAGTGGGCCTGACGGAATACCTGCCCTGGTACTGCAGAGGTGCGCTGCAGAAATAGCTCCAATTCTGAAGAAGCTTTTTAAAATGTCCCTTAAGACTGACTCCGTGCCCTCTGTTTGGAAAAAAGCGGTTATCCATCCTATTCCAAAGAAGGGTGACCGCTCCAACCCGGCCAACTACCGCCCCATAGCGGTCACATCAGTTCTGTCTAAGGTGATGGAACGTGTGATCAACGACAAACTGCTCATATACTTCGAGAAGAACAAAATTATTAACGACCGTCAGTACGGATTCCGGCGGAACCGCTCGTGCGGTGATCTTCTCGCGTATGTGACGCATGTTTGGGGGCGATGCCTGAAACGTTTCGGTGAGACCCAAACGGTTGCACTGGACATTTCCAAGGCCTTTGACCGGGTTTGGCATCGAGGACTTGTCAACAAACTGCCTTCTTACGGACTTCCCGCATCCTTGTGTACGTGTATTGCCGACTGCTTGAGGGAGAGATCGATTCAGACGGTAGCCGATGGTTTCACCTCTTCCTCACATTTGATAAATGCTGGCGTCCCACAGGGATCGGTTCTGTCTCCGACTTTGTTTTTGTTGCACATCAACGACCTTTTGTCATGTGCACCAATTCATTGTTACGCGGATGACAGTACAGTTCATGATAGCTTTTTGTTTGACAAGCCCCCAAAGAATCCACAAACTCCAACAGCTCGTATGGCTTTGAAGCAAAGAATGGACGGTTACTTCGAGAGTGTTTTCTCTTGGGGTAAAAATAATCTCGATGAATTTAATGTTTCAAAGACCCAATCTTGTCTGATTACGTCTAAAAGGGATCGAAATGAAAATCTAGTCCCTTTCAATGGAAGCAATCTTCCGAACAGGCCCTCCATTGATATTCTTGGTGTAACCCTAAAAGACCAGCTCAGGTATGGGGGCTCCATCGAAGCCAGAGTAAAGTTAGCCTCCCAGAAACTGGGCGTACTGTATAGGGCCCGCAGATACTTTAATAGTGCACATCTGCTAACCCTGTACAAATCACAAGTGCGCCCCACGGTTGAATTTGGCAGTCACCTCTGGTCTGGAGCTCCAAAATACCTGAAAAATACCCTCGACTCTGTCGGCAGAAACGGGCGGTCCGTTTGATAGATTCTCCCATCTTAACAGACGGATTGCAATCTTTAGAGCACAGGCGTCGGGTGGGAATGCTATCCTTGTTCTACCGGTATTACAATGGAAGATGCTCCGAAAAAATAGCATCATTGATCCCTTCGACACCGGTGCATAGTCGGGAAACACGCCAAACGCGTGCCCAACATTTGTACATGGTTGACATTTGTCACATGAGAACGGGTCGTTTCTTCGACTCGTTCTTATGTTCAACAGCTCGGCTGTGGAATGATTTGCCGGCCTCTGTGTTTCCTCCTTCCTACAACATGGGTCTCTTCAAGACCAATGTTCATTCCTTCCTCTCCTCAAAAAGACCCTCCACACAGCATCAAAGATGACATAGGCATAGGGAAATTATTTTCCTCAAGGCCTCCTGTGTGGAGTTAATGTAAAAAAAAAAATTACAAAAACTCGCTTGAATCTATATTACATGAAGTTGGTGAATTACGCATGCAGATGTGGGGAATCTATTTAACTGCACAGAAGGTTGGTACAAGAAGGCTATACTATCATAACTTTTCAATCAATATTAATTTAACCTAAGTCTATGTTTATATGTATTATAAGTACTTATATTTCTTACTTTTATATCCTTCAAGAGCTGGTATTCTTTATATACTTTCTGATTTAATTTTACGATCTAAAGCCACGTTTTATCCTTACGTTTTAAAATTATTTTTACTATTTTCTTATAATTGTATTGAAATTATTGTCTTTTTGATTTTGCGATGCGAAGTTTAGAAATTTTTCATGTTATTTCAAAAAAAATCATAAACATTTAAAAGGTTTATTCCGGGAAATTGGGAAAAAAATTAATCGGAAAATTATATTAAAGTTTTTCAAACTGAGAAATTTCGAGTTAGGTAAATTTCTTTTTGACATTTTCTCATACTCATGAATCGGCCACAATGTTTTTATTTTCACATCATATTCACAAAAGTCATGTTCTGATTTGGCCAATCAGCCCTCCAAAAGAGAACTTGGAGGCTTGATTGAGTTTTGGGACATATGTATAACATATTCATATATAAGTGGATTATTCGTATACAATATAGGTATACTCGCTTCAATCAACATTGTAAAAAGTACAGGGAAGTTGTACGTCATTTAGTCAAATTCAAAAAAATAATAAGAAGAGGACGTGACACGAGTCGTAAATATAAAAAAGCCTGGCATTAGAATGATCCAAATTAACCACCCGCCCCCCTAAAGTTCGGTATAGCATGTTGAGCAAACACATGGGCGTCTCGTGGTGATTCGGCACCAAAATTTTATACTACTCGTTTTATTCTAAACCAGTGACTCTGTGCAGAAATGAGCGGTCCATTTGATAGAAACTAGTAGTTTTGTGAACAATAGACCAACGTCCAAAAAAATATGTTTAAAAAATTGGGTAAATAATAATAAAAATAAAAATGTATCTTTGAAATCGTTGGATTTGTAGGTAGGTACTTACATAATTGCCTGTCTTCTTAATTATAAACCTCACTTATAATTTCAAATAATGAAATTTACAATTTGTCCAAAGAAACGTCACTATTTCAATGACAATTATTTGCAAGTAAAATTTCTTTATGCACGCTTCACTTGGGGAGTAAGCTGGCGAATGCGTGACGAGAGCGTTACGAAGAGGGAGATAATATCTATATATCTTATATACGACAATTCTGGTTCATCGCTCCTAAAATATATAATGCTCTACTGATAAAGTCAAGTAATTCTTATTCTCTTTTTATAACACGTGTACAACATTGGAATTTTGAAAGCGGACGAACGTATATTCAAGAATTCATGAGTTCTTAACAATACATTTTAATTATTAATTTTTGCTTTTCAAAATTTTAATTTCCATTTTTATTTCTATTTTTCTTTAAAATGTTGTTATTTTTTTCTCTTAGTTTTTCACTAAATTTTATTTATGTTTTAATTTTGATTTATATACTTATATGTTTTAATTTATATAGAACACTTGAGTTCTTAACATTTAATCTTTATTATTAATTTTTGTTTTTCAAAATTTGAATTTTCATTTTTATTTCTACTTTTCTTTAAAATATGTTCTCTTTACTTTTAAGTATTTCTTTTTTTTTTATGTTTAATCATCTGTTTTAATTAAATCGTATTTAAAATATTAAATGTACGACTACCACAACACGGGCATTAGCCTAGTGTGGTAGCCAAAAAAAAACAAATATCTGTAACTAATAAAAAAATTTATGAAATAAAAAAAAATAAAAAATCTTATATTGTAAGTTATTGAAGTTTTACTTGAGTCGTGTGGTCTAAAGCGACACTCGTTTTTTTAATGTATTTTTTGTTTTTTCGTCTGGTGCGTACACAAATATATCAGAAGGTTTTCAAAAGTGTGAATAGGCCACATACAACTGTCAGTGTGAGAAGCCTGGATTTTCCAAATTGGTAAATTTGGAAAATCCAGGCCCCTACCGCTACAATATCTCCTTTGAAATTGCTCCCTCCGCCCCTCCATCGTCGTTGCCTTCCCCCCTCCCCGTCCCCATCCACAATTTTTTTGTTGGATTTTGAAGAAAAAATATTTATTCTATTTTTTTAAAATCTCTAAAAGTCACCGGAGACCAAATTTTCATTTTCTTTTCTTAACACCCCAAGGGTTAATAATTTTATTTAAATTTTTCGGTAGGAAAGGCAATTATAGAAATTCAATTTATCCAAATAATTTTTTGACACATCTACCGGATCTCTCCTGATGATGGACACTGCAGCGCTGTCCGAAACGTTCGACAAAGAAGGAGATAGCGCAACACGGCATAACATCCCTAAAGTAAATAACGAAAAAAATGGTATTCATAATGTAAACCGATACGTAGTAAAGTTTAAGCGAAAATAGTGAAATTAAATGTAGGGCTTCTGCATTCCTCGGCATTTTTTAATGTTGTGAAAAAGATGTATATGTGTTTTTGGACAGCACGAAGTCTTTCTTGATTATTTTCTATATTATTTTATGAACCCAATTTCAAGTGCCTTTAAATAAACAAACGAAGATGTCACCTTTCTTCAGGATTCAGTAACATCGTCGTAAAAGTTGGGAAAACCTTTTTCGAATGGAATAATTAATTGTCCCTTTTAGATAAATGTTATGTTTCGACAACCATGAGCCACCATTGCACGAAACAGTTGGACCATTTTCCAGTAAATAATTTATATTTGGCAACAAGCTACCTCAGACACAAAACATTAAAATAATGTATAAATGTATTGTGGGTTAAAAAGTATGCTACTTTGCTTTCCATTGTGTCTACAAATAAAAACCGTTGTATTCTGGTGACTGCATACAGTGCCCTCGCTTTGAAATGAAGGTTTGTTTTATTTATTTTATTTAGGCTGTTAATGTACGTCATAAGAACACTTAAATGAGGTTTATGAAACTTGAAGAAACTTAGAGAAATAAACAGAAACTTAAGGAAACGGAAAGAAACCTAAATACTTAATGAAATGGAAAAAACTTGATGAAACTTAAGGAAACGGAAAGAAACTTAAGGAATTGGAAAGAAACTTACAGAAATATGAGAAAACTGAAAGAAACTTAAGGAAGCGGAAAGAAACTTAAGAAAACGGCAAAAACTTGAAGAAAACTAATTTAAGGAAACGGAGAGAAACTAATAAAAATTTAAAGAAACTTGAAGAAACAAACAGAAAATTAAAAAACGGTTAAGAAATTGGAAAGAAACAAACACAAACTTAATGAAACGGAAACAAAATGTAGAAACTTAAGCAAACCGAGAGAAACTAATAGACATTTAAAGAAACTTGTAGAAACAAACAGAAACTTAAGGAAACGGTTACAAACTAAAAGAAACTTGAGATTGAATAACAAATAGATTAAATCAAATTTTAGACGTATTGACTCTTTTTCACGGGGTAGGCAGAGAGGGCGGACCGCCAAACAACTCGATCTTGGCACACACTCCTTGCCTCGTTCACATTCATACATCGTCTCATACATGCTGTTATATTATTCCGACTCTATTATTTCTAGTAAAGCTATATTTTAAATTTTGAGCAAATAAGTTTATTTTTAGTACAATAAGGTTTACCGTAGTTTATTGGCAGATTTGTTAAATTTTCAAAAAAAAAAATTGTGTTATACAATACACATTTCAAATCATATAATCATGCAGTAAAATAAATCAATAAATTATTTGGGCAAGCTGCTTTTCAGAATTTAAATTTTAGTTCAAATAAAATCATTAAAAAATATCTGGTACCTTGTTTTGTAACGAAAATACTTCAGTATACTTACTTTTTTATTTATTTACGGTCTTACAAAGAACAAAAAAAATTACATAACTTTAATAGTTTTATCATCACAAGTTTGAGCATTTTTGAATGTAGGTAGGTATTTATCAAAGCAAATTTTGAATGAAATAAAATCGATATTGAGTTATTTATTATGTTAAAATGCTGGTGTGGAGAATAATTAATTTTTCTCATCGGAATCGCCCCGTACGCAAGGGTACGATCAATCGCAAGATCCTCGTACTACGAAATTTAAATTCTCAGTCTCTGGTTAATGGCTCGTAATGAATATTTTAACTTTATAAAACAGACCAAAAATATACTATCTAAACTTTTTATTAAAATTAAATTAAAGTAAATTAAAGATAATATCATCAAAAAATTTGAAACCCATCAATCAAAAAGATATCAAGACAACTTTAAAATACCAAAATTTAATACCAAACTAATGCAAAACAATTATATCTATTTAGGAATAAAGTTTTTCGACGACCTTCTGATTGAAATTAAAAAAAAAACCAAAGATATCAATAAACTGAAACTCAAACTGAAGCTACACTTCATCAGGAATAATTAACTTAATAATTACCTGTTTTTCTCTTTCTTTCTATATATTATCAATCTATATTCATCTAATATTTTATTTAGATTTTTCGAATTTCTCTTAAGTGCACAATATTTTAGTATGTAATATGTAACCGTATCCCATGTATGTACACCTACACGTATAGATAATCCAGATGTTAAAATTGTTCCTTTTATATACTTAACTACTGCATAATGTTATTCTATGTCTGTTATAATTAGTGTAACTCGCTCATCAAACACAAGAACTAGCTTCTTCTTTGGTGAGATTGCAATTTTAAATAATTGGTGTACCGATATATAATTTATATAAAACCATAATTTATATATATATATATATATATATATATATATATATATATATATATATATATATATATATATATATATATATATATATATATATATATATATATCTATATGTTTCATAACGCTGATGGATTTCATTCGTTTTGTGCTCCGATTATCATACGGGATCGGAGGAACCCTGATTTTGGACTTCCGCACAATAAGGGTGCCTACCTACACGGAAAACAAGTGTCAAGCGCTTTATCGTCAGTCCGTTGCTAACCACCGACCGTATCGTGACATTTCGCACCACGCCGAAGTGTTATTCATCATATCGTCACATAAAGTGTAAATCCTACCGTCTTATTTCGTATACTTTGTGTGAACTCGTGACTCAAACTTTACCGAAGTTCTACCAATTAAATAGAACAATCTCGAACGCTTATGGACATCTATGACTGTCACCAAGCCAGAAGACAACAGACGTGAGTACCACTTAATTGTGATATACCTTTCTTGTTTGGTGGTTGGGCATAACTTATCGAAATCCATAAGCGACTTAGCAAGAGTAGCCGCAAGGTTACCCTCATCACCATGCCCCGTGCGTGATCATTTTTGGTGCCGGAAACCAGCGAACCTTTAGATAAATTCTCATAATAAATTCTTTCTTTGGCAAAACGAAAGAATGCTATGAAATATTACGTGAATTGAAATGTCATTTCAAAGAACGAATTCAAACAGTGAATCGTAGAATTAGTTTACACAGTTCTTAATTATTAACGACCTAACGGGTATTTAAATTATATCGAATTCTACTTTTTAATTCATAAAGTTTTCCTGATTATTTCGTTAGTACATTTGTTTATTAAAAAAAAATGGCTAGTACTTTACAAGGCTTGCGTAGAAGACGGAACGTAGCCATTAGCAGAATAAACAAGGTGTATGAGGTCGGTCAAAGCGTTTTGCAAGATGCAACCAATTACCCATTATTTTTAGCGTATTATACGAGGTTGCAAAACATTGTTAATGATTTTGAAACCGTTCACGCTGACATCTTAGCTTTAGATGAGGCAAACAAGGACATTGAAAATCAAGTTCGCGAAGCTTTTGATAATGTTTATTTCAAAATCGTCGTAATTCACAAGGAATTAACGAATCAATCTTTCGAATCGGAGCCCGCGAACATTATCGTACAAAACTTTTCAACATTTCATAATCAAGCTGTCATAAAACAAACGTCATCGCTTACTTGTGACATGAATAAGGCAAAACCTGAAATCAAAGGGTCCTTGACTGCGTTCACTTCAAAGTGCGCATTTTGCAAGGGTATTCACCATATCGCTAAGTGCAAATCATTTGCACTCAAATCGGTTCAGGAACGTGCTCAATTCGCAAAGGCACACCGTTGGTGTCTGAATTGTCTCACGCCTTCTCATTCTCTCACGAATTGCAAATCTGTGTTTGATTGTCAGAAATGTCATCGTAAGCACCACACTCTTCTTCATAGGGAAGACAACATTTCTGCTGAAGAGGAGTACCAACGACCCACCACATTTGCCATTCAAGGAGCTTCTATTTCAGATCCTCCAGTTCTTTTCCTCGCTAACTTCGGTGACAGCTCCATCGTACGTTTGCCTACTGCTCATATTAGCAATCGTGATTCCTCCGGCAGTTTTCAAACATTTCGTGGGTTGACCGATTCAGACAGTCAAGCACACTTCGTATCTAATCGCACTGGCGAGCGTCCAGTCAGCTCTCAGAAAATCCGTGGCTTAGGCCAATCTTCTACAACCGTGTCAGGCGTCACTAATTTCGATGTCGATGTTAAGGGACAAACTACCTTCAACACGAAGTTACTTCCATCGCCAACGATTCAATTCGACCAGTTATCTTGTCATCTGTTCCAAGACATACTTCATGCCGACTCTGACTGTCACAAACTGACAACTGACACAGGAGCGACTGACCTACTTCGAGATGTTGAGATCTTGCCATCTTTACCGAGACCCCAATTAACGGGTGATCTTCACCAGCCTTCAGCTATCAATTCACCATTCGGTTGGCTTCCTCTGGATTCGGTTGGTTTTGCTACCGATCGTCAAACAAACTCCTTCATAGAAACCAACCAGTCTCGTCTTCCAGAAGAAGTCAAGAGACTGAGGGAGTTGGACATATTTCCTCAGTCTTCACAGCCCACTAAACAACGTAGTGACCAAGTGTATCGCATTTATCGCTCACGTGACTTTTCTAGTCAATTTATCGAAACCAACCAGTACCGTCTTCCTGAAAAGGTCAAGAAACTGAGGGAGTTGGACACATTCCCTCAGTCTTCACATCTCACCCCTGAAGAACAACGTGATGAGCAGGTCCATCACACTCATCACTTACGTGACCCTTCGGGACAATTCATCGTAGCCTTACCTTTTAGTGAAAAGGATAAGGATATCGCTTCCCCAGGTTCGCGTGAAGCCTCTTCGCGCATCATCCTTTCACTCGAACATAAACAGACATTAAAGCTCAGTTTACGTGAACCGTACTTCGCTTTCATGACTGACTACTTGCACAGTGGTCACATGACACGCGTTCCTGGAAAAGATTTATTCAAGGAAATGCATCACATACTTCGTCATTGCATTCTTCGTCCGGGCACCGTTACCACTATATTGCGAATGGTCTTCGATGCCTCGGTGACGGAGGTGAATGAATCATCGTCAAATGACGCCTTCCTTATCGTTCCCAAGCTCCAAACGAACATTGCTGAACTTCTGCAAAACTTTCGTTCACCGTCTGTGGTGTTCATTGCTGAGGTGCGGCAAATGTATCGCCAAATATTTCTTCATGAGCCAAATCACGCGTTCCAAAGAATATTTTGGCGTCATCAATTATCGGAATCTACCCCGGATTACCCATTACACCCTGTGACTTCTGATATCTCTGCCTTTATTCTGTCCTATCGTATTGTCAGATCGTTGACAGAAAAGAAAGGTTACGGATTATCACTCACACGCCACGCGATCACTTCGGACTCAAATATCGATTCTATCGTCATTGGCTGTTCCAGTCTGGAACAAGTTCAACTAACGCAATCCGAAGTCATCGAACATACCAAACGAGGTCAACTTGAACTGCAGAAGTGGGATTGTAGCAAACCGAAACTTCGCGCCTTTCTACCGTCGGACTACTATCTCACTGATGTAATCTTAAAAAATGTTGATCATTCTTTTACTCTCAGAGTATTGGGATGGAAGTGGAGGCCACCGGATGCTTCACCCGATGATACTCGTCACGGGAATCGTTACACCGACCAATTATCGCTTTTGACAGTTATCGCATCTAACCATCGGCGTCAAGCATCATCGGTTGATAATTCATCGGATACCGCTTCACGTGGTCATTCTCCGGCTGATCTAAACCGTAACGTGTTATGGTGGGCGGAGCCCTCCGGGTTTGTCCAGCCAAACGACTCTTGGCCCATTTTAGATGGCCATGTTAACA
Source organism: Limnephilus rhombicus (assembly GCA_929108145.2). Lineage (NCBI taxonomy): Eukaryota > Metazoa > Arthropoda > Insecta > Trichoptera > Limnephilidae > Limnephilus > Limnephilus rhombicus. Next base: position 24,675,538 of record OV815299.1, on the reverse strand, counting down.
AAACTGAACTCCACTCTGAGGAACGAGTTCAATCGTCATTAGTCCAACATGATGATATTCTGCTGGACTTTTATTAAAAAAAATATATCGTTTTCGGAAACTCCAACGCCTTATGGGTTCTTGTTATCTATTCGTACACAACTTTCATAACAAAGCCTCTCGTCGTTCGGATTTTCTACTTAATCATTTCGAAATTCGTATTCTATCTTTAACCAAACATTGGACATCACTCTCTACGGATGAGGTGATTAGAATCATAATTAAAAATCTTGTGCTTATCGCTACGTTTCGTACTTTGAATGGATCTTCTCTTACAAGACCATTCACCAAATCGTATCCATTGCCTAGGCAATGTGACTAATCATCATCGTTTCGCGGTTCGTTTTATTCTTTTTTACGTCTATGTTAATCGTATCATTTAGTTTCTTATCGTCTAGCTTGTCTATATCTCGTTATCGTTTAAAATGACTTCTTTTGCTTCGTCTTCTTTTCATCTACGTCACGTTTCATGGCATTCTGCGTTTCGCTTAACGTTCAACTTTTCTTTAAAATACAATTAGCTGTATTTTGGTGGGCGGAATGTTTCATAACGCTGATGGATTTCATTCGTTTTGTGCTCCGATTATCATACGGGATCGGAGGAACCCTGATTTTGGACTTCCGCACAATAAGGGTGCCTACCTACACGGAAAACAAGTGTCAAGCGCTTTATCGTCAGTCCGTTGCTAACCACCGACCGTATCGTGACATTTCGCACCACGCCGAAGTGTTATTCATCATATCGTCACATAAAGTGTAAATCCTACCGTCTTATTTCGTATACTTTGTGTGAACTCGTGACTCAAACTTTACCGAAGTTCTACCAATTAAATAGAACAATCTCGAACGCTTATGGACATCTATGACTGTCACCAAGCCAGAAGACAACAGACGTGAGTACCACTTAATTGTGATATACCTTTCTTGTTTGGTGGTTGGGCATAACTTATCGAAATCCATAAGCGACTTAGCAAGAGTAGCCGCAAGGTTACCCTCATCACCATGCCCCGTGCGTGATCACTATATCTATATCTATATTAAATAAATAAATAAAAATAAAAATACTTCAAGTTTATTTCTACAAATTCAAGTATGTATAGGAAGGATTATTATCAATGTGTCAAAACAATAGAAAAATTTAATGTTTAATAAAGACAGTTTTCTGTAATGTGATGGAATCTCCACAGTACACAAAAATGCCGTCTTGAACCCCCGCCCTTGAATCTACATGTACCTAATGAACAACTTGACAAACATTCACATTTTATATAGAAACTTATCATTCGAACTATAGTTTGCATTACAGTTTTGGTAACAAATACTTAAACAATATGGATGTATTTGAAAACAATTTGAACTTGGTAAACTTCTAACGCCATATATGCCAACTATTTCTACCTATTTCATAAACTATTGTGTACACCAAATATATTGAAATACAAGAAATATGCTATGATATCCGCCCGACCGTCGGCGGACCACTACCTATTGGGTATGCTTTGAATACAGAAAGAATTCGTTCATTTAGTTGATTTTTTAAAGGTGTGCAGTAGTATTTGTTAACAATATCGGCGACGCCAGGTAACAACAGTCCCACCCAGTAAAAACTGCCGATAGCACAACTATTATATTTCAATATCTTTATTGTACCCCAATTTTAAATATTTCTATTACATTATTGTTGATTTGGAAGATGTTGGCATTTTTACTTAACTATCATTTCTGTTACCTACTTTGTTTAAAATCTTATATTTTACGTAAATATTTTGTTTCTTTTATTTTATGTTACCTGTATTTTGTATTTATTTTCATTATACAGGGTGTTAAGGGACGTACTTGACTTACTTTAACCAGTGATTCCTGACATTATTTGGAGTAAAAAATGTAAATGAAATTTTGTTCTCCGGTGACATTTTTGATGTTTTTTTTTTTTTCTACAAAAACATAAAAAAATAGTACCTAGTTGTTGAAAATTTGGAGACGGGGTAAGGGGTTCGTCGGATACGCGGCTGAGTGATCAGTGACGACATGTAGAAGAATTTTTTTTTGTTTGATTTTGAAGAAAAAAATTTAGAAGAAAAAAAAGTCGTCAAAAAAAGTCACCAGAGACCAAAATTTCATTTACACTTTTTACTCCAAATAATGTCAGGAATCACTGGTTAAAGTAAGTCAAGTACGTCCCTTAACACCCTGTATTAGAAAAAAGAGTGTGCTTTAGACCACACGACTGAAGTAAAACTTCACTAACTTATAAAAGAACACATGACGTTGACATTGGGGTGACATATGACATTGGGGTGACCAACGACCTTGGGGTGACCTACGACCTTGGGGTGACCTACGACCTTGGGGTGACCTACGACCTTGGGGTGACCTACGATCTTGGGGTTACCTATGACCTTTGGGTGACCTACGACCAGGGGTGACCATCCTTATCCTTATCGTTATCCTTATCACTCCCCAAGTCAAGCGTGCGTAAAGGCCCGACCGTTCGCCTCGCCATCGATCACCGTTCCATCACACTTTTCTTAACATCACACTTTTCGTAACACATCACCACATTTCGTAACGCATACACCAGCTTACCCCCCCAAGTCGAGCGTGCGTAAAGAAGTAAAAGCCCTTTAGGATTTAAATAAACGAAAAGAATAAATATTATTAACTAGCTGGTCCCGGCATGCGTTGCTATGCCATTTAATAAAGAAATTGTTTCTCCTTGAGTGTCCTTTCCCGTTCTTCCCGTTCCCCTTCCGCCTCCCCTTCTTCTCCTGCGTCCTCTTACCCTCTCGCGTTCCCACTCCGTCACCTCCACCTTCCCTCTCCCCACTCCACTCCACTCCTTCCCCCGTCCCACGAACCCCCCTCCCCCTTCACACGTCCCCTTCCCCTTCCACCTTCCCCGCCTTCCATCTTCCCTTTCCCGCTCCCTCGTCCCGTCAACCCTCCTCCCGCGTTCCATATATTCAATCCCAGTACATTCAGTTATTAAACAGCCCGTGTGACACCTTTTACAATGTTTATTCAAATTTCCATTTTTCATGTATATTAAATTTGGTACCTATTTAAAATATCTAAAATTCTTGATTCGATTTAAGCTATTAGGAGAGTACCTACTTTAAATAAATTAGAATCCTGATTGAACAATCAATGTTTTGCAAAATGTCATTCTCAAATACGCGAACTGTCAAAGATGCTCATGTTTTCTGAAATTATCCAATTTTCTGCACAATTTTCTTAATTTTTCTCTCCGTAAGAACCATCCTCGTACTTCAAGGAATATTCTAAAAAAAGAATTAGCGAAATCGGTTCAGCTGATCTCGAGATTTGCGCTTACCAACACATTTAGCGATTCATTTTTATATTATAGATAGCAAATACACAGGTTGTCCAATCCGAAATTTCGATAATTGTCCTCATCGATTGTGAATAGATGTTATCTGTAAATTATTCCTGAATCTGAAATGATTGTGAAATGTGAAATCCTCGAGAGAACAGCTGTCTGCTGTCACGGACATAAGCCGGGAGATTAAGGCAGGATTCTAAAAGGACAAGACTTCAGGTGGATTGTCGGTGGATGAATACAATTACAAATGTTTATTATTCAGATAGAAGGAGTTGGGGACGCACATCGAGTGAATCAAATACTCGAATCCGATCATATTATTAGAGTCATATTAGAATAAGGCTGGGGTTAGACTCGTAATTAAAATTTACGGATTTCATAAGATTTTGACAGGTCACTCACAGGAGCGTTTACATATGCATCCGACTTGTGGTAATTAATGATCACGGAAGTTGTTCATAAGTTCGACCTGTGTAAATGCTCAAGCGACCGTTTACATCTGTAAATTTATTTGCGGAAAGATGGCTTCCTGTCAACAACGACCTGCTACTGTCAAATTTACGCGATTTTGTCAATAAAGACGAAAAGGCCCCAATAAAGTGTTGAAATAGATTTTGGCTTTAATTAAACAATTCTCGACGTGCTTGTGCCGTCAAAGGCGGCAATTAATTTCGTTTTATCCGAATGAGAGCTGCCTGACATATGCTGACAGCAACCGACTTCGAATTCAAAATTTCAAATACGTAAATGTAAAAAACTAAAACATTAAGATTGGAAAGGATTGGACCGATAATAGAATAGAAGGATGCTCATTTTCTGTAAAACTTAAATAAGTGAAAATAAATACTAGTTTTGTAGGAAAAAAACCTACGAAAACAATTGTCTTTTAATTTTTAACATTTCGCAACGGTGCGCGGCGCATTTCGGAACGATTTCTTGCGTAAGTCTCTTAGCTTATCAAACTGATTTTATAGGCTGTAAGAAGGCTGGAAATTCACGCGGGCGCGGGCGCGATTAGAACTGTCAAAAAACTTCCGAAAGAATAAGTTCTGTAACTTGCTATAAATTACGTTAAGTGACTTTTGGTGTAGTTTACATTGGTAATTTGGCCATAAATCGCTTACAAGAGATTTACAGGAAAAAATTTACGAGTCTAATCCCAGCCTAACAGAAGAGTAGGTACGTAGGTATGTAAAATAATATAATATATCTTTATTGAACGAAATTTGCAAGATTATAACTAAAAAAGTACATATTCAGTGTTAATGTTTACAGTGGTTTAAAATTACGTAAGCACAAAAGGATATCAACAGAAAAAAATATAAATATGAACAGTAGATAAATGAAGAATAGAAAATACTTATAAATTTTGGTTTTTCAGTAATCCGCCTCACTAGGCTAGCCTGTGTTGAAGCAGTAATTTATAAATCAATTTATAATACTTATAAACAAACCTACACTTTTATTAAAATGTAATCACATAATAGATTGGTTACATTAATAATAATTTTAAATAAAAGCAACCAATAAATTACTTGTATATTTCCATTGTATAATACCAAATCATTAATAATTTCGAATTTGGGTGAGTGCACCGATAATGGCCTTATCATCATTTTTGATCCAAATTTTTATATTATCTTTGAAATTTTTTTTTCACATTTTTTTATTCTATCTGGAAAAATATTGTAAAGTCTTGTTGCAAAAAGTAGTATGCGTTTTGGGGATTTGTAGTAAGACCGTTGTCTAGCGCACTATACTTCATCTGTATAGTGCACTCAATGTAGGGACAGTAGCAACAATCATTGGAATTTAAACATGTGTGAATTTTTATAGAGGCGTCATCGTTAGGTTGACCTGTATTATGCTTGGTGTGAAATTTAGTTTTCTCGGTGTTCAGGGTGAGCGTATTTGTATCCAGCCACTTTTTTACAATGTTTATATCCGTTTCAGCTTTTTTGTAGACGGCTAGCCAAGTGTCAGCTGCAAACAGTAGAACAATGTCATCGGCAAAACTAACGATTTTCCCCTGAATATTAATGTCGCATAAATCGTTAATGTACAAAAGGAACAAAGACGGTCCTAAAATGCTACCTTGTGGTATACCATAGTTGGTTGAACACTGGTTACTAAATGTGTTATTTATTTAAACTTGCTGCTTGCGTTCATTAAGGTAGCTTTTAAAGAAGTTGAGTTCGTTGCCTGTAATACCGAATTTTATAAATTTGTTTATTAATTTACTGTGTAATATTGTATCAAAGGCTTTAGAAAGGTCTAAAAAGATTGAAATACATTTTTTGCTTTTATCAAGGTGTTTAACAATAAAATCAGTTACGGCGTCAATAGTGTCTAATGTACTCTTATTTTCTTGAAACCCGTATTGATTTTCTGAAAACAGCTCACGAGAAATTTTACCAACTGAGCATTGATAATTTTTTCAAATACTTTAGATAGACTGGTCAGCAGGGTTATTGGTCTGTAATTGTTTATGTCTGTTTTGATACCTGTTTTATGTATAGGAATTATAATACCTTGTTTAAGGTTTGAGGGGAAGTGTCCCTGACTATAACTAATGTTTAATTTTGTTTAGAATTTTTTTGTCAAAATTGTGGTATTATTAATAATTTCGTTTTTTAAAAAGTCAACAAAATATGTCCACGCATCATCTGAGTTTTTCATTTGGAAAAGCTCTTGCCAAGATTTATTTTTAATTAGGTTTTTTAAATTATCAAAAAAATTATATTATTGTATTCAATTGACTGATCTTCCCTTATTTTTTTGGTGTCGGATTGCAATGTGAATATTGTTGTGTAATGGTCTGTAATTGTTGATTTGTAAACAATGCTTTTGTTTTTTTTTTTATTAGTTTTGACCATTATGTGATCAATGCATGATGAAGATTCATTAGCTATTCTTGTTGGTGTATTGATGGTACTAATTAATCCATGGAATTCTTACGTGTTCAGGTAGTCGTGACATTGGTGGTGTGGGTTATTTGGGAGTGTGTTGATATTCAAATCTCCCATGATTATTAAAGGAAAGATTAGAGAGTATGCTGTTAAGACTGGTAAGAAATGGTGTGATATTACGGATGGATGGAGAGCGGTATATTGCTAGAATGCACGTATCGTTATTGTACATTATTTGCATACAGCTCGCGTCAATAATATTTACTTCAGTTACAACGGAGTTAAGAACGTTTTTTTGTATATACCACAACTCCATCTTTCTGACTAACATGATTTGACGAATTGAAGGAAGAGTAGTGAGTTATAAATTTTGGTGTGTATATATTTGTCAACCAATATTCCAAGATAGTAAGAATAATAACATCAAATTGTATATTTAGGTGGTTAAGCTGTGTCTGGAGTTCATTAAAGTTTTTATTAATTGATCTAATATGTTGGTGCATAAAAGTAGTGTTTTTTGGATCAGCTATCAGATATTTACATATTTTAGCATCTGATGTTGTAAGCAAATTGTCTTGATAACCTAATTCTTCATATGTGTTATTTTTGTTAAAAGCCATATTATAATTTATATTACAAAAAAGAAAATTAGTTTCATTAATTTTAATGAGAGCTCCACTAATCCGTAGCCATCACTGGGGATTTCAACCTTCGATTGAATGTGAGGGAGTTGAAATATTGTTGCAATAAACAAATAAAAGTACAAAATATGACTCACCATAAGTATGAACGTAATTGTGATGTTTGCCAATACAGGGTTTTATTTATTTATTGACGGTAAATCGGTAACAAAAAATTAATAAAAATATATTTTACAAGGGTAAAGTAAAAACTATGAAAGCAAAAACAAAAGACAGAGACAAACGTGAGACGAGTCCAGTCAAGACTTCGTTAGAAGTAAAAATATTTTTAAGTAAAGTTTAAGTATTTTTTATAATTATTATTTTAATGAGTGTACAGTTTAAGGTTCTTTTTCCATTTTCCCCATTCCAATTTGATCACCTAAATCAAAAAGATACACATTTTTGTAATAATTTCCCGATTCATTTTCCGAGCAATTTCCTAAGTGTTTTTTTTTCTGATTATACGATTTTCCCGGAAGATTTTTTTCTACAAAAATAAAATTAAAATTCCCAGGTGTCTTAGTTTTCATGGAAAATTTACAAACTTCACATATTATTAAAAAATTTCCCCATCTATTTTCCGAGTTTCTCAGTAAAAAAAAAACTTTACAGGATCAAAAATTTCCCAACATGAAAAATTTCCAAAACTCAAAGAATAAAATCAAAAAGATAAATGTCAAAAGTTAAATTAATTGTTTTTGTGTTTAATTCGTACATCTCCATTAATTGTCAGTGGTTGAGTGGGCATAGCGCTTGGATCCCATCCGGGCGTCGCGTGTTCAATTCCTCGGCTGGCCAAGTCCTCCATCACAACACAAGCAACATTTTTCGGCTTTCTGTGGTGGTAGTAGGAGATTTTCAAACATTGTTGGGTTATTCGTAACCCGGGAATGTTTGTCTTTCTTTAAAAAAAATAAAAAATTAAAAAAATTAAAATTAAAATTAGAGGGCTCGCATGGGTGATATATGTCACCCAGGGTGTAATATTGTTTAATAACTAATGAACGAAACGCGCTTCAGTGCTGCGCTCTCAGGTATTCCTCAAGTACGCATCATCCCACGCGTCAGTAGTGCGCACTGCGCCATCACTCTAGGTGCGTGGACTTGTGTGCAACGCGTTTATAAAGTCCGTGGGTGCAGTCCTGGATTTGTCAATAGGCCTTATAGCCCGCCGCCTAGGGGCGGCAGAGTTCAGGGGGCGGCGCTCGCTCTGGTAAGCCGTTAATTTTGTGTACGATTACACCTAAAAAATAACAAAAAACTCACTGTGAATAGATAGATTTTCTATCTATTAACCTTTATTTATACCTTGCGGTCATTTTACACATACATAGTCAAGAGTATATTCTAAAATTTAAAAAAAATTTTCCTCAAAAAATAACGGAGATATCAACTGTCGCACATTGTAAGTCGCCAACCGGCTGGACAATTTGTGTAATTCCTGGAGGTCACAATTTTCATCCGAAATCAATTTTTAAAAAAAATGTACTTTTTTATTAGTGTTTCTTCTATTTGAACCTCACTTCTTACAAAAAAATCGAAAATTAATATTTTTTCGATAAATGTGAAAATTTAGTACTTACGATTTTTTAACATTCTTTTAAACTTTCTGCCACAAAAAATAGTTAAAATAAAGATATTGTGTGGGATTAAATAGAGCGCATTTATATAAATGTCCTTAGTTTGATAAAGATTGATCAAAAACTGTAGGAGCTAAAGGTTACACAAATTCTAAAAAATTAGTTTCGAGAAAAATGCTTTTGAAAATAAAATTGGCAGTAAAATAGTGGTAATTAAATCGATGGACACACTCAAACGCATATAACTTTTAAATGGCGTGAATTTTTGGTTTGAAATTTTCAGAAAATATTTTTGAATAGTTCTACCATCGATTTATAAAAAAAAGAATTTTTGAAGCTTCTACACCTATTTCCTATCCCCCCCCCTTAAAAGAACCTTTTGACGCCCAGTGATCCCGTACGGGACCGCGGATTGCGTCGTGCGATTATGGATGCGAATATTTCACAAAAAATGTTTGGGCAGTGGGCTACCTTTATTTGGTTACTAATCGTATTTTGGAAAGACTAAATAAAGTGAGTACTCAGAAACAACTTCCTGACTGAGATCTGAATTAGAGGTAAGGCATATGCGAAGACATAAGGCATAATATGAAGGCATAATACTTCAAAGAAAAAAAAAAAATTTAAATGGGTGAACTTTCAACACAAAGAGTCTCAGAAAAAGCTCAGTCCCTTGTGCAATGATTTAGAAGACGATTTAGTTCAGGAATGGGTACACTTTCAAGGTCACTTTTCCTTTAATAAGACGGCAGAGAAACCTGAATCTACATATTACTAAATCTTTTAAAGGAAAGTTTTTGAGGAAACCATCTCTGTGCAACGTTTACCCAAACTTGGATATACGAGTAGCTCTCCGCGTCGCACTTTACACTCCGGCCATAAATTGTTCTGGAGTTTTTCCTGTTTAAAACAAATGAAGAAATACTAAGGTCAAATAAAAAGGTCGTCATTATCATAAGAAAAACTGTACTCTTAGGATCTTCTATGCATAGAAGCAACTATGAAGCTATTATAAATGATTTTGTCAAATAAAAAATCTGTAAAAAATTGTAATTCTTGTTTCATGTTACACTTTTATTTTACAAATAATTCATTATTTATTTCATTTTTGAATACCTACTCAACCTTTGTTTGAATATATTATATATTATAATATTTGGCCTATACCAATGAAAAGTGTAAATATACGACCCTGCGTGACGCATGTCCCTCGCGCGAGAAATCGAGGAACTTTTAGAAAACGTTTCATTTCATCATAGGGTGCCCTAACTGTGATGATGTTGCTTCTGAATTGCAATAACCCATTTGTAAACTTGGAATTTTTTGCAGAAGTTTAATTTTTGTTTATATTTCAATTCAACTTAAGCGACCTTAAAGTTTTGTTAAAGTATTAGTAAGAAATAAGTTTCAAATCACAACGGTGCTAAAGAAGTTTTCACTTTAAAAAAAATTAACTTATGAACCCAACTTTATGTACGATTATATAAGTGTTAATTTAATTTTCATCCCGGGGACTTTGTTGCCGCTGGATCGCCCGATATTATTTTTCCAAGGAAAAGGCTATACTCGTAAAATCAGAAAATTAGAGCTGCGCCTATGAACAAAAAAATGCATCTAAAATGATACAAATGGTAATCTTGAAATTTGGCATTCACAATCACCTTTTTATTAGTAAATTTTGGCACACATTCTAATAGTTGCTGTTGTACATACATACTTACAAAGGGGCAACACTCTAACTCTACATAAGGGTATAAAACTATTAATTAACTCTTACGTAGTCTCGCGGCTCGATTACTGTAACGGCATCTACGCTAGTCTTCCCAAATATCAAATTGACAAACTTCAATCCGTGTTTAATGCAGCGGCAAGGCTCATAACTGGGGTTTCTAAATATTCGCATATTTCAGAACACCTTCGTAACCTTCACTGGCTCAAGTGCCCTGAGAGAATCCAGTACAAATTGTGCTGGATGGTTTTTAAATCAATCTATGAAATGGCCCCACCTTACATCCCCGAATTATGCGTCCCGGAAAATACCGGTCCGAGGCAATTAACCCTTAGATCAGCAACTTCATCTGCTAAAGGCAGACTAATAGAACCTAAACGAAAGCCAAATACTATGTTTGGAGATCGTGCTTTCGGAGTATCTGGGCCTAGAGTTTAGGTCCAAACTAAAAACCGTCCTTTTTGGGCTCTCATACCCGTAATTTAAATATACCTATTTGAGAGTATCATACTTGTATTGTCTATGATATGTCTTAATCACACTTTCCTTACTGAATTAAAATTACTCGATTCCTTACACATCAATCTGTCTCTTGACGAATCACATTTAGAAAGATCAAATCCTTATAGGTACTACTGCACCACCCACCTTTACATGTTGCTTTTACTTTCCAAAATACACTCGTCAAAGAATACATTACATATTAATATTAAAATATTTTTCAGGATTAAATAACATGTATTCACAATAATGTCCTCTGCGTGCGAACTCTATCTAAATTTCTTTAAATGGACAATATACAGTGTTAATTTCAAGCGACCTCCCAGGTAAGTATGGTCCTGTTTTCGTTAAATTTTAGGCAGCATCGCGTTCATTGGTCAAAATATTGTACACATATTTTCGTATCGGTGATCAATGAACCGATGTATGCAATTTTTAGCCATAAGTTGTGTATAATTGTTTGCCTAGCTTGTAGTTTTTAGATTTTAGAAATGTATTATAAGTTTGAACAGCGCCCTTGAGGTGATTTTTCACAAAAACGGCGCTATATAAATCAACCAAATATTATTATTATTAAGGGTCACCAAATGGCGGACCGCAGTCCGGATCCGGACCGCCGACCTATTTTGTGCGGACCTTGTGTTAACAAAACAAAATATTTTACACACGTAAAATGAGTACGTAATTTGATAATTTTTCCCGCGCTTTGTCTTTGCTGTCGTCGATTCACCAAAGGATGGAAATGATCTATTTCCAAGAAAATACAGTTTTAAAACACCAAAAAATTAAGTTTCTTGTCAAGAGTTTTGTATAAAATTTGTTTGTGCTAATAAATACCCAGAATTTAAAAAAATAGCCTTTGAACTTCTCCCTTTGTTTGGGTCAACATATTTATGTGAAGCAGCATTTTCCAAAATGAACTTCATTAAAAATAAATTCTGGAGCAGACTTACCGATGAACGTCTCCAAGATTTAATGACAATAGCCTTCACAAACTTATAGTTGAAGGCAAAAAATGTAATTTTTTCATTAATATTGTAAAAAACCCTTGGTACTACTTTTTATTCATAACATTTGTTTATTATTTAATAAAATAATATTCCGGAACCCATTCGTTTTATATGTTCTTTGATATTAAAACAATTTTTTTACTTATTTCCACATATTTATTTAACCAGTACCGGTTTCATCCTATTATGGACATCTTCAGGCCGGCAATTGACATTCTTTTGTTAGAGAATTTTTATAAAATTTGGTGGGTAGATATATTAATGGCGACTGAGCACCATGTTCCAACTGCTTATTTATGACATATTTACGATCAATTTTCTTCGTTAGGCGATTAATTTCTAGTAATTCCAATCTGTCTAATTTCTGTCCCTTTTCACAAATGTGAAGAACCTTGACATCTCTATCCTTGTCAAAAGTATGTTGGTTCTCTAGCAAATGCAAAGCTACATTCGATAAATCTCCCTTTTGATTTACCAAACATGCGAAATGCTCCTTTATACGGGTTGACACTGCTCTTCCTGTCTATCCCACGTAACATGCAGGGCTATTCGAGCAATTCACTTGATAAATTCCAGAGTTCTCCAATTTATCTCTCTTATCCTTATTGTTTATTAATATCTTACCCAAAGAATTATTTGATATTGTATGTACACATATTTAAATAGTACATTTTATTATTTCAATTGTCAACCCGGGGGGGGGGTAGGCCTTTTCCCTTCCGGACCGCGACGGTCATGTTATTTTAAAAAACGGACCCCTAATGAAAGTAATCAACGGACACCATACGAAAGAAAAAGAAGAAGAATGAAAGTAATTAGTGACTCCTGCTCTACATCAAGAAACTTTACTGAATTGCGCGAAGCCAATCAAAAAGCCGCCTGCAGGACCTCGCAGCAAAGAAGCCCACCGAAGCGAGTTATTACTATTATGTGCTAGTAATTATTATTATTGTCATTATATGTCAGAAGTCCACTGGAGTATGCGTCCCCGGTATGGAATCCTCAATATAAGGTGTACATAGATATAGTAGAAAGTATACAGAATAAATTCTCTAAATATTTATTCAAGAAATACAACAAAACTACAAATAACATTTTAAGTTTACAAAAAAGACGCACATTATCAGATCTGCTGTTTCTGTTATAACCTGCTAAATAATATAATAGATAGTCCTGAATTGCTATCCACTATTGGTTTAAATGTCCCAATGAGGCGTACCAGGCACACTTCTCTTTTTCATATAGAATCCAATAACACTAATGCAGCGAGTAATTCATCAATTACTCGCGCAATCATAACTTATAACCACTATGAAAAATTACTACACATAGACATTTTTCATGATTCCTTGCAAACATACAAAACTAATTTATCAAATTTCTTGGCGTGATATAATTGTTTTAAAATTACTTACACTTAACTTTTCATTAAACTTTAATCAGTCAATTACAATTAATGAGCATATAATTCTTGATTTTAAAATGTCTCCTTATCTCCCCCCCCCCTCTTTTCTTCCTTTTTATTATTATTTTACAATTTGGGAGGCGGGAATGGGTACCGCCGCCCCGGGAACCTTTATTGGATAACCAACACCTCTGTCATAGGTCACCCCAAGTGGTTCGCTACGTTTGGTGATTTAGCAGGGGTGCCCGGGTTTAGGGGGTGAGGTTTGTCTAGGTCTTGGAGGCGGATGACCAAGACATACTGAACCCCAGATTCCTACCCACCCCTTAAACCCTTTTCCTTCCCAGAACTCTCCTCTCCTCCCTTTCCTTAAAAAAAAACCCTCCACACAGCATCCTCAAAGATGACATAGGCCCTGAGGGAAATTATTTTCCTCAGGGCCTCCTGTGTGGAGTTACTTCATTCATTCAATAATTAAGTTTTAAGACCGGTTCATATCTCAGGCGTAATTACCAAATGACATTCTATGGACTTACGTAATAGGTACATAAACATGTAATAATTTAATTTAACATACCTTATAATCTGTATTATAATGTACTGTGTATGTCTTAATAAACAAATAAATAAATAAATAAAAATAAATAAATTATGCAATTCTTACCTACCGCACTGACATATAGAAAAATCAATATTAACCACTCAAACGCTGCACCATCTTTGAATGTCATCTATTCACATTCGCTAAACGATAAAATCCGCCCCATTGTGGAACTCACTGCAATAATATAAAGAAGTGCTTGCATCAAATTGAGGTAGGCATTGCTAGGCAATTGCTTTCAATTGTTGAAGATGACAGCACTGCTCACGTACCGCTTATCAGACATAACTGCAGAGATGTGATTTTATTGTTGAAAAACGTTGTTCTGCCGTATAAATTATTTCTAGTGAATATTTTGGTTGTTAAATAAAAAATAACGAATGTATTGTAAGTTTGTGGGATGGGAAGTATGACAGAAAGAGGAATGGAGCGCTGTAGACGATGATCGCCTATAAAAAAAAACACGAACTAAAGTAGGAAAATGAAATGAAGAAAATCAATTTGAATTTCGAAGAGCAATTGAGTATACGATATTGTTTGTCAGTTCGTCTTTAGCCAACACAAATAAGCTCAATGATGCCGAATGAAACATTAAAATGACGCGACGCTTCTTGCAAAAGTTCGATGAAGCGGACGTAGCGCCATCGATCATTCAACAACATAAATAATTTCGTTCTGTTTGAAATGAAAAAGACAGTTAAATTTGTTCATACAAAAGTACTAAAACCGCGATTAAAAAATCGGAGGGTGGGGGTAGGCGGGTTATAATTTAAGGTCATAGGTATTTTTTGATTCCAACTTTAAAAAATAAAATTGTCAAAAAAACAGATTTTTTTTTCTGGATAGGGACACCCTAATAATCACCTTGCGGAATGAAATATACTTTAAAACCTATTCTCATACCTACCAAATATACATAAAAAATTTATAAAAATCGGTCAAGCCGTTTCGGAGGAGTGCGACCACAAACACCGTGATACGAGATTTTTATATATATAAGATGTATAAATGTTCGCCAGGTTGGGAATCACAGCATTAAGCTCTATATTACACTAAATTGCAACCGTCTTCTGTTTCAGACATACGCGGCGGACATTTTCTTCGCGCAGACTTGGAAGGACTTCCGTCTCCGGCTGCCGGAGAACATGACGTCGGAGTACAGGTATGTGTACATACAGCCTTATTCCACAGCCTCCCCACCCCACCCACTCCCGGGACCAAGCTACCACCCCAGCCGCATTCAATAGGGCTGTGAGCTGAATACAATATTTTAATGAGTTTAGTGAATTTATCTTCTCTTCTATATTAATAAAAATGAATCGCCGAAATGCATGTTCCCGCATAACTTCCGAACGACTGCACCAAATTGGATAATTCTTTATTTGTTGTATTCGTTATTGTCAGGACAACGTTTGTATAAAACCACTGGAGAGCTCTGGCATTATGAAATTTGTATAAAAATGAATCGCCGAAATGGATAATTCTTTTTTTGTTGTGTTCTTTATTGTATGGTGAGCTCTGGCATTATGAAATTTTTATAAAAAAATTGCAAGAGGTAGCACGCGAGCTGTTTGAAAACAAAATGTACCGGGAATTAATTAATGGAACGTCGGAGGGGGGGGAGGGGAACCAAGGAGGGGGGGGGGGAACCTGGGAGGGAGGAGGGGAACTCGGGAGGGGGTTTGTGGGACGGGGAAGGGAGGGGGTGGAGTGGGGAGAGGGAAGGTGGAGGAGGCGGAGTGAAAACGCGAGAGAGGAAGAGGACGCGGAAGAAGAATGGGGGGAGGGGCGGAAGGGGAACGGGACGAATGGGAAAGGACACGCAGGGAGAAACAATTTCTATATTAAATGGCATAGCAACATATGCCGGGTACCAGCTAGTTTAGAAGGGAAATTAAGAAATGTTGAAAAATTTCTTCTATCATAGACCCATTACAAAACAGAACATTGAAGAAAAGTGAAGACAAGCGAAGAAAAAAAAGCACGCACACTTTCCCAACCTAACCTAACCTCTCCCATTCAGTAGGTAGGGTAGATAAGTATTGGTTAATCTATATAAATGATTTTCGTAGATTTTTATTTATTTATTTTGTAAAACACAAAACACTCTTTATTTATACTGTATTATAAATAAGAAATTAATCCACTTCCTGACATCCGATCGAACTGAAACTTGGCAGATCGACTTGTTGTCAATGACATTAGGTACATTATATCAACTTTTGATGGCATAAACGTACATACACAGTAAACACACGTCCACGCACACACATATCTCCGAAATTAATTTACATAAAATTAATTTTTGATTAATAAAAATTTAAAATTTTAAACAATAAAAGTTGATAAAATTAAGAATTGTATTAATTTTTAAAAAACTTCGTTTTTTAACAGGTTGGTTTTCTTAATAATCCTATATTTTATTATTTAAAACACAAATAAATAAAGTAGGTAGATACGAGTAGGTATATTATAGCAAAAACACTTTGTTTTATGTAAACTCTATATCCGTACAAGATATTTACTACTCATTTGATTAAAAAAATAATTGTTGTCTTTCCCCGGCTTTCTCCCTCCCGTGAACCCCTCCATTCTTCGTTCCCCTCCCCACCTCCTGCATTCCCCTCCCCGTCCCGCCTTCCCTCCCTGACGCTGAACTACATAAAATGCACTCATTTTTAAAACAACTCGCGCGCCACCTATTGCAATTTTTTACACAAATTTCATAACGCCAGTGCTCACTAGTATATATATATATAGAAACATTCGCAGGTGGGCGCATAATAACTCACCAAAGTTGCATCGTAATCTGATGAATAATACAGGAAATAATTTCATAACGCCAGAACTCACTAATATACATAGAAACCTTTGCGGGCATGCGCACATCACATCGCCAAAGTTTCATCACAATCCGATGGTTTAGGAGCGCATAAGGGACAAATAAAGAAACATTCATTTTTATATATTAATTGCTTTTACCCGCGGCTTCGCTCGCATGGTATTAGGTGAAAATACCACTGATTCATTAATTAATGAATTATTTCTTCATTTATTCATTCATCATTCACTTATTCAGCATTCATTCATTTATTCATTCATTCATCAATTATTAATTCATTATCAATTCATTAATTCATTCATTCATTAATTCATTCATTCTTTCTGTCATTCGTTCATTCATTCATTCATTCATTCATTCAACCATTCATTCGTTCATCCATCATTCATAATTTATTCATTCATTCATCATTAAATCATTAATTCATAATTCATTCATTCATTCATGCATGCATTCATTCATTCATTACCCGGCATGCGTTTCCTTCCCTCTCCTCACTCCCATCTACGGCTTCCCCCATCCCAAGAACACTCCTCCCGAATTCTCCTTCCCCCTCCCGGGTTCCCCTCCCCTCACCCCTCTCCCGCAAACACATCAAATTCCCAAAGTTTCATCGCAATGGGATGAACGGTTAGCAATGCATAATTTCATGATGCCATAACTCACTATTGTATATAGAAACCTTCGCGGGCATGCGCACACCAAATCCCCAAAGTTTCATCGCAATCGATGAATGAATGGTTTATGAATCGGATGAATGGTTTAGCAATGCATAGCGGTCATACACACACATATATATACAAACACAGAAAAAAACATATTTTGATATGTATATATATGGACTAGCTGTTGCTATACCATTTAATAAAGAAATTGTTTCTCCCTGCGCGTCCTTTCCCATTCGTCCCGTTCACCTTCCTCCTCCCCTTCCTCCCCCGCCTCCCCTTCCCCTCTCGCATTCCCACTCCTCTTCCCGCGGATCCCCCCCCACCTCCTGCATTCCATACATTCATTACAGATACATTCAGTTTTCAAACAGCTCCCGTGCCACCTATTGCATTTTTTTATACAAATTTCATGATGCTAGAGCTCGTATATGTTATTCTGATGTATATGGAGCTCCCATAAACAAATAAACAATTTTTTTGCTGTATAATTACTTTTCAACATGCCTTTCACAATGGAATATTTAGATGAGGAAATGCATAACAAAAACCAGTCTTACACAACTTCCGATACTAATATATGTAAACGCCTGATCGAGAATGGTATCTATACCAAAATTATGCATCAAAACATAAGATCTATAAATAAAAACTTTGATGAACTCTTAATACAACTTCACCACATAAATGTCGATTTCGACATAATCATCCTGACCGAATGCTGGTTGTCAAACACATATACACCCAAAATCATCAAAAACTACACATCGCATAATTCAACTCTTTTTGATAATCAGAACGATGGAATTGTTGTATACACAAAAAATAATCAAAACTTCACAGTAACCGAACTAAAAATTCAGAACGCAAGTTGCACGCAAATAAAATACAACAATGATACTGTAATCCTGGCTATTTACCGCTCGCCATCGTTTCGTAACATTACGCCTTTCCTAAACAGTCTTAGTTGCATACTTTCAAATCTCTCCAATGCTAAAAATATTATAATAATAGGTGATTTAAATATCAACATACTACCGGGCAACCAACACCACCAAAGCCAAGATTATATTAACATGCTAGAATTCCATGGATTAGTGAGTACCGTCAACTCACCAACAAGAACGACTAATGGATCTATATCATGCATTGACCACATTATGGTAAAGTCCAAAAAACCATCCAAAAGTATCGTCTACAAATCAACAATCACGGATCATTATTCAACAATTTTTGCAATACAAACAGCTACCAAAATAAATAAATGTAACATGCCTTTAGCATACAATAAAATCAATTTTCAAAACCTAATAAAAAACTTTAAGAACAAATCCTGGTACAAACTCTTCCAAATTAAACAATCAGAGGACGCATGGATATACTTTGTTAACTATTTGAAAAACGAACTACACTACCATTCCACGACGTTGACCAAAAACATAACAAATAAACTGAAACCCCTGAAACCTTGGATTAACCACTCCATTATAAATTGCATACACAAGAGAAACATGCTACACAAAAAAACCAAAGATAATCCATATGACCAAATAACATCCAACCACTATAAAAGATATAGAAACATGTGTTGTAACGTCATCAGAAAAGCAAAAGAAATTTACTACTCAGCAAAAATTACAGAAAGTAACAACAATCCCAAAAAAAATATGGGAAATACTAAGAGAAGCCACAAACTCACAAACTACAAAAGAGAAACAAAGCATAAATAAACTTTCTATTGATGGACATATTGTCGAAACCTCAAAAAATCCTAAACTCGTTGCTGATCATGTAAACAATTTTTTTATTAACATTGGTCCAAATCTTGCTTCTCAAATCCCCCAGAGTGGAATCACCCAATCTACCAATTCAGAGGATCAAGCAAATAAAAAAAATATAAAATTTCTCTTCCGAACTGTAACAAAAGAAGAAATTCTCAGTACAATTAAATCTCTAAAAAACACTTCTTCCGCTGGACCAGATGAAATTACGACCAAAATCCTTAAAATGCTGTCTTCGGAGATTACATTGCCACTGGAATACCTTATAAACCTAAGCATTACACAGGGCTACTTCCCCTCTAACCTAAAACAAAGTATCGTAATTCCCATCTACAAATCTGGAAACAAGACAGATATCAACAACTATAGACCAATTACTCTACTAAATAGCTTGTCTAAAGTTTTTGAAAACCTCATTAATGCACAACTTTTAAAATTTGTCGAGAGCCGTAAAATACCTTCAATTAATCAATATGGTTTTCAAAAAAACAAAAGTACATCAGATGCCATTGCCAGTGTGACTGACTTCATTGTAAAAAGCCTTGATAAAGGAAATAAATGTATCTCAATCTTTTTAGACCTTTCTAAAGCTTTTGATACAATATCACCCATTAAACTAATTAAAAAACTAGAGAACATCGGCATTTCGGACAAAGAGCTAAACTTCTTCAAAAGCTACTTAAATGGACGCCAACAACAGGTTAAAATACAGAATACTCTCAGTAATCAGCGCTCAACTGACTATGGAATTCCACAAGGAAGCGTTTTGGGACCGACTCTGTTCTTACTGTATATTAACAACTTTTGCAACCTTGAAAGTCAAGGACACATTGTTAGCTTTGCAGACGATACCGTCTTATTATTCGAAGACAATAATTGGTCAGCTGTATTTAAAAAAGCTGAAGAAAATATTAACTTCATTAAAAAATGGCTAGATATAAACACACTTACCCTTAACACGAAGAAAACTAAATATGTTACTTCAAGCATCAATACTACAGGCCAACCTAATGATGATTACTCCATAAAAATTCATAGCTGTACGAACTCCAATGAATGTAGTGAGTGCCCCAGTATAGAGCGCACTTCACAGATAAAGTACCTCGGCCTCACCATTGACCCATACCTCAAATGGAACCTACATACCCAGATCATTGCAAATAAAATTAGAAAAACAATACACTTCTTCAGATCCATAAGGAACTTTCTTAACTTACAACTCTTAAAAACGATTTATTTTGCAATCACCCAATCTATCATTGAGTATGGTATCATTGCATGGGGAGGGGGCACTTCATCAGCTCTAGATCCTGTCGAAAAGGCACAGAAAACAATTATGAAAATTATTCTCAAACTTCCTCTAACTGCAGAGAGTGACCTTATATTCAAAATAATGAGAGTATTTGATGTTCGACAGATCTATGTAAAAACTATCCTCATGCATCTCTTTAAAAACAAACATGTGCTTTACGAAAAAAAAATAAACTTAAGGTTTACACGTAACTCCAACAAAAACATATTGCAAGTTCCAGCACTCTCTTCCACCTTTGGTCAACGTAGCTTTAGATACTTTGCCACAAAAATATTCAACATTCTCCCAGAAAACATCAAACTGAGTCAAACACAGAGAGAGTTTAAAAAATATGTTAAAATATGGATACATTCTAATGATCGAGCCTATACTGGTGCCCTCACCCAAACGCCCAGTCATTGACAGTTGTTATTGTAGTAATAACCTTGCAGTTTATGAATTGTGTAGGTATATGCAAACAATAATGTTAACTAAAATAAAGTTTTTGCTGTATGGAAACCTACTTTACACATTTATAAAAAAACCATAGATAAAATTGCGAGAAACAATTAACAAAATTTCTGCCTCAATACAGGTTCACCTAGTGAGGCAGGCAATGCACAACTAAAAATACTGTATAACTATACTACTCCTGTGTAACCTTTCTTACATTACTTTCTGTTTGTTAATTTTTCTGTACTGATTGATGTAATCTATTTGTAAACTACATTGAGTATGTAATTTTTTTATTTTTTTAGTTATATTGTTGTTATTTCATTGAATAAAGATTATTATTATTATTATTATTATTATAAGCTACAAATCCATTCGGTAGTTTTTGCGTGAAAGAGTAACAAACACACATAAATCTGTGTTTCGTTAAATATTATTTAACATACGATCTAATGCCATTTTGAACATTTTTACCAAACCATTGTTATAATGAAGAAACGTTTGCAGTTCTTGGACAATGGTTCGTTTCACTGTTGGATTATGAGCACAACGCCTTTCAACTTCCGCATCTTGATTGCCCATAAAACGCTAGCTTTTTCTCGCGGCTTCGCTCGCATGGTATTAGGGTGATTCTCACTCCGCCTCCTCCACCTTCCCTCTCCCACCCCAATTCGAGTGGACCCGAGTCTACCGTACCGAAGGGACGAACGTCAAATGATTAACAGGAAAGCAGGTAGAACAGTTTGTATGGGAAAATGAAAATGGTGTTTTTACTATCTTTCCCGCAATTTTTCCATATTTTCTAACACCGTTTAAACCTTCCCTGGACTTTACATTTTAAAACCAAAATCAGCTAAATCGGCCCAGCTGTTCTCGAGTTTTAGCGAGACAAACGAACAGCAATAGAAAATAGAAGAACAATATGTATAGAATATAGGGACATATATATAGATATATAGATAAGATTGTTTCTCGTTTCTTTGTGGCAATTCAGAAGAAACCGACCTAACCTAACCTATTATTTTGTCGAGTTCTGTTTGAAACCACACCCCTGAGTATTGGCTAAACCGAAGGGTTCCACCGAAGGAAGGTACTGGTAGGTATATGATATTGATAGGCCTTCGTCATCGATACTGTTACGTGATAATTACAGTTTGATAATTTTGACGGTAGGTAGTTCCGATAACGATACATATACTTCAGTACATGAAGCAATCAATACTTACTAACTAAACTTGAAGTTTCAACACGACAAACTATCTAACTAACCATCAAAGACGCACCCACTCATTCGTCGTCTCATTTATGTTATTCTGTTATTCCGATTCATGAAATGGCCGGACTTAAGTATTTGGTTCAATTGATCGTACCATGACTTTCTCGAGCTTCCCCGACTTCTTCTACCATTCACATTCACAGTCCCCGTTCATTCGTTCTACACACATACAAACCATCTAAGCGTCCCTTTCTTAATCGCCTACATTCTATCAGTCTTGCATTCTTTGCGAATCTCCACATTTCTCATACGATGTCATGGTGACATTGTTCTTAATATAATATGATGTCATTTTCCTCACATATTAAATGGGCTTCGGAGACGATCAAGCGAATTGACGACGAACAAGTAAATTTGTTAATAATAATATTTGAAAGCGTATTTCATAGTGACCGACTGAAGGTTCGGTTTCGGTTTCGGTAAGTTTCGGCAAAAAAAAATAGTTTCGGCATCAGTTTCGGTTTCGGCAGAAAAACTGCTAAATCTTCTGCCGCACCGAAACTCTGCGTTCGAGAATTACCGCGCGTCGTTCGGCTGACTTCGGATTAGTTCGTTGCTGAGTTCGCCGGCCGGTCCAGCGTGATTATGTTGCGAGTTTATGTGTTATTTCTCACGCATACATGTTTGTTACATAGAGTTAATATGTTTGTTAATTTTTATAATTTTTGTTTGTTTTATAGCAGTAATATCAAAAAATAAATAATAATTTTTTCACATACTTCAATTATTGTTTTTTTTTTGTGTTGAATTTTGACACATTTTTAACATGTTTTGTTAATTATCATAATTTTTGTTTGTTTTATAGCATATATATTTATTTTTTTTCACAAACTCAATTATCGTTTTTTATTTCGTTTAATACGTGTTGGTGTTAACTGTCTGTAAAAGAGTGAAAAATAAGCCAAATTTCAGGCCGAAACTTAGACAGGTACCGAAGATTCGCTTTCAGTTTCGGTAGAAAGTCCTGTTTAGGTCGTTATCACCTTTCAAGTTTACAAATATTCCATTTATTCGGATTTTATTGCAAAAATGAATGATTAGTTGATAATTTTGGTTTTATTTGTAGACACGATAACTAATGAGGAGGCCATTTTATAGTATTGAATATTTCCTAGAGGGAATTTTAAAAAAATATATCACAAAAACGGCACTTTATAAGTCATCCAATAATACATTGTTAACTATTGATAATATATCATGAAAATACCTCCTCTTTTTTTTTTTTTTTTTTTACAGTGAATACCGCACAAGAATCTCAACTGCTCCCGTCTGGAGCCAGTGAGACTATCCCCAATTGGGGTATGTTGTGAGGCTTAAGGTAGTGGGGAGGGGAAGGAGGTGGGGAAGAGGAAGGTTGGGAAGTACCTGGCTATTCAGATCTGGTCACCAAACACGGTTAAAGCCATTTTCAAGCAACGTTTCAATTCTGAATGGTGGTCTTACACCAGCGCGATACTGATAGTATCTTCCACTCTGGAACATGTCGCAAATATACTATATATTATTTTAATTGAATTAATTGTGAAATAACACAAATTAATCAAATAAAATTTATTTGCGCATGCCGGGTTCGAACCCGCGACCTCCGGATTGTGAGTCAAGAGTCTTACCCACTGGACTACGGAGGTCGTCCTCTTCCCTCGTACCTCCAAGAGAAAATACAACCAAAACTTATCGTCTTCCTCCACGCAGTTTATCCACTTCTTTCTCTGTCTGCCTCCACATAATCAATCCACCTCTTCCTAAACCTACCTCCACACGCCACACAGCCCATCCACCTCTGCATCATCCACGTGTGCCTCAACACTCCACACAATTCATCCACTTCTATCACGATCTTCCTTCACACAGTCCATCAAATTCTTCTTCAGTCTGCCTCCACACAGTCCAATCACCTCTTTTTCTGTCTGCCTTCTTACAATCCATCCACCACTTACTCAAAGACCCAATCAACTAAATACACAAATTAATGACTTATATTTTTGAAATTCGCAGATTGCTGGAGGTAGAATGGTTGAAGCACATGTGGCGGCCAGACTCCTTCTTCAAGAACGCCAAATCCGTGACCTTCCAGACGATGACCATCCCTAACCACTACCTCTGGCTGTACAAGGACAAGACCATCCTCTACATGGTCAAACTGACCCTCAAGTTGTCATGCGCCATGAACTTCCTTATCTACCCCCACGACACTCAGGAGTGCAAACTGCAGATGGAGAGCTGTAAGTACGCTAAAAACCTTATTGACTGAGCTTAGTCTGACATTTCTTCCGTGTGTAAAATTGTTTGCTACGTTCCGGCCCAGGTTCAAGATGGTGGCTTTGTTGGATACTACCTTTTCATCCTGCCAGAGTTTGCATGATAGTCTTTCCTACTACTGTGAGCTCTGAACAGTGGCGGTCCTTCTTTCAGGTCAATTGGCCTTCTTGGGGTCTTGGGTCTTCTTTTAGGTCCTGCAAACCTGGCTTAAAAGAAATTCCCTCACGCTTAATGTTAATAAAACAAAATATCTTACATTTTCTATAACAGCCAGAGGGCAGCCGTCGGAGGACTTGAATCTCAAATTACACACATGCCAAGGAATTTATCAACAAAATCTAGGCTTATCATGCCTCTGTCCCACTATAGCACACTCCAAAAGCATCAAATATCTTGGAATTGAGATTGATGATAATCTCCGATGGAACTCACAAATTGACGTAATTACAAAAAAACTAACCAGGTACATATACTTCTTTAGAAACATTCGTAATATCCTCAACATAAACGATATTAAAAAAGTATACTATGCTTTGTGTCAATCACAAATAGAGTACGGTATAACTGGATGGGGGTCTGCCTTGAGCACTCACACAGAGCGACTCAATATAGCCCAAAAAGGAGTACTAAAGACAATACTGAAAGTTCCGCTTAGAACTCCGACGGAAGAAATATTTAATAACTTTCAAGTCTTCAATGTACAGAAACTTTATTCAAAAAATATTTTATTTAAACTGAAAAAAAACATATATGTATACTCCACTGCCCAACATAAATACTCAACCAGGGCAGTAAGCAACATCCTGGTAAGTAACATCCTGGTTACTCCCAGTTTGAACACATCTTTTGAACAGAGAAATAATAAATTCCATGCTATGAAATTATACAATGCTCTACCAGATCAAATCAAAAATATAAAGGAAATGAATATATTTAAAACAAAAGTAAAAACATGGCTGAGAGATCAAAGTGATAATAAAATTACAAACATCGTGAAGACGATATAAAGACAATCCATAACCAAATACAAATATTTAAAAAAAAACTACAGGCCACCCCAGAACAGGAAATCCTAGTGAGGAGGTCTGTGAAAAAAAAAGAATCTATACTTATACTATACATTATACATACATGTACAAACCTTGCTATTGAAACTAATAATAAATAAATAAATAAAATAAATTGGTCAAAAACCTCCCAAAATTATAAGATGACAGTAAAACATATATGTATTATGAAATATTATGCAAATCAAAACAACAGTGTTATAAATGTACCGCAAAATAGCAGGCAGCGGCAAACAGTGACATCTAACGTCTTAAATGGAAGCTTTTTTCCCACGCACTATGATTGGCTGGGTCAGTTTATCAAATGTCTCGATATTATGTCTTCTGTCTCTTTATGCACCACACAATAAACGAGATGGCACTATGTCGCCTATTAAAATGTTTTCGTTCATATGAAGCGGATACTTTGTGATGTGACATTATTAATTTAAAATAAAAAAATAACTTTGTAAACACCACTTATATTTTTATATTTTATGCCGACCGGGTTTCACTACAACCGTAGCTTCATCAGGGCAGTATAATATTCTACTAACACTAGGTTACATTTGTGTTATAATATATATTTTACCAAAAATGGGCTGGACTGGACTCGTCAAGTGGAGGAGGAAGAGGGAGGCATAGATGGAGAATTGGGAAGGGAACGGACGTGTTCTTTATCAATAGGGAACAATCTTAGTATGGGACTTTTATTTAAATTAAGTTGGTTATTTACTACCTTACTATTAGTGTTTATGGCTTTCCTAAGTTCAAGTGCCTCTAAGCCGTAAACACTAATAGTAAGGTAGTAAATAACCAACTTAATTTAAATAAAAGTCCCATACTAAGATTGTTCCCTATTGATAAAGAACACGTCCGTTCCCTTCCCAATTCTCCATCTATGCCTCCTTCTTCCTCCTCCACTTGACGAGTCCAGCCCATTTTTGCTAAATTATATATTATAACACAAATGTAACCTAATGTTAGTAGAGTATTATACTGCCCTGATGAAGCTACGGTTGTAGCGAAACGCGGTTGGCATAAAGTATAAAAATAAAAGTGGTGTTTACAAAGTTATTGTTTTATTTTAAATTAAAATGTTTTCGGATTTTGAAGACAGGAAGGGTCATTGCCGTGAGGGAGAGAGCATCTTCTTCTTCTTTGCGTGCCGTATCAGGTCCCCCCGACGTTGGCGATCACTCTTGAGAATGTCTCTCTGTCTTGCGCTGCCCGGAATAGCTCCTCCACACTTCTAATGCCGGTCCACTCTCGTATATTACGCAGCCAAGACATTTGTCTCCTACCAGGCCCTCGGCGACCCTCTATCTTGCCTTTCAATATCAAATGAAGCAAGTGATACTTCTCCCCTCGAAGTATATGACCCAGATATGAAATTTTTTTATTATTTTCCTGATTTTTATTAATGTAAGCAGTTCTCTATCTGCTCTAGCCCGCCCCAGAATTTCTGTGTTGGTAATCATGTCGGTCCATGGGACCTTGACCATTCTCCGGTGAAGCCACATTTCAAAAGCCTCTAACCTGTTCATGGTATTTACTTTCAAGATCCATGTTTCACATCCATAGAGCAAGACCGACCACACATAACATTTTAGCATTCTCTGCCTTAGTTTTAAGCTGATATTGTCATTGCAGAAGAGGGATTTCATTTTAATGAACGCAGTTCTTGCTGCTTCAATTCTGCATCTAACCTCCACATCTAGGTCAAGAGTCTCCGTGAGAATACTGCCGAGGTATCTAAAGCTTTCCACCTTTTCGAAATTGCAACCATTTAACAGTATCACTGATTCAGAGTGATCTAGTCGTCCAAATGTCATCCATTTAGTTTTATTGACGTTGATTGTTAGGCCCAGTTGCTCACCAGCATTATTAACAAGATTTAGTAGGTCTTGGATGTCATCGATACAGTCAGCTAGTAATACAGTATCATCTGCGTATCTTATGTTATTAATGACAACTTCGTTGATCTTCAGACCCTTATCAGTATTACTTAGGGCTCTTTTAAAGACATAGTTGGAATAGAGATTAAACAATGGTGGCGACAGGATACAGCCTTGTCGTACTACACGCTGAATGGCAATTGCATTAGATCTCTCATTCCCATGTCTTATTTCTGCTGTTTGGAACCAATACAGGTTTTTAATAAAATTCCGGTCTTTGGTGTCAACGTTACAATCCGCAAGCATTTTCATTAGGTCAGCATGTTTTACCCTGTCAAATGCCTTTTCATAGTCAATAAAACAGGCAAAGACTTCCTTTCTTTGGTCACGACACTTTTGCAATAGTACGTCGATAGACAATAATGCTTCACGTGTCCCGAACGCATTTCTGGAGCCAAACTGAGTGTCATCCAAGTCCTGCTCGCACTTATTGCGTATCCTGGCATGTATTATTTTAAGGAATAATTTAAGGACATGACTCATCAGGCGTCACTGCACTTCTTAGGGTATTGTTTTTTAGGCAATGTCACGAAGGTGGATTTTAGCCAATATTGGGGTATATTCCCTGTGTCATATATAGAGTTAAATAACCTCAACAGGTAGTCAACATTTTCATCATTAAAGAGCTTCAACACCTCAACTGGAATATCGTCTGGTCCGCACGCTTTTCTATTGTCTGAAGTCTTTATCGCATGAAGAATTTCTGATTTTAAAATCGATGGTCCATGCAATTGATCATTAGGAATATTAATATCCGGTTCAATATCTTTGAATGTATCATGAATATACTTTTCCCATGTTTGTAAAATATCTTTTTCATCCAATATTAATTTATTGGAATCGTCAACTAAACATGATGGAGTAATTCTTCTAGAAGTGCCCGTAATTTCCTTCAATTTTTTGTGAAGTTTGAATGCATTGTGACTACGACTGTATGACTCTAGTTCTTCACACTGTGACTTCATCCATTCTTCTTTGGCTTTTTTAATTTCACGTCTAATCGTTCTTTGTAAGTTTTTATATTGTGTCTCATTATATTTGTGTTTACGTCTCTCATCCATTAAGTTCAAAATGTGGTCAGTCATCCAATTCTTTTTTCTAATTTGCTTATCAGCTTCCAAATTTGTATCACAGGTTTCACATATAACTGACTTAAGGTTATCCCATTGTGTTTGTATTTCTATAGATGGATCACAAGGGAGTAGCCTAATATTATCGTTCAAAGTCTGAGATACCTTATTTCTGACCACTTCTTCGTGGAGGTTAGAGATATCCATTTTAATTTTGTTTTTGGGCTTTTTTATTTGTTTTAAGCGTAAAACAATATCGGCAGTTAACAAAACATGGTCAGAACCAATGTCCGCACCAGGGTACGTGGTGACTCTCTTTACAGAGTTCCTGAATCTATGGTCTACTAACACATAGTCTATTTGGTTCCTGACAATATCATAGATTGTTCCATTCTGAGGTGATCTCCATGTATAAAGCCTTCTTTTCGGGAGTTTAAACCAGGTATTTAATACATCCATATTTTTATCCTGGCAGAATTCGTATAGTCTATCACCTCTTTGATTGCTTATGCCTAAGCCATATTCACCAACTATATGAGAGCGGCGACCTTCTCCAATTTTGGCATTTAAATCTCCAATGACAAAATTGACTTCTCCTCCTTTCAAACTTTGCAATGTACTGGATAGTGAGTCATAAAAAGAGAGAGCATGATGAATTTTTTTCGTCTGAAGGAGATGGTTTGATAAACGTAGGTTGATTTTGCATATTGTACGCTGGTCGCATGGAATAATTTACCATATTAAATATTAGTACATAATTTGACTCTCAAACTCGTGAGGTACAAGAATATCACCGGTGGCTTACGCACTCTATATCAGGGCACCATACATTCATACTGTTATACGGCGTCGTACAAAACTATTTATCAGAACTACAAAATTTCTCAGTCATCTCTTAAACATTTTGAAAGATTTGAGAATCACATTTAATACGCACCTAATATTTCTTGTCCAAATGGAAACTTTTTTTTGTGTTAAGGCTCGGTAGTATTTTTTTATTTTTTTTTACATTAACTCCACACAGGAGGCCCTGAGGAAAATAATTTCCCTCAGGGCCTATGTCATCTGGGATGCTGTGTGGAGGGTCTTTTTGAGGAAAGGAAGGAATGAACATTGGTCTTGAAGAGATCTGGAGTGCCGCAAGGGTCCCATTTGGGCCCAATCTTGTTTCTTGTTTTTATAAATGACTTGTGCGATGTTATTTTGGATTCTGAAATTTTGTTGTTTGCTGATGATTGTAAGATATTCAAAATTATCCATACATTACTAGACTCAATACTTCTCCAAAACGATATTAACAGAGTTTTAAAGTGGTGCAACGACAATAGAATGTTTCTGAATTCTTTAAAATGTGTTCACATAACCTTTACGCGTAAACACAATTCTATTCCAACTCAATATTTTATCGACGGTACTAAACTCCAGGAAGTCGCAACCATTCGGGACCTAGGCGTATTATTTGATAAAAAACTTACTTTCACACCTCATATCGACAATATCATTTCTAGATCTATGAAAATGTTAGGATTTATCAAACGAAACAGTAAACATTTTAAAAATCCCACATCAAAAATAACGCTGTACAATTCCTTCACCCGCAACGTGTTGGAGTACGCAAGTGCTGTATGGAGTCCAACCTACAAAGTTCATATTCAGCGAATAGAGCAGGTTCAAAAACATTTTATGTACCACCTGGCATATTCCGATAGGCGAGCTCGATCACTTCTTCATTACACTGATAGACTAAAATTCTACAATATACGCACCCTTGAACAGAGAAGACTAAATACAGATCTAAATTTTCTATTCAAAATTGTAAATGGTTTAATAAACTGTCCTTTTCTACTTCATCAAATCAGGTTCAATGTTCCTAGAATTGGTTCACGACTGGTAAATTATGTTCCGTTAAATATTAAAAAATATCGAACTAAGCTGGGGTATGACTCAGCCTTATCGAGAATGTGCCGTAATTTCAATGAGGCTTATAAAAAACATTCGATTAATTTGACAATGTCAACATTGGCCAACTTCAAATCAAATCTTAACAAGCTTTAAAGCTCCCTATTACATTGTTCTATAAACTTATGAACCTATAAACTCATTGTTCTAAAAACTTGTTCCTTGTAAAACTTGTTAATTATTATTTTGTAATGTACATATAGTATGTGTTTGTGTGAATGAATGTATTGTATATGTAAGTATTATATTATCAATGCTGTGTTTGTCTTTAATTAGTGATAGCATCAACCATGTTCAGTGTAATTTTATCTGTGAAAGCTTTGATGTAAATCACTGTTGACAAACCTAATAAAAAAAAAAAAAAAAAAAATAAAAAAATAAAAAAAAAAAAAAAAAGACCCATGTTGTAGGAAGGAGGAAACACAGAGGCCCCTCAAATCATTCCACAGCCGAGCTGTTGAACACAAGAACGAGTCGAAGAAACGCTCAAAAAGAAGAAGAAGGGGAGATATGTTAGTACGAATGTTAGTCCGGTCAGTGGCTGAGTGGGCATCGCGTTTGGGTCCCACCCGGGCGTGTTCGATTTATCGGCTGGCTAAGTCCTCCATCACAACACAAGCTACATTTTCCAGCGAGATTTTCAAACATTGTTGTGTTATTCGTAACCCAGGAATGTTTATCTTTCTTTTTAAAAAATAAAAAGAAAAAGAAGAAGAAGAGGGAGCGCGCTAATATTAAAAACGATAATATTTAAGCGAAAGTTGTGAAAACGTTTAATAAAACACGACTCGTTAAAAATAGAGCAAAAATCTTGCGGGAAATGTCTAAAATAATAGCATTTAATGAAACACTGTGAATTTTTTCATAGACGTAAGGGAACGTACCCATACTACGCGACTAACTTTTTGCAATTTATTTTGAACGAATTTAGACCTACAGTGTCCATGCATACGTTGTTAGAAAGCAGTATGCAAGTGCTTAACAGGAAAAAATATAATACAATATATCAGGTAATACAAGCAAAATAATATTTAAAGCAAAATAAAACGGGAACACTGGATTCTACTCTAAAGTAAGTAAGTTTCTGGAATATATATATCTTAGAGAATTCGCGTATATCCCAGTTATATCCATGAGCCTTTCTGTCTGGTATCCGCACAAATAGAAGGAAAACTGCTTTGCTGATATCAGAAAAGCAGTTTTCTAAAAGGCCATATTTGTATTCGTGATATAATAAAAATCGGGTTTTACGTTCCCGACGTTCCTTTTGTTGATCAGAGATGCAGAACTAACCTACCATTGGTAATGCCGCTCGGAAAAATGATTATCTCTACATATTATAAATTAAAGTCCTCCGCTGCGACTGTTTGTCTGTTCGCGATAAACTCAAAAACTACTGAACGATTTCGTTTGCGGTTTTCACGAATACATAGAGTTTTTTTTACAATTAGCTCCACACAGGAGGCCCTGAAGAAAATAATTTTCCACAGGGCCTATTTCATCTTAGGGGATGCTGTGTGGAGGGTCTTTTTAAAGAAGCGAAGGATAGGAAGTTCTGGGAAGGAAAAAGGCACGAGGGGTGGGTAGAAATCTGGGGGTCAGTGTGTCTAGGAGTGATGGACTTATGAATCCATCCATCCAAGGCGATGGGTTGAGAGAGTCCGGTTGGAAAGGTCAAAAGGCTTCCCTCAACCAGTCTCTCTCGATCCGGCCTGCCACATCCGCTACTAAGTCCTGGACAAACCTCACCCCATGACGTGAACCCGGGAACCCCTGCTAAGGGAACCACTGCTCACCAAACGCAGCGAACGACTTGGGGTGACCCATGGCAGAGGTGTTGGTTATTCTATAAATGGTTCCCAGGGCGGCGGTACCCAACCCGCCCGCCTCCCAAATTGAATGATTCATGAGGAAGGTTTAGGTATATAATTTGTCAAGGTTTTGTGTAAATTGGTGGAAATATATAATCAAAGGAGAATGTCTGTATGTGGTGGACTAGCAGGCTGGCTAGCGGGCGGTGTGGATTTAATTTGTTTGCAAATTAACAGATGGCGGTGTGAGTTAAAGGATTGGGTAACCATCCAGTAGATGGCGGTGCGTCTCGTTAGCCACAGCAATGCGTGCCGGGTCAGCTAGTCTTATATATAAATATCATCATAAATATATCTTACCAATGTATTGTACTTTTTCTAGTACCTATTATATTTTTCCATCTTGCATGGTGGAGTATTTAGTTTTGATTTTATTTCGTTTTTGACTTTGTTTTTGTTTTAGATATTGTTTTGGATATTGTTGGCTTATTTAAATGTTCTTTGCAACAAATAAAAATAAATAATTTGTAAAATCCCAGCCGGGCTTGAAATTCAAAATAAATTAATAAATATTTAACTGTATCATACTTCGACTAAGAACCACCCACGTTATTTTCATTTTCTTAACGCATATATTATTGGCAACTATCTTTATGTATGATTGCAAGATTCAAACCCGAACTAAATGCTCTCTAGATAGTGTCTGGATAAATCTTTATCCATTTTATTTTCATATGCGACATCTATTGACTTTTTTCTGCAAGTCTGGGATGAATATTTTATTTTTATTTTAACTTTATGAGTAAAACCTCAAATTGTAATATTTAATTAAATGAAGACAATATAAGCGAAACTCAATCGAAAATCTGGAAACAGAAAAATCAGAAAAAGATATTGACACCTCTGGGACACGAACCCAGGACCTCATTATATTTGTTTATTTGATCGTATTTTTTGCGCTGCCATACCGTTCATCCTCATGAAGACCTCCGTAGTCCAGTGGGTAAGACTCTAGACTCACAATCCGGAGGTCGCGCATGCGCAAATAAATTTTATTTGATTAATTTGTGTTTTTTCACAATTAATTCATTTAAAATAATATATAGTATATTTGCGGCATGTTCCAGAGTGGAAGACACTATTAGTATCGCCCTGGTGTAAGACCACCATTCAGAATTGAAACGTTGCTTGAAAATGGCTTTAGCCGTGTTTGGTGACCAGATCTGAATAGCCAGGTACTTCCCAACCTTCCTCTTCCCCAACTCCTTCCCCTCCCGACTACCTTCAGCCTCACAACATACCCCAATTGGGGATGCCATAGTCTCACTGGCTCCAGACGGCAGCAGTTGAGATTCTTGTGCGGTATTCACTGTAAAAAAAAAAAATCCGATTGCGATGAAACTATGGTGATTTGTTGACGGCAAGCCCGCGAAGGTTACTACTATACAGGGTGTCCGGGGGTAAAGTGCATTAACTTCGGGAGGTGATTCTACATGATGGTAGGAGTAAAAAAGATTAACAACTTTTTCCGAAATTTCAACTTTGTTTTTCCCATACAAAAAGACGTACGTACTAAAAATCCTTAGTGTGAGGTACGATCTTACTTGCTGAGAGCCTGCCGGGCGCCCGACTCGATTGTGATTGGCCCGTATCGTAACAGCGGAAAATAATATATCTGGGGTCCTAGCATGGTCGATCGATATAGGTTTTATCGAAAATGTCGGTAACTTGCGATGGCTCCCGAGCACGACTGTAGGCCGTTAACGAACAAACAATAGTTCGCAATGACTAGGGGTTCCTAATATATTTGACGTAAACTGTTGTTTATTTGTTAGCGGCCTGCAGTCGTCCTCGGGAGCGATCGCAAGTTACCGACATTTTCGATAAAACCTATATCAATCGACCATGCTAGGGGGCCTGGCCGCACACGCCGGACTAATTTTATCTTTTTACCTCAAAACTACCCCCAAAAGTTGGAATTTCGAAAAAAGTTATTAATCTTTTTTACTTGTACTATCATTTAGAATCACCTCCCGAAGTAAATTTTTTATTTTTTTATTTTTTTTATTGAGTTGGTTTATACTACACGAATATAAACTAATATAAGCACAATGTAACATTTCATTTGATAAATTTAAATATTTTTACAGTAAGCTTAACATTTCTTTTTAAATACATTCATTCTTCCTTCATTCTTCATACTTTCAGGCATTTGATCATACATCTTTAGTCCTCTGTACATTAGGCAGTTCTGTGATTTTGATTTCTTCATTTGTGGCAATCGAACTCTGTTTATATTTCTTGTTTCGTAATTATGAACGTCTCTATTAAAAACAATTTCATTCTTAAAGTATTTTGGCACTTGGTAATGCACTTTACCCCCG
Organism: Limnephilus rhombicus; assembly: GCA_929108145.2. Classification (NCBI taxonomy): domain Eukaryota; kingdom Metazoa; phylum Arthropoda; class Insecta; order Trichoptera; family Limnephilidae; genus Limnephilus; species Limnephilus rhombicus. The sequence goes on along the minus strand of OV815299.1, from coordinate 24,640,943 downwards.
GACACCCTGTATAATGGTGAGCTCTGCCGTTATGAAATTTGTACAAATGAAAATGTGTGTATTTCATATATTTTAGCGGCAGGCAGGGAACGAAAGAGGAAGAGGGAACGATGGAGGTGGGGTTCAAGGGAGAGGTGACAAGGAGGGGGAAGGCGGGGAAGGTGGAAGGAGAACGCTGGGGGGGACGGGGACGCGGAGTGGGACGCATGGGAAAAGAAATGAAGGAAGAAAAAAAATATTTATATGAATGGAATTATTTATTTGAATGAACGCATTCCAGTTAGTAATATAAGTCACGATCTGACGCCAGGCACTTCACGATGTGGCTAGGCACATCGTGATCTGCCTGATTCTACGGTCCCCCTGTGACATATATTTTATTATCATCATCTTCTTCCCCTTATCCTATTAGGGTCGGGGACCCATTGCATCGACAAGGCTCCTCCATACGTCCCTGTCTTGTGCTGATTGTTCGGCCTCTGTCCATGGTGGCCCCATCCTCTCCTCACACAGATTCTGGAGTTGCCTCGCCCAACTGTGTCTGGGGCGGCCCACTGGACGTCTACCCTCTGGAATCGCACTCACTATCTTCCTCGGAATTCGGTCTTCAGATATTCTTAGTACATGCCCAAGCCACCTCAGTTGCGATTTTTCTATGAAGAGTAGCAGTGGTTCAATATTTAGATCATCTCGGATCGTCGAGTTTCTTATATGATCCCATTCGTAACCCCTTCCACTCCTCTCAAGTACCTCATTTCGGCAGCTTGGACTCTAGAGCGTGTTCGTTCATTTAGCATCTATGTCTGGTGGCCGTAAGTGAGCGTCGGACGGTATACCGTTTTAAACACTGCCATCTTTGTCTTGTTGCTGAGCTCGGCTTTTCTTATCACAGACCTGTACAGAGGACGCAATACACTGCTTGCCGCACTTATTCTTATATCAATTTCTCCGTCTTGCCGAATATATCAAATTGACAAACTTCAATCCGTGTTTAATGCAGCGGCAAGGCTCATAACTGGGGTTTCTAAATATTCGCATATTTCAGAACACCTTCGTAACCTTCACTGGCTCAAGTGCCCTGAGAGAATCCAGTACAAATTGTGCTGGATGGTTTTTAAATCAATCTACGAAATGGCCCCACCTTACATCTCCGAATTATGCGTCCCCGAAAATACCGGTCCGAGACAATTAACCCTTAGATCAGCAACTTCATCTGCTAAAGGCAGACTAATAGAACCTAAACGAAAGCCAAATACTATGTTTGGAAATCGTGCTTTCGGAGTATCTGGGCCTAAGGCTTGGAATAGACTCCCTCCGGAATTAAGATGCATAACAAGCCCAACAGAGTTTAGGTCCAAACTAAAAACCTTCCTCTTTGGGCTCTCATACCCGTAATTTAAATATACCTATTTGAGAGTATCATACTCGTATTGCCTATGATATGTCTTAATCACACTTTTCTTACTGAATTAGAATTACTCGATTCCTTACACATCAATCTGTCTCTTGACGAATCACATTTAGAAAGATCAAATCCTTATAGGTACTACTGCACCACCCACCTTTACATGTTGCTTTTACTTTCCAAAATACACTCGTCAAAGAATACATTACATATTAATATTAAAATATTTTTCAGGATTAAATAACATGTGTTCACAATAATGTCCTCTGCGTGCGAACTCTATCTAAATTTCTTTAAATGGACAATAAACAGTGTTAATTTCAAGCGACCTCCCAGGTAAGTATGGTCCTGTTTTCATTAAATTTTAGGCAGCATCGCGTTCATTGGTCAAAATATTGTACATATATTTTCGTATCGGTGATCAATGAACCGATGTATGCAATTTTTAGCCATAAGTTGTTTATAATTGTTTGCCTAGCTTGTAGTTTTTTAGATTTTAGAAATGTTTGTACAGCGCCCTTGAGGTGATTTTTCACAAAAACGGCGCTATATAAATCATCCAAATATTATTATTATTATATGTGTATCGAAATTTGAAATGCTGTAAAATGTTATTTGTTTAGGAGAGAGTATTAAAAAATTATCTTAAAATATTGATGCAGTCACGGTTGATATTTAAAAAAACATAAAAAATCTAATTTCTAAGCCATTAATGCATATAATAAATACAAGTTTCCAAAGCGGAGTATTTCCATCAATTTATAAACAAACTACTATTACCCCAATATTTAAGTCAGGTAATCCAGAAGAAGTAAACAATTACCGTCCCATATCAGTAATCTCAAAAATAGCAAAAAATTTTGAAAAACTAGTTAAAAAAAGAATGAGCTAATTTATAAAATGCAACGATATAATTAATGAAAACCAGTTTGGTTTTATGGAAGGTAGAAGCACACAAGATGCAATTGCAAAATTAAGTAGCCTTGTACATAGTTCATTAGATAAATCATTTAAATGCCTGGGAATTTTTATAGATCTCAAAAAAGCATTTGACAGTATATCACATGACCAACTTATAAGTAAATTAAGAAACATTGGATTAAATGGTTCAGCTCTACAATGGATAAAAAGCTACCTTTTCAAACGTCCCCAAGTTGTAAAAATTAATGGTGTGCTTAGTTCACCAAAAATGAGTCATTTCGGCATACCTCAAGGTACAGTCCTGGGACCGTTACTGTTTATTATCTATGTTAATGACATATTCATACAAAAACTAAACGGAAAAATAATATCTTATGCTGACGATACTGTCATAATAATTGAAGGTACGGATTGGAATACTGTTAATAATCTAGCTAACATTGATATTAACATATTGAAAAATTGGTTCGATAAAAATCTCCTATCTCTAAACACTGAAAAAACAAAATTTATCCCATTCTCTATCAATAAATTCAAATTAGAACCAAATTTAAACATCATAATACACCAAAGTAAATGTAATAAAACTAACTGCAATCAAGATTGTGCTATACTTAGTCCAACTCCCAAAATCAAATATCTTGGTGTATATATAGATCAACATTTTAAATGGAAAACACATATTTGTGAACTCGTCAAAAGGATTAGGAAATGTATTTATATATTTATTAGACTTAGAAATATTCTTAGCTTAGAAAACCTAAAAAGAGTGTACTATGCAACTGTTCAATCTATATTGCAATATGGTATTATTGGCTGGGGAGGAACATATGACAATATTTTGAATCCCCTCAAAATTGTTCAAAGGTTGATAATTAAGGTAATCTTAAAAAAACCGTCTAAATTTCCTACTGAAATTCTTTATTCAATATTCAATGTGCCTATAATAGACAAAATCTATAAAAAATATTCAATTCTTCAAATTTACAAAGAAATACAGTTAAATACTCGTAACTTCCAATTCAATACATCAGCAAGATACCAGAAAACTATTAAAATTCCTAAATTTAATACTAAGCACATCCAAAATTCCTATCTTTATCTGGGCATAATCTATAATAACAACCTCCTATTAAAATTAAAAACCATCGAAAATATGCAGGAATTTCAGCCCAAATTAAAAAATTACCTGAAACTGCCATAAAAGTCCCAAATATGTTTACTTTGTATCTTAAAGTCTGCTATTTTATAAATCATTTATTCCTTCTTTTTTCTTTCATTTCTTAGTTTCTAAATCTCTGAGTCTACGATTGTATAAATCTTGCGTTCTTTCTTACGTATCCTTTACTTACTCATTATAATAATTTTTGTTACTAACTTACATGATTCTTCCATTTAAATGATTTTTTAATTTATATTATGATTTTTTTTAAACTCTTCAGGGTTTTTATTTTTAAATTATACAAGATTTTTTAACCTTATTATTTACAATAGCCGTTATTACTAACTTACACGATCATTAATTTACTAATTGAGCTAGAACTCCCTCACCAAACACAAGAGCATTGTCTCTTTATGGTGAGGAAAGGCAATTTTTTTATTTTTTGTTAATCTTATGTAACTATGTAACTGTTGTAACTTCATATGTATTTTTAATAAACATTGCCAATAAAAAAAAATATTAAAAAAAAAAAAAAAAAATCCCGAGTAAATCTTCATTTAAAACAGTCTCGCGAAAAAAAAGTTTTTGTAGAAATATCTCTTTGTGAAAACCCTCCTTGTTCCTGGAGGTCTAGCATGATCGATCGATAACCCTCTGTGTCAATACGTTATTGAACAAATCCGTCATCTATGGTCAGTGGAATTCACACATTGATCTTACCTCAAAAAAGCTAACAAAACTCTACTACTCAAAAAATTATGAAACATCTTGTCAATGAGTGATTTAAATAGAGTATATTATGCTTTATGCCACTCTCGATTTGAATATGGAGTAATAGGATGGGGCTCAGCAGCATCTAATCGCATAAAACATAACTCGGAATTGCATCATAAAGACCATACTAAAGGTCCCCATAAGGACGTCAGCAACAGAAATGTTTAAACGGTTTGATGTTCCAAGCATACAGAAAATCTGTGCCAAAAATATTCTAGTACATCACCACAAAAATTATTCAGAGGCAGACACCTCACAAGCTCAAAAACCAGAGCCAAATAAACAGACATACTTAATATTTATTTATTTATTTATTTATTTATTGTAAGAAACAAACAGCAATTTATATACAGGATGAGTTATACAAGAGGTTAAACATGAGGTAAGCCAAAACAGTTTCTTATGCTAATGTTGGTTATTATGATATAATATACAATTGTAATTGGTAATAACCATTAAATGAAAATGAAAATAACAACAACAAAAAAAATATATAAGTATATTAGAAGGAAGAAGGAATAGAAAAGGGCAAGAGGCAGAGGAAGGTGGGATGGGGACAGGAGATGCTCATGCTGTACTTTTTCTATAGTTGTGCATTAATTCAATTAACATTTGTGGTCGTGCGTTTGACTTCGTTTCGGTATTTCACAATAGTATTATTAAGAATATCGATATTGTTAAATTGCGTGTTATATTGCGCGCATATACGGGGGATAGGAGAATTTTTTCTAAGGTTGGTTCTGCACGCTGGCAAATGAAAAAAATGGTTTAGTCTGGTTGGCCTTGTAGGTATGTGAATTCTTAAATAATTTACGAGTTCAGGAGAGTCCAGGCCGTTATTCAGAATTTTGTATAAAAATATTTGATCAGATATTAATCTTCGTGTTTGAAGTGGAGTAAAGTTGTGAAATTTTAAGGATTCGGTATTATTTGCAAATAGTAATTTGAATTTATAATTTATGTGTTTAAAAAATTTATTTTGTACACTTTCGATTCTGTCAATATGGCATTGGTAGAACGGTGCCCAAATTAGTGTGAAATTCTAAGTGAAATATACCAAAGTGTAACTCTTCATTTGGACAAAGAGGTTCTGAATTTTTAGCAGTAAAGTTATATAACAAACTCCCACTTAGTATCAAACAAATTAAAACAAAAAATAGCTACATTAAGGACATTAAATGTTGGCTTAAGGAATTATCGGAAAATGAACTTACTAGTATACTTAAAACATCGTCATAGAAGTTTCTGGAAACTTCTATGACGATGAAGTTAAACCATAGAAGTCGCTGAAAACATCCAAAGCATAGTCCCCCTCACCACAGGATCTCCTAGTGAGCAGGACTACGAATATATTTTCTATTTTATATATATATACATAACATGTTTGATATAAAAATGTAAAAAATAATAAATGTTTAGTTACTAAATAAATTTTAAAAAGTTATCAATATCTGCGAGCACGGTCTACGATTGTTACCAGAAATTCCCTCCAATGGTTCATACATTTTAGCGCGGTCTCTATAGTATCAGATAAGTAATCTATATACTATCAATATACACATTTTTTAATTATGTCGTTCGTTATTCAAAATTACTGGCTTATTTAACGAATGTATTGAACTAACGAAGCTCTTAGAAATGAAGAAGTCGCATACGCGATCCATAGACCTGAATAATGCATCTAAGACGTAACAATTTATTTCGTTCGATCTTTGGGAAACTAAAATGGTTGAAATATGAATAAAGACCACATTAACTAATTAACTCCCGTTTAGTGTCAAAAAATAAATGCGGACTGCCATTACATTTTCAGGTTAGTATTTCAATTTAACATTGCCAATTTATTAATATTTTTACGTAATTGCTTGGCGTTTGGCATTTCATTTCAAAAAAAATAAATACCACAGTCTATGGGTGTTTTCTTGACCTAAGCAAGGCGTTTGATCGTGTTTCCCATCAATTATTATGGGAAAAACTCATAAAGCGAGATGTTCCAGCAGCAGTGGTCAATATGCTGGCTATTTGGTACGGACAACAGGAAAATCACATTCAATGGGCAGGAGCTTCTTCAAGACCTTTATTCCTTAAGAGCGGTGTCAGGCAAGGGGGAAATATGTCTCCAACCCTATTTAATGTGTACATTAACGACCTCTTACAAGAGTTGAACGATACACGAATCGGTTGTCATATCTGCGGACAAGGAAGTAACAACATTAATTACGCCGATGACATGGTGCTTCTAAAAATTCTAAAAAGTCAGTCATCGTCGCTTTCAAACACAATAAGGAGCCATCACATATTCCTCCAATATATCTAGAAGGAATTGAACTGCTTGTGGCCTCACAGGTTAAGTATCTGGGACATATCCTAACCGAAGACATGAAGGATATAGAAGATATGGAACGACAAAGAAGAGCAATTAATATACGGGCCGGAATGCTCTCAAGGCGGTTCTACCACTGTAGCGAAGATGTCAGAAAATTACTATTCAAGACATACTGTACTGCCCTGTACACGTCAGAACTGTGGACACAATACCCAGCAGCGCAATGGGACAAACTGAGGGTGTGCTACAATAATGCATACAGGCAACTTATGCAACTACCGAGGTTCTGCAGTGCCTCCACGATGTTCACCGAGGGGAGGGTGCACTCATTCGCTGCCTTACTTCGCCACCGACTAGCCAGCTTCTGGAGCAGGATACGGACTTCAACCAATATCATTGTCGTGGCTGCATCCGAGTGGCTCAGTTCCCCATTAAATGAGCGATGGATGCAGATGATGAGGCGACCTCCATGATGGACGATCCCAAAATATCTTTTTATTTTTAATTCTGTCTACTTATTATTTATTTTAATTTTATGCTTATTTTTTGTTATTTGTGTGATGAATTTTGTTTTCATTTTATGCTTTAATTAGGTACCTACCTAATATTTAAACTCTTTTTTTCTTTTCTTTTATAGTTGTTTATGTAATATGGCAGACTGGGATTGCACTACCCTCCCAGTCTTGCTGGAATAAAAACTTAAATAAAAAAATAAAATAAATTTCGTAGCGTCAATTCATAAAAACATATCTTACATTAGCTCTTCACAGGAGGCCCTGAGGAAAATAATTTCCCTCAGGGCCTATGTCACCTTAGGGGATGCTGTGTGGAGGATTTTTTTAAGGAAAGGAAGGAGATGAAGTTCTGGGAAGGAACCCACCCCTCGGTGGGTAGGAATCTGGGGGTCAGTATGCCCAGGAGTGACAGACGTATGAATCCATCCCTGCAACTGCGGTGCAAGGCGATGGGTCGAGAGATTCTGGCTGGAGAGGATAAGACCTCACTCAAACACTCTTTCTCGATCCTGCCCATCACGCAGCATCGGCTGCCACGACCTGGACAAACCTTACCCCATGAATCTGCGCATACCTGCTAAGTCATCAAACGTATGCTCCCCTGAAAACACATCTTGCCATAGGTCACCCCAAGTGGTTCGCTACGTTTGGTGACTTAGCATGGATCATGGGATAAGATCTGTTCGGATCTTGGTGGCGGAAGTGTCTGTCCACTAAATGCGTAGCAGAACGGATAGGGATAGACTGGTGCAGGGAGACCTTTCACCTCTCCAGCAGGACTCTCCCGGAACATCGCCTTGCACTGCAGTGGGAGGGATAGATTCGTCCGTCACTCCTGGACACACTAACCCCCCGATTCCTACCCACTCCTCACACCTTTTTTCTTCCTAGAACTTACTTTCCTAAAAATACCCTCCACACAGCATCCCCTAAGATGAAATAGGCACTGAGGAATATTATTTTCAAACAGCAGTGCTACGTACCAAACTTGGGGTGACCTATGGCAGAGGTGTTGGTTTTCCAATAAATGGTTCCCGGGGGGGTTGCCAGCATATATCGATTTCTTATTTATTGCCTGTCAATATCGGTTTGGCTGTCAATTGTTGAACTGTGCTCAGGATATCGATATATAACTCGCAATTTAACAATATCGATATTCTTAATAATACTCTTGTGAAATACCGATACGAAGTCAAGCGTACGACCACAAATGTTAATTAAATTAATGCACAACCACGGACATAGGAATATATGGACCTGCCCTAAGTGATAAAAGCGTATTATTTCCCCCTCCCCATAACGGTTCCATGGAACCGTCTGGGCTTACGAGAGCCGCCTCACTTGAATCTACAAAACGTGACGTCATCATTCTTGTTCTGACCAGCGCCGAAGTCACATAGTACATTTTACGAAATAACAAGGCAAAAATGGTAGCTTGTGCTATGAAAACGTGTAAAAATAGAAGTGAAAAGGAGAATAAACCAAAATGTCGTATTACATTCCATAGGTAAGCATGATTTTACTTTATTTTAAGCTTATTCGAATTATATTATAATATTATCAGTTTTGTAACATATACTATCATGAACGTGTTTACACACAGCCGTAATATGCGTGGGATGGCGTATTTCAGCATATCGCTCGCCATATATTCCGATTGGGAATGTACGGCGAGCGATACGCCGAAATACGCCATCCCACGCATATTACAGTTGTGTGTGTGAACACGTGTTAACGCTCAGAGAGCGTATTCACACACAGCTATAATATGCATGGCGACGTAAATACACAGCCGTTTGAAAAAGAATCAGGGATGTGCCTTCACCTTTTGCGCTCTGCTAAAATATCTAATTGTATAATTTGGAACGTCTATCTTTTCATGTGTTATTTCTTGCTGGAAATCCGTCGTATTAATAAAGGATAATAAACCAATAATTTTTAAATTTATCATACTTTAAGGGCCTTATTACTAAACGAGTTTTGAATTTTACGCAACTCATAAACAACCGTTAATATAAGATAAATAGTTGGTTAAAATAAGATAAATAGTAAGGGGTTAAAGGTGGAATAAAGTATGGTTTTATTTATTAGGCCGTATTGTATATTTTGCTTTCTTAATTATGTACTCCTTCGTGGTATGTTTAGAAGTAAAATGTAGATACAGTGAGCATGTTTGGAATGAAAAATGTATGTGTCATTTTGCTGTCCGATGATATTTTTTATCAATCAAAATTTAAAATAAAATATTTTTCTATCTATCTATATTATCTTTGGATCACACTGTCACGTCTCAGCGGACCACGTGTTAGGTAAGCGCGTTGTTTCGTATGTACGGTACTGCTGGAACGAGAACGAGTGCATATCGCGTAATGCTCTAGGTTATTCCGAGTATGTATATGTATGGAAAACACGTTTTTTGTTTTTAATTGAAAAAGTGTCATCGGACGACAAAACTACATCTAAATTTTGACTCCAAATACTCTTAGGAATCGCTGGTAAAAGCTGTGTGTATAAAATTTCATTTGTTTATGAGTTGTTTTTCTTTTCTATTATCTTCTTAAAAGTGAAATTTTATTATTTTCTTAAAGATTTCCCAAAAACGAAGACTTGAAGACAATGTGGCGACTTTCATCCGGTAAAAGTGAGCAGACAAGTGTTCGTAACCTTCGTATCTGCTCAGAACATTTCAAAGAGACAGATTTTATAATAAACAAACAGGACACACGTGTGCTACGTGTAGGTGCGATTCCATCGGTCTCTTTATCACCTGTTACAGAAAGAATTATCGTTAGTATATAAATTCTTTAATGACTAATAATTCTTTTTTGTAGTTATTCATTACATGTAATTATTTAAATTTTATTATCTATCCATTTCAGAAATTAAGCGACAACTTCTCTGAGAAATCATATGTATGTCTTTCTCTAGCTGATGAAACGATCAATAATACTTATGGATGGATGAACCCTCAAGAGGATTCTGATTTTTCTCTCGTTTCTTGCGCACCTGCTCTACACAGCACACACGTCGTGAGTTCATTCTTTTATATAATTATCCTTTAAATTAATATTTTATTGATAGTGCATGTCACAAATTTGTAATAAATATGTAAATTATCGAATTGCAATAATGATTATATACCTAATATTGTCAACTTTGTCTCGTTTCGAAAAGGAATGCGAACCAGAACCTATGACTATGTGCTTGACGGAGATCGAGGCCGTAGCTGCAGCTGCTCAGTCATGTGTGCTCGTCAGTTGTATGGTACCCACTACTATTCCAGAAAGCATTGTGAGTACCAATTGATTATTGACCTTTGATGACTTCAAAAACACATTGTACTATTATGTAGTGTGCGGACCACTCTAGTAACTGACTAAATGTTTTTATACCTAAAAATATAATATTATGTCTCTATTCCCCAGATTCAGGAACCCCAACCCGTCTTTATGGAAGAACCACTTATTATATCAAAAACCACTCAAAAAAATAAACCAATTGAAGTCAATTACAAAAAAATGGAAAACTTATTATTAGAAAGTAAGTTACTAATTAGAAAATTAAAAAAAATTAACGTTGTTTATAAACGTAAAATCTCGCAACTTACTTGCAAACTGGAAAAATGTAAATCAAATCCAACCTCACATGACGATATTTTAGCTAATTCTAAATGTTTTGAGCTCGTTAAAAGAGTAGTAACGAAAAACAAAAAGCTTAAGTTATCTCGAAAATATTCCGCATCACTTAGAGCATTTGCTTTTACCCTTAACTTTTATTCTCCCAAAGCTTATCAGTACGTTCGAGAATATTTTGATTTTTGCCTTCCTGCCCCACGAACATTGTGCAAATGGCTTCAAGTGATTGATGGACGACCTGGTTTTACAAAAGAGTCTTTTCGTGCTTTGGAGTTAAAAGCTTCGTCTACAGGATATAAACTTGTTTGCAATTTGGTCATAGACGAGATGGCCATAAGACAACTTGTGGAGTGGGATGGAAATAATCATCATGGCTACGTAGACTTTGGATTTGGCGGAGACAAACTCCACCACGGTCAGTCCGTTGCAAAAGAGGCACTCGTTTTCATGATTGTTGCTATAAACGCCAATTGGAAAGTACCCGTTGGTTACTTTCTTGTGGATGGCGTATCTGGTCGGCAAAGAGCTGACCTGGTGCTTGAGTGTTTAGAGGAAGCTGATAAAGTGGGTATTGATATTGTGTCCATGACGTTCGATGGTTGTCCCTCCAATATTTCTATGGCTAAGATACTTGGTTGTTCATTAGAGAATAATAACTTGAAACCATCCTTCATTCATCCGGTTACTAAAAAGGAAGTGGCCATTTTTCTTGACGCTTGTCACATGCTGAAGCTAGTGCGTAATGCATTCGAAGCAAAAAAGATATTGATTGATAGTAAAGGACATGAAATAAATTGGAATTATCTTTGTAAATTGAATGAGATTCAGGTGCGTGAAAAACTCCACGTCGCAAATAAATTAAGGCCAATTCATATTGATTTCCATAACAACAAAATGAAGGTAAATTTAGCCTCACAATTATTTAGCAACAGCTGTGCGAATGCTTTAGAATTTTGTAGAAACGATTTAAAACTAAAAGAATTTGAAGGAACCGTATTCTTTTTAAGACTGATTAATGATTTATTTGATATTTTAAATTCGCGTAATTTGCATCAGTTTGGTTTTAAAAAGCCAATAAATGCCGAAAATCACAATACATTTTTAAAATTTTTGAGCAAAGCCATATATTACTTACAAAATATACGCATTGCAGCAAACAACAAAAATATTATAAATACGAATCGAAAAACAGGTTTCCTCGGTTTTTGTATTTGTATAGAAAGCACAAAACGGTTGTACAATACTTTAATAGAAGAGAAGCAACTATTAAAATACATACCTTTGTATAAATGCTCACAAGACCATTTAGAATTATTTTTTTGCAACGTTAGATCGGCTGGAGGATTTAACAATAACCCAACAGCTCGGCAATTTATGTCTATTTATAAAAAATCGCTAGTTCACATGGAACTAAAACAAACAACAACAGGCAATTGTATTCCGTTTGAACAAATTTCAGTTTTAAACTGTTCATCAGCAATAGAAAGAATAAATATGACATCCGGTACATATTTTAAAAACTCTAGCGACAATGACGATAGCTTATGTTATTTTGACGAAATAGATAATTATTTAAGCCAAGACTTAGTTACCGTTCAATTTAACCTCATTGTGGTGACATACATTTCAGGGTTTATCGTTCGACACTTATGAAAAAAAACAACACTGCAATCAGTGCATTAACGCTCTGTTTTCGAATGAAATATACCCGGAACATAGATTGATTGTAATTAAAGACAAAGGTGGATTACTTTATCCTTCAAAGGATGTAATTGATGTTTGTTGGAAAACAGAAGTTCTCTTAAAAAAACTTCTGTCACAAAGTGGAGGAACCGTTATATCACCAAAATTTAAAAAATCTTGGATTGTAGGTAAAATTTTAAAGGCATTTCTAGCTACAAACCTATTTCATTCATTATATAGTCATCAATTCGATCAATTTCCTACCGAAAATCACATTCACAACCTAATAAGAGCTATTGCTGACAAATACACCGATGTTAGACTACATTATTTTTCAAAATTGATGACTAATTCAGGGAAGTCGAAAAGACAAGTTTATACGAAAGCGATTTTATTTTCTGGAAAATGAAATGGCTATATTTATTAAATTAATTTTTTTTTTCATTTTCACAAAAGGTTTAGTAGTAAACAATAGGTTGCCACAAATAATTATTTGAATAATAATAAAATAATATCATGACATAAAAAGTTGTTTTAAGCATCGAAATTTTTACCTGTTATGTTGTCTTTGGTATACTCATTTGCTAAACTATGCCGATGTCATCTGTGTAAAAATTTAATAGTAATTAATTTACCATTTACACAACGGTGTAATAGAAAAAATAATAATAATGTTTATTTCAGCAACTTTTCTACATTAAAAAAAAATATAATAATTAATTTAATTCCCGGCAACCCGGGCGTTTATTGATTTTTTTTTAGTTAGTAAGTTACCCGCCTCACTAGACAATGTTTATTCTGTTTTAATTATTGTTTATCGCATTAGGTTGTTTTCGATCGTAAGAAAATATGTCATTTTTAAATCAAATTTTAGACGTATTGTCTCTTTTCCACCAAAAATCATAAATCGATTTCGAAATATTGTTCTTTTATCTAGATAACGCATGTTTTAAATTTTGAGAAAAAATGGTAATTTTTAGTATAATAAGGTTATACCATGGGTCTTTGGCAGATTTGTTGAATTTTGAAACGAAAAATCTTATTTTCCAAGACGTATTTTATATTATGTAATCATACATTATTGTAAATCAATACGTTATCTAGTAAACGCATATTTAAAAATTTTAATTTTAGATGAAATTAAATCTTTGAAAAAAATATCCGAACACTTTGACGAAAATTTCTTTGATTTGTCTATCTATTTACGGTCTTACAAATTAATATATTTTTGCACATTTATTTTGCTTAAATATTATTGAAAAATTATAAAAACTTAATATATTATAAAAATGATAAAAAAAATAATTACAAAAAGGACATAATTTTAATAGTTTTGTCATCACGCCTTTCAACATTTTTGGATGCCGGAATAAATTAAAGCAAATTTGGAATGAAATAAAATTGATTGTTTCATAACGCTGATGGATTTCATTCGTTTTGTGCTCCGATTATCATACGGGATCGGAGGAACTCTGATTTTGGACTTCCGCACAATAAGGGTGCCTACCTACACGGAAAACAAGTGTCAAGCGCTTTATCGTCTGTCCGTTGCTAACCACCGACCGTATCGTGACATTTCGCACCACGCCGAAGTGTTATTCATCATATCGTCACATAAAGTGTAAATCCTACCGTCTTATTTCGTATACTTTGTGTGAACTCGTGACTCAAACTTTACCGAAGTTCTACCAATCAAATAGAACAATCTCGAACGCTTATGGACATCTATGACTGTCACCAAGCCAGAAGACAACAGACGTGAGTACCACTTAATTGTGATATACCTTTCTTGTTTGGTGGTTGGGCATAACTTATCGAAATCCATAAGCGACTTAGCAAGAGTAGCCGCAAGGTACCCTCATCACCATGCCCCGTGCGTGATCATTTTTGGTGCCGAAACCAGGGAACCTTTAGATAAATTCTCATAATAAATTCTTTCTTTGGCAAAACGAAAGAATGCTATGAAATATTACGTGAATTGAAATGTCATTTCAAAGAACGAATTCAAACAGTGAATCGTAGAATTAGTTTACACAGTTCTTAATTATTAACGACCTAACGGGTATTTAAATTATATCGAATTCTACTTTTTAATTCATAAAGTTTTCCTGATTATTTCGTTAGTACATTTGTTTATTAAAAAAAAAATGGCTAGTACTTTACAAGGCTTGCGTAGAAGACGGAACGTAGCCATTAGCAGAATAAACAAGGTGTATGAGGTCGGTCAAAGCGTTTTGCAAGATGCAACCAATTACCCATTATTTTTAGCGTATTATACGAGGTTGCAAAACATTGTTAATGATTTTGAAACCGTTCACGCTGACATCTTAGCTTTAGATGAGGCAAACAAGGACATTGAAAATCAAGTTCGCGAAGCTTTTGATAATGTTTATTTCAAAATCGTCGTAATTCACAAGGAATTAACGAATCAATCTTTCGAATCGGAGCCCGCGAACATTATCGTACAAAACTTTTCAACATTTCATAATCAAGCTGTCATAAAACAAACGTCATCGCTTACTTGTGACACGATGAAGGCAAAACCTGAAATCAAAGGGTCCTTGACTGCGTTCACTTCAAAGTGCGCGTTTTGCAAGGGAATTCACTATATCGCTAAGTGCAAATCATTTGCACTCAAATCGGTTCAGGAACGTGCTCAATTCGCCAAGGCACACCGTTGGTGCCTGAATTGTCTCACGCCTTCTCATTCTCTCACAAATTGCAAATCTGTGTTTGATTGTCAGAAATGTCATCGTAAGCACCACACTCTTCTTCATAGGGAAGACAACATTTCTGCTGAAGAGGAGTACCAACGACCCACCACGTTTGCCATTCAAGGAGCTTCTATTTCAGATCCTCCAGTTCTTTTCCTCGCTAACTTCGGTGACAGATCCATCGTACGTTTGCCTGCTGCTCATATTAGCAATTGTGATCCCTACGGCAGTTTTCAAACGTTTCGTGCGTTGACCGATTCAGACAGTCAAGCACACTTCATATCCAATCGCACTGCCGAGCGTTCAGTCAGCTCTCAGAAAATCCGTGGCTTATACCAATCTTCTACAACCGCGTCAGGCGTCACTAATTTCGATGTCGATGTTAAGGTACAAAGACAAACTACCTTCAACACGAAGTTACTTCCATCGCCAACGATTCAATTCGACCAGTTATCATATCATCTGTTCCAAGACATACTTCATGCCGACTCTGACTGTCACAAACTGACAACTGACACAGGAGCGACTGACCTACTTCGAGATGTTGAGATCTTGCCATCTTTACCGAGACCCCAATTAACGAGTGATCTTCACCAGCTTTCAGCTATCAATTCACCATTCGGTTGGCTTCCTCTGGATTCGGTTGGTTTTGCTACCGATCGTCAAACAAACTCCTTCATCGAAACCAACCAGTCTCGTCTTCCAGAAGAAGTCAAGAGACTGAGGGAGTTGGACATATTTCCTCAGTCTTCACAGCCCACTAAACAACGTAGTGACCAAGTGTATCGCATTTATCGCTCACGTGACTTTTCTAGTCAATTTATCGAAACCAACCATTACCGTCTTCCTGAAAAGTTCAAGAAACTGAGGGAGTTTGACACATTCCCTCAGTCTTCACATCTCACTTCTGAAGAACAACGTGATGAGCAGGTCCATCACACTCATCACTTACGTGACCCTTCGGGACAATTCATCGTAGCCTTACCTTTTAGTGAAAAGGATAAGGATATCGCTTCCCCAGGTTCGCGTGAAGCCTCTTCGCGCATCATCCTTTCACTCGAACATAAACAGACATTAAAGCTCAGTTTACGTGAACCGTACTTCGCTTTCATGACTGACTACTTGCACAGTGGTCACATGACACGTGTTCCTGGAAAAGATTTACTCAAGGAAATGCATCACATACTTCGTCATTGCATTCTTCGTCCGGGCACCGTTACCACTATGTTGCGAATGGTCTTCGATGCCTCGGTGACGGAGGTGAATGAATCATCGTCAAATGATGCCTTCCTTATCGTTCCCAAGCTCCAAACGAACATTGCTGAACTTCTGCAAAACTTTCATTCACCATCTGTGGTGTTCATTGCTGAGGTGCGGCAAATGTATCGCCAAATATTTCTTCAAGAGCCAAATCACGCGTTCCAAAGAATATTTTGGCGTCATCAATTATCGGAATCTACCCCGGATTACCCATTACACCCTGTGACTTCTGATATCTCTGCCTTTATTCTGTCATATCGTATTGTCAGATCGTTGACAGAAAAGAAAGGTTACGGATTATCACTCACACGCCACGCGATCACTTCGGACTCAAATATCGATTCTATCGTCATCGGCTGTTCCAGTCTGGAACAAGTTCAACTAACGCAATCCGAAGTCATCGAACATACCAAACGAGGTCAACTTGAACTGCAGAAGTGGGATTGTAGCAAACCGAAACTTCGCGCCTTTCTACCGTCGGACTACTATCTCACTGATGTAATCTTAAAAAATGTTGATCATTCTTTTACTCTCAGAGTATTGGGATGGAAGTGGAGGCCACCGGATGATTCACCCGATGATACTCGTCACGGGAATCGTTACACCGACCAATTATCGCTTTTGACAGTTATCGCATCTAACCATCGGCGTCAAGCATCATCGGTTGATAATTCATCGGATACCGCTTCACGTGGTCATTCTCCGGCCGATCTAAACCGTAACGTGTTATGGTGGGCGGAGCCCTCCGGGTTTGTCCAGCCAAACGACTCTTGGCCCATTTTAGATGGCCATGTTAACAAAACTGAACTCCACTCTGAGGAACGAGTTCAATCGTCATTAGTCCAACATGATGATATTCTGCTGGACTTTTATTAAAAAAAAATATATCGTTTTCGGAAACTCCAACGCCTTATGGGTTCTTGTTATCTATTCGTACACAACTTTCATAACAAAGCCTCTCGTCGTTCGGATTTTCTACTTAATCATTTCGAAATTCGTATTCTATCTTTAACCAAACATTGGACATCACTCTCTACGGATGAGGTGATTAGAATCATAATTAAAAATCTTGTGCTTATCGCTACGTTTCGTAATTTGAATGGATCTTCTCTTACAAGATTCACCATTCACCAAATCGTATCCATTGCCTAGGCAATGTGACTAATCATCATCATTTCGCGGTTCGTTTTATTCTTTTTTACGTCTATGTTAATCGTATCATTTAATCTATGTTAATCGTTTCTTATCGTCTAGCTTGTCTATATCTCGTTATCGTTTAAAATGACTTCTTTTGCTTCATCTTCTTTTCATCTACGTCACGTTTCATGGCATTCTGCGTTTCGCTTAACGTTCAACTTTTCTTTAAAATACAATTAGCTGTATTTTGGTGGGCGGAATGTTTCATAACGCTGATGGATTTCATTCGTTTTGTGCTCCGATTATCATACGGGATCGGAGGAACTCTGATTTTGGACTTCCGCACAATAAGGGTGCCTACCTACACGGAAAACAAGTGTCAAGCGCTTTATCGTCTGTCCGTTGCTAACCACCGACCGTATCGTGACATTTCGCACCACGCCGAAGTGTTATTCATCATATCGTCACATAAAGTGTAAATCCTACCGTCTTATTTCGTATACTTTGTGTGAACTCGTGACTCAAACTTTACCGAAGTTCTACCAATCAAATAGAACAATCTCGAACGCTTATGGACATCTATGACTGTCACCAAGCCAGAAGACAACAGACGTGAGTACCACTTAATTGTGATATACCTTTCTTGTTTGGTGGTTGGGCATAACTTATCGAAATCCATAAGCGACTTAGCAAGAGTAGCCGCAAGGTTACCCTCATCACCATGCCCCGTGCGTGATCATTGATATTGAGTTATAATTTAAAAAGCTGGTAAAGAGAATAATTAATCTTTCTCATTGAAACCGCCTTGTACGATCGTAAGAACATCTGGCTGGTTAAAAGCCCTTAGCCTATCAACTGTGGGAGGGACTCCGGAGTCCTCCAAACTAAAATTGATGAAATTTCTTTAAGCAATTTTTACCCTTGTTTACGTAGGAACTGTAAGAAGAATAAGGTCAGAATAGCTTTCGCTAAATATTTCATTAGACAATATTTTTTATTTGATATACACAGCTTCTCTGACGGTGTTGGAATAAATTATCTTTTTTATCTTCTTTTTTTTATAAATGAAAGCGTACAAGAGTCCCAACTGCCCTCAACTGTCTGGAGCCAATGAGACTATGGCATCCCCAATTGGGGTATGTTGTGAGGTTGAAGGTAGTGGGGAGTGGTAGGAGATTGTGAAGAGGACGATGGGGAAATCTGGCTCTTCAGATCTGATCAATGATAGTATTCTCCACTCTAGAACGTGCGGTAAACATTTAAAAATTATTTTTAATTAGTAAATTGTGAAATAATTCAAATTCTTAATTTGCACGTTGGGTTTCGAACCCGTGACCTTCCGCTTGCTAGTTGAGAGCGTTACCCCTCGACTACGGAGACCTTCGTATCTATGATTTTTCGGCGTGTAATTTTTTCCCAAGGTCACGGCCGTCATCACAGTCAACAGATTAATACCTTCTTACTATGTTGGCTCATCTTTTTAATATATTTTTATTCAGCTGTTATTATTGTACTGTTTTTAGCATCGGTAATATAACTCCTGTAGGTTTTCTCTTAAGCTGTGCTGTTATTTTTGTACGTTATTTAAACCTCTGTAAGTTGTTTATTGAATGCTTTTCTCTCAAATATAATGTTATCCTTAACCCTTTTTGTCTTTTTCTTTTCTCTTCTTCCATTGTCCATAGACAATGTAAGAAATAATTTAATGGAAGTTATATATATTATATAAATATTATTTCTTTAAACAATATTATGCATAGTCTGAGAATACTGTTACTGTGTCGGTGTAGGTATATAATACTGTTTTACTAAGTTTCTGCTGATATATGTTTGCTTAAATGTACCTAAACAAAAAATATTATTCCCAAAAAATAAATAAAAAGTACCTTCGTCGTCAAAATATTCCAATTAATACCCCACTCCTGGCTACGCACGATTCGATTTGCAGAATCCAGATAAGTCGGTAGGTTTAGGGGGGAGGGGGGAAGTTGTTGCCTATACACAATGCGTCGATGTGGTGGTGAGAAGTACCTATCTATGTAAATCTGGTCACTAAACACGCCTAAAGCCATTTCAAGCAGTTGGGGCGATACTAAGAGTATCTACAAAAAGGAGCAAATAATAATGAAACTGCTGCGTGCTACGTATTATTGTAATTAAATAACGTGTGAAATAATTTAAGTAAAATAATTTTAATTAAAAGAGATAATTACATTATTTTTATTAACTAGCAGACCCGGCCACACGTTGCTGTGGCTAACGAAACACAACGCCATTACCCAACCTTTATAAAATCCTCACCACCCGCTTGCCTGCTGCCCGCTGCCTGAATTGAATATTTGAATTTCTCGGCTTTTCTCTACTATAATAAGCATGAAATATACATATAAAACTTTCTCTTGAATCACTCTATCTATTGGTGAAAACCGCATGAAAATCCGTTGCGTATTTTAAAAGTTCAATGCGCACATACATTTTGAGTGACTTTATTTTATACTATGTAATTATAGCAACAGAGCGGTTGTGATAACCCTAAAATATGTCGATCATCACGAATGTGGGCGGTTCTCGAATGTGCTCGTCGCTGATTACAGGGGTAAGTAAATTATGAAACATTTGTAAAAGTGTCTTAACTAAATACGGCAACAAAATAGTTGTCTGTGAAAAGATGCGAACTTTACTTTGCTTATTCAGACTTCACAAATATGTTAATAACGTAGCGAGCAATTCGCGCTCCCACGTAAAAAGGTCTATTCATTAAAAAGCAGATGTTATTTTTAAGAACTAAATGGTGATATTATAATGCGAGATGCCTATATACTGTCAGATTCATTTTTAAACTAATCACAGTCATCTTCCCCCTCTTCGTACCGCCATAGTTGATTTTTCCCCTCACCTTTAAGTACTTGTCTATTGAATTTGGATGTCTATGTGCACAACTATAGAAAAGGTACAGCATGAGCATCTCCTGTCCCCATCCCACCTTCCTCTGCCTCTTGCCCTTTCCTATTCCTTCTTCCTTCTAATATACTTACATTTATATATTTTTGTTAATTTCATTTTCATGTAATGGTTATGACCAATTAAAATTTTGTCTTATATCATAATAACCATTAGCATAAGAAACTGTTTTGGCTTACCTCATTTTTAACCGCTTCATTTTTAACATCCTGTATAAAACTGCTGTTTGTTTCTTACAATAAATAAATAAAATGATCGTAAATTACGCCTGTCGATCCGATATTGTAAAACTGTAGATTTCACCGTGCTGGAGCTTCCAGGAATTATATATATATTCTGTGAGTGGGTGGGAAATAGTTTACCATAATATTATATTTAGATTTACTTTGTTTCATTTTGTTATCACAGGAATATTTTATTTATTTAACATTGGTAACAAAACAACAACCAAGATATTCAAGAATTCTTCACAAGTTAGAACTTTGGTTCTCGTCGTTTGTTTTTAAACAATTACTTCATTATTTACAAAAGGTTTGTTTAGATATTCCTATAATAAATTCATTGTTTACTACAACAAAAACCAGAAAAATCTAAATTCCTTATTGATGTAAAACTTCTTTACGCAGGTGAATGCGTTACGAAAAGTGGTTATGTGTCACGAAAAGTGTAATGTTACGATAAGTGTGATGTTACGAAAAGTGTGATGCGAACGGTAATCGATGCGAACGGTGATCGATGGCGAGGCGAACGGTCGGGCCTTTACGCACGCTTGACTTGGGGAGTGATAAGGATAACGATAAGGAACACCTCAATTCGTAGGTCACTCCTAGGTCATAGGTCACCCCAAGGTCGTAGGTCACCCCAAGGTCGTAGGTCACTCCACGGTCGTAGGTTACCCCAAGGTCGTAGGTCATCCCTAGGTCGTAGGTCACCCCAAGATCGTAGGTCACCCCAAGATCGTAGGTCACCCCAAGGTCGTAGGTCACCCCAAGATCGTAGGTCACCCCAAGGTTGTAGGTCACCCCACGGTCGTAGAGTACCCCACGGTTATAGGTCACCCCATGGTCATATGTCACCCCAATGTCATATGTCACCCCAATGTCACATGTCACCCCAAAGTCAATGTCATATGTTCTTTTATAAGTTTGTGAAGTTATACTTCAGTCGTGTGGTCAAAAGCAAACTAGATTTTTTTAATTAACTAACTAACCATTACGCCGTTTCCATAGGGGTAAGCAGATAGAACGGACCGCCAAACAACTCGGTCTTGGCCTTTTTTTTACATTACCTCCACAAAGGAGGCCTTGGGGAAAATAATTTCTCTCAGGGCCTATGTCATCTATGGGGATGTTGTGTGGAGTGTCTTTTTGGGAAAAGGAAGGAGTAGAAGTTCTGGAAGGGAAAAAGTATGAGGGGTGGGTAGGAATCTGGGGGTCAGTATGTCCAGAAGTGATGGACGAATGAATTCATCCCTTCCACCGCGGTCCAAATCCTGGTGAGGGTCCTGCTGAAGAGGTCAAAAGATCTCCCTCAACCAGTCTCTCTCGATCCGACTTGCAGCGCAGTTGGTGAGCAGACGCATCCACCGCCAAAATCCAAACAAATCTGACCCCCATGAACCCGGGAACCCCTGATAAGTCACTAAACGTAGCGAAACACTTGGGGTGACCTATGGCAGAGGTGTTGGTTATCCAATGAATGGTTCCTGGGGCGGCGGTACCCACACCCGCCTCCAAAATGCATACACTCCTTGCCTCATTCACATTCATACATCGTCTTACGTACTATTCTATTATTCTATATTTACACCATCTGACCCCCAAAGGGCACACAAACTCCAATGGCTCGGAGGGCTTTAAAGCAAATAATGAACGGTTACCTCGAGAGTGTTTTTTCTTGGGGTAAAAATAACCTCGCAGAATTTAATGTTTCAAAGACCCAATCATGTCTGATTACGTCTAAAAGAGATCCAAATGACAATCTAGTCTCCTTCAACGGAAGCAATCTTCCGAACAGTCTCTCCATTGATATGCTTGGCGTAACTATAAGTGACCAGCTCAGATATGGGGGCTCCATCGAAGCCAGAATTAAGTTAACCTCTCATAAACTGTATATACTGTTCAGGGCCCGCAGATACTCCAGATAGTACACAACTGCTAACCCCGTACAAATCGCAAGTACGCTCTACGATTGAATTTGGCAGCCACCCCTGGTCTGGAGCCTCAAAATACCTAAAAAAAAACCTTGACTCTATGCAGAAACGGGCGCGCCGCGCCGTTCGATAGATTCTCCTATCTTAACAAACGGATTGCAATATTTAGAGCACAGGCGTCAGGTGAGAATGATGTCCTTGTTCTACCGGTATTACAATGGAAGATGCTCCGAGGAACTAGCGTCATTGATCCCCTCGGCACCGGTGCATAATCGGGAAACACACCAAACACGCGCCCAACATATGTACGCGGTAGACAATCGTCACAAAAGAATGTGTCGTTTTTATGACTCGTATATAGGGTTGCCATCTGTCCGGCTTTAGCCGGACATGTTTGGGTTTTTTAGGTCGTGTCCGGCTAAATATTTATATGTCCGGCCTGTACGGCTTTTGTTAGGCTTTTTGTTAGTGTAACGCGGTGCACGCAGCGACTGGAGAACGAACGCAGCGCAAGCTACGCAAGGTGCAACTTGTTACGGACGAGGCGGGGGTGGGCGACAGTGGCTATTCTTGGTTCAAGAGGGTTTTATCTTCAGTCAGCTCTTTTATGTCAATATATCAAAAATTTTGATGACAAAAAACTTTTTGACCAATGGCAGAACTTTGCGATTCCAGGCCATGGCGCGAATGCTGAAAGAGTTTTCTCTTTGAAATAAACGCCCAGTGGACCAAGGACGCAATAAATTGCAAACAGAAACAATTGCTAAGATGATGTACACATTGTGTAATTTAAAAACGACGTGTCAAGAATTTTATGAAATGATTTTCAAAGAAAACGACGTTTTGGATAAAGTAGGTGAAAAGGCCAAATATGCAAAATTGTAAATTTTTGTAATTTTTTGAATAATTTGGAAAAGTCGAGATTATAATTTATTTTTTTCGTTTTTGTCCACAAAGATAGATTTGTTTCATTATACTCGTATATTTGTTTAGTGAAAATTTTATGTTAACTGTTTAACCAGAAAAGAGTTACGTTTTGTTTGTTTGTTTTATAAGTATTATGTTATGTTTACAGACAGAAGATTCAATATTATTTATTTTGTTATTGACATATTCTATGTAAATGGCAAATGATGACAAGAATAAAACTGATCAATGATTGTTGTTATTAAACTGGTTAATGTGTGATTAATTAACAACTGTAACTTGTAACAGATTTTTTATTATTATGTATAAAAGTTATGTCCAAAATTACATACACATGTTCGGCTTTTAGGGCAAAATGTCCGGCCTAATACAGCGCAGAGTCAGGCTTTTTTTATTTTAAAAGATGGCAACCCTACTCGTATAAAAAGATTCGTTCTCGAGTTCAACAGCTCGGTTGTGGAACGATTTGCCGGCCTCTGTGTGTCCTCTCTCCCATGTTCACTGTCAAAACAGATCTATCAACATAATAAAAACATTTTATAAGTAATAATTTTCGAGATGTGGACGGTAACCGACGAGTTCATCGAAAATCAATTCATCGAAAGCAAATTCATCGAAAACGAGTTCATCGAAAATCAATTCATCGAAAATCAATTCATCGAATGATCAATTCATCGAATCGCCAATTCATCGAAAAACATTTTTTTGTAGATATTAGAGGTGTCAAAATTAAATACCCAAAAAGGTCTGTTTAACTGTGTTAAATGTGTTTACAACTGTGAATTTCGTAGTGACAATGTAAAATTTATAGGTTATCTCTTCGATTTCCGATTGTCTGATACTGCAAAAAAGGGATATCTAAGGAACGGTGACCTGACAACTCATAATGAAACCAACTCATAAACAACTCAGAAAGGTCATTAAGAGTGATGATAAAAAAATATTTAAAAATTGGTTAAATAGGCTAAGTTAGGTTGGGTTAGGTTAGGTTAGGTTAGGTTAGGTTAGGTTAGGTTAAGTAAGGTTAGGTTAGGTTAGGTTAGGTTAGGTTAGGTTAGTTAAGGTTGACCAATGCTTTTTTAACTTCTCGGTCCGCTCGGCATTTCTCTCAAATATCAACAAAATATATTTTTTCGATGAATTGGCAATTCGATGAATTGGTCATTCGATTAATTGGTTTTCGGTGAATTGATTTTCGATGAATTGGTTTTCAATGAACTCGTTTTCGATGAATTTGCTTTCGATGAATTGATTTTCGATGAATTGATTTTCGATGAATTCGTTTTCGATGAACTCGTCGTGAACCGATGTGGACCTACAGAAGAATACTTAAAATAAGCTGGATGGATAGGGTTACAAATGAAGATGTTATGGTTCGGATGAATAAAGAAAAATAAGTTATTAAAACTATTTAAATCCGAAAACTTCAATATCTTGGACATGTGGTGAGACATCCAGAGAAGTACGAGATCTGCATCTCATAATGCAGGGAAAGATTGCCGGAAGACGGGGTCCTGGAAGAAGGAGAACCTCATGGCTAAAAAACCTGAGACAGTGGTTTGGCCAATCTACTGTAGAGCTATTCCGGGCCACAGTAAACAAAGTCCGCATAGCCAACATGACAGCCAACGTCCGTTGAACGGATAAGGCACAAGAAGAAGAAGAAGTAATAATAATAAAAAAACAAAATGTAGAGTCTTAATACAATGTGAAACAAAAACACCGTTTAACGGTGGTTAAGTGTTTTTTTTATAAGTGTGGCGACACATCATTATCAACATCGCCATCAAAAGAAGACACCAGAAACATATGATATTCGCGCGATACCGGCAAGTTACTTACGTGAGTACATACCTATCTACCTACGCTGGCACGGTGGACTTCGGCCGCCTGCCGCGCCGATAAATAATAATATCGTCACCGCCTAGAAAGGTCTAGAGTTTATAAGCCGCCTGAATATTCAGCACCAGGTATGTTCCAGTACCTTCCAGTGTACACATTTCCGGCGAATGAAACATTACTCCACCGGTCGCGCTGGTATATATAAAGCGACTGAACTCGGCGCTCGCGCAGTCAGTCCCAGACCATTAGTCGGTCAACAAATCAACATGTAACAGATCTCCGCACAAGTGCTCCTGCATTGCATCTCCGCTCTCTCCAGGGCAGCTTCCCGAGGTCCATCACCACGTCTCAGCTCTAAGGCCCACCGTGTCTTCAGCTAAGCAGAACAGCTACATCCCGCGACTTACAAGGTTTGGCGCCACCTTCAGTCCAGGGATCAGCTCACCATTTCATGGTACCCCGAAGCGCACTGTGCTTCGCTGCCATGGAAACACGCTCCGCCTCGCCAGGACTACCTGCTGGTGGCTCAGCTCACCGAGCCACTCACCGTTCATCTCCGCGACTCAAAGCGTCGAGCAACGGCCTGGAAGATAGGTCATCTCCACCGCCAAGGTTTTGAGCAACTCGCTGACCTTCACCACACCATCTCCATCTCCTCCGAGCACCTGCAGCATCTCATCTACGGCACTCCGCATTACACCATGTTACCGTTTTACCGACCTCGCTACGTAGCCCAATAAACGACTGACTCACTACACCGACTGACGCCTTTTATTTCACGCCCCATCTCTACCGATCCGGCCCGCTCCCTCATAAGTAAGGCTAAAAGTGTTCAAGGAAAATATGTTATAAATCAGAAGGATTGTAATGCCGTGTTTTAAATCCGATGTCGCAGCGGAAGGAAAATGACCCACTTTTGACACCCAAAGACGTCATTAAGTTTTCCACGATTTTCTCCTCTCGAACCGATATAATTATTGTCATTACACGTTTGAAACTGGAATATTCAGAATTCGAAATTTAAAATCATTAGTGTTGCCCGTTGAAAATCAGGTAGAATTGAATTTTCCCACAAGATATAATTAAGAACTTGAAGCAGGTACTTTTTGAAAAGGTGCTTAACTTTTTGACGGGAACGATTATTATTATTTGTATTTTGTATTAACCCTTCGGGAATCTGCCGTATTTTTAGAAGGTCAAAATATTTCCACACTGCAATAAAATTCGAATAAATGTAATATTTCTGAATATATCCGAAAATTAAAAACTGTTTTTGAAAGGTGATGAAATACGCTTTCAAATTTTGTAATTCGAAATCTATATATAGGTATATATATATATATATATATATAAATCTCGCGGCATGGTGTTTGTGGTCGCACTCCTCCGAAACGACTGGGCCGATTTTTATGAAATTTTTAATGTATATTTATTAAGTATGAGAATAGGTCGTAAAGTATATTTCATACCGCTAGGTGATTAGGGTGTCCCTATCCAGAAGGGGATTAGGGTGTCCTTATCAAAATTAATTGATAATTGACTCAAAAATTTTACAGAACATTGCATTTTAGCAGAAGAGTGTTTCTACATATAATGGTAAGCTCTGGCGTTACGAAATTTGTATAAAAAAATTACTACAATTGGTACGCGAGTGGATTGAAAATGTGTGTATTTCATATATTTTAGCGGCAGGGAGGGAAGGCAGGAATGGACATGCAGGGAGAAAATATTTCTTGAATGGCATTGCAACGCATATATAGTTTTTTTAAATATATTTTTTTAAATGCAAACATAAAAAAGTTTTAAAAATGGTTCACCTTGTGTTTTTTCTGACTTAAATTACTGATAACGAATAAAAATAAAAATATATACATACCTATTTAATTACGCAAATTCATGTAAACATAATTAATAAGAAATTAATTATGTTTACATGAATTATTTTTTCAAGTTACGGTGGAAAACTTTGGTTTCATAACGTTGTACATTTAATTATTTATTGGTTAACTTTTAGATTTAAATATAAAGCGACGTGTTTACACTTTCTAACGCGCCGTTTAGATCATTTTTCTAACCATGATAGTAAGGGACAACAATAATTTATTTGTGACCTATATGAGTTGTTCCGTAAAGCGAACAAATTGGCCTTAAGGGTTACATCCATTACATGTAACTTTTCGATTCTGACTAGTGGTTTGTCACCAAGGCGATACTGACAGTATCTATAAATCTGGAACGTGCAAACATCATATTGTATGTTATTGTTATTATGTATTAATTGTCTATGAAATAACATAAACACAAAAAATAAATTAAATAATTTGGTACGTGGGGATTCGAACTACCGACTTTTGGATTTGTAGTCAAGGGTCTTTACCGCTACACAACGAAGTTCGTAAAATTTGACATTGAAAAAAAAAACAACATTTTTTATTTTTTATTATTTTTTTATTATTGTAACATATCTATTTCGTGAGCAGGTACTGCTCAAAATAGGTACTGTTTATTGTCTATGCTTTATTAATTTTTCTTTTTTTTTTAACTTTGTTGGTTGGCCAAACTATCACGGCGACGGAAACGTCATTCGAGGAAAGATGGCGGAGAACATCAGGTAATTTTTCGAGGCGAGAGGAGATTTTCGAGGAGAGTTTTTTGTTATCATAAATTCTAGTGCGATGTAGCCTAGAATGAGTCTAATTTTCCTTTCCGTGAGCGTGTGACGACTCAAATGGCATAGAAGCCTGTTTATTTTATTTTATTTCTCGCCGGATGCCGAGTGATTGTTTGAACCGCGTGCGGAAGTGAATTTTAATCTGTAATCAACGGGGGATGTATTGAAGCGGCTTTGCTCTGCTTTGGCCGGCGAGAGTTTCTACACACCGCCTGATGGGTGTATATCTGCTGTGCCTGGTTGTTGGGTGGAATCCCTTTGAATGAAGCGGCTTTGCTCTGCTTTGGCCGGCGAGATTTTCTACCTACCGCCTGATGGGGGGTAACCCCTAAGCTCTAAGCCTAACATTCTAGATCCTGTTTTGCTTCTGTGTTCCTAATGAATTTTTTCATAATTTTGATGGATAGGTATTTAAAATATGTAAACCCTAATCTAACCTCTTTTATAGATAGGTAGTGCCTTGGTATTGTAAAACCTGATCTAAAACCGTTTGACAGATAGGTATGTCTTTACATATAAACCCTACTCTGACCACTTTGTAATTGACAGTTTTTTTATAAAACTTGTTATACGATGGACAAGTAATAATTGTATTATACTTGATCTGACCTCCTAGACATCAATTTTAAATTGAACGAGTTAATTCTGTATATTTGTTTGTACCTTGGACTAGTTTTAGTCGATAATTTAAGACGCATTAAGTATAATTTGTATGACGTTACTTTTTCCATATATCATTTTTGTTTAGAATATAAGGATAGAGAAAGAGAGAGTTAATTATATGTTAATAATAACTAAGTGTTGCTTTTTTCTATAAAGGAAAGTGGGAGCTTGAGTTCTCCATACTCACTAGTGTTTTCTTGAGAGATTGTCTCTCGTCATGTGAGTAACGTGTTGGTAATCTTACAAGCGAGCTTGTAAAAGTGGAGGTATTACCTCATTTTCAAAGTTTTTTCTTTTGTATACCGTTCTGTGAATGGGTTTTTGTTTTTTTTTAATTTGCTACTTTAGTATGTCTTATGTTATTGTTTTTCTGATACTGTGATGTGTTATTTTCTTTAACAGATATGGAAAGAGAGAGTCTTGTTGGGCGGTGTCCTAATAATTTTACTTCACTTCGCGGCGTAAAATTTTCGGGGGTTGCGGGGAAATGTAACATATCTATTTCGTGAGCAGGTACTGCTCAAAATAGGTACTGTTTATTGTCTATGCTTTATTTATTTTTTCTTTTTTTTTTTACTTTGTTGGTTGGCCAAACTATCACGGCGACGGAAACGTCATTCGAGGAAAGATGGCGGAGAACATCAGGTAATTTTTCGAGGCGAGAGGAGATTTTCGAGGAGAGTTTTTTGTTATCATAAATTCTAGTGCGATGTAGCCTAGAATGAGTCTAATTTTCCTTTCCGTGAGCGTGTGACGACTCAAATGGCATAGAAGCCTGTTTATTTTATTTTATTTCTCGCCGGATGCCGAGTGATTGTTTGAACCGCTTGCGGAAGTGAATTTTAATCTGTAATCAACGGGGGATGTATTGAAGCGGCTTTGCTCTGCTTTGGCCGGCGAGAGTTTCTACACACCGCCTGATGGGTGTATATCTGCTGTGCCTGGTTGTTGGGTGGAATCCCTTTGAATGAAGCGGCTTTGCTCTGCTTTGGCCGGCGAGATTTTCTACCTACCGCCTGATGGGGGGTATATCTGCTGTGCCTGGTTGTTGGGTGTAATCCCTTTGAATGAAGCGGCTTTGGACTGCTTTGGCCGGTGAGATTTTCTGCACGCCGTTGGATGACGTGCTGGACGGTGTCTTGGGGATTGCTGTCGTCTTTTGGAGGAATGTCACGACTGTCACGGCGACGGGACGTGGGCGGTATTAAAATTAATCGTAATTGGTTGACTCTCTCTTTCTACATCAGTTAATAATTGCTCAAGGTATTTATGTTTTATTTACAATTTCCTTTGTTCAATTTTCCCTTGCAAACTGCAATAAAGTCAACATTAATTTTCACTAGTAAAATATGCGTCTTTTATATGCATGACCTCTAAATCCTTATCTCCACTATCCTGCGATGGAGTTCTACTTGCTCTGAGAAGACAGCGGTCGGATGACAAAAGGTATAGGTTCTACCTACACAAAATTCATATTACCTTAAAATTCTTACATTACATTATTTATTATTCTTTTACAGTACTTTTCCACAAACTTTTTTTTACATGAGCTCCACACAGGAGGCCCTGAGGACAATGATTTCCCTCAGGGCCTATGTCATTTTTGGGGATGCTGTTTGGAGGGTTTTTTTAAGGGAATGAGAGGAGAGTTCTGGGAAGGAAAAAGGTTTAAGGTAGGAATCTGGGGCTCAGTGTGTCCTGGTCATCCGCCTCCAAGACCTAGACAAACCTCACCCCATGAACACGGGCACCCCTGTAAAATCACCAAACGTAATGGGGTGACCTATGGCAGAGGTGTTGGTTATTCAATAAAGGTTCCCGGGGCGGCGGTACCCATTCCCGCCTCCCAAATTGAAATGAGACCTTGAAGCAAATAATTTCACTCAGGGCCTATGTCATCTTTGGGGATGCTGTGCGGAAGGTCTCTTTAAGGAATCACATGAAGTTATAGGGAGCTCTATGTAAGACCACCATTCAGAATTAAAACAGCTTGCTTGAGGTGGTTTTAGGTGACCATATTATCTAAATAGCCAGGTACTTCCCGTCTTGCTCTTCCCCATTTCATTCTCCTCTCCAATTCCTCCAGCCTCACAACATACCCCAATTGGGGATGCCATTTTCTCACTTGCTCCAGAAGGAAACAGCTGGTATTTATGACAGGTGATAATGAAGAAAGACCGGACAACCATGAAAATTCTTTTTGTCTCGCTTTCACACCTTATCTTTCTCGACTTCAGTCGCACGTTCATTACACTTTGTAAGTGGGTAGATTCGCCTCCAAAGCCTTAAGGCCGATTTTCCCCAATAATGAACACTCGAGGCCACTCGGCCGAGGCCACTTCAGAGGCCCTAGGCGGGGCCACAAGAACCCACGAGAAACCACGAGAAGCGTCCAGAGAAGGACTAAATTACAACCCCCCAGATGTTTGAAATTCTATCGTGTGATTTATTGACGATTTATTTTAATATACATATATATATATTGCTAGTATTTTATATATATATATATATAAATACTAGCAAGTACCCGGCATGCGTTGCGATGCCACTCAATTAAAGAAAGTGTTTGTGTTTTAATTCTGTTTATTGAAGTATTTTTAGATACACAATATTTTGAGTTTTTCTGTCTGGTGCGTTCACAAATAAATCAGAAGGTTTTCCGATGCGTGACCAGGCCACTTTTTTTTTCTTTTACATCAACTCCACACAGGAGGCCTGAGGAAAATAATTTCCCTCAGGGCCTATGTCATCTGGGATGCTGTGTGGAGGGTCTTTTTGAGGAGAGGAAGGAATGAACATTGATCTTGAAGAGACCCATGTTGTAGGAAGGAGGAAAAACAGAGGCCGGCAAATCATTCCACAGCCGAGCTGTTGAACACAAGAACGAGTCGAAGAAACGACCTGTTCTCATGTGACAAATGTCAACCGTGCACAAATGTTGGGCACGCGTTTGGCGTGTTTCCCGACTATGCACCGGTGCCGAAGGGATCAATGATGCTAGTTCCTCGGAGCATCTTCCATTATAATACCGGTAGAACAAGGATAGCATTCCCACCCGACGCCTGTGCTCTAAAGATTGCAATCCGTCTGTTAAGATGGGAGAATCTATCAAACGGACCGCCAGTTTCTGCACAGAGTCGAGGGTATTTTTCAGGTATTTTGGAGCTCCAGACCAGAGGTGGCTACCAAATTCAACCGTGGGGCGCACTTGTGAATTGTACAGGGTTAGAAGTGAATACATACAGCTGTCCGTGTGAGAAACATGGATTTTCCAAATTTATTCCCTACTATCCTTTGCAATCCTCTCCTCTCTGTCCCTGCCTCATCCAACCCAGATGTATAAAACCATAGTAAAGTGATTTCGTGACGTTTTCTTTAATATATTTTACTAACGTCATTGTCTAAGGTTCTAAAGCTAAAGTATTTTTGCTGGAAGATGGTCATATTTACTAAATTATAATAATGCAGACGTTTTCTTTGATATTTTGTAAGATTATAGCTAATTTGGCGTTATCCAACATATTTCTATTAGAAGATGGTCATATTTTACTAAATTATAGCAACGCAGATGTTTTCTTTGATATTGTATAAGATTATAGCTATATTTCATCCTCTCCAACATATTTCTATAAGAAGATGGTCATATTTTACTAAATTATAGCAACGCAGATGTTTTCTTTGATATTGTATAAGATTATAGCTATATTCCATCCTCATCCAACATATTTCTATAAGAAGATGGTCATATTTTACTAAATTATAGCAACGCAGATGTTTTCTTTGATATTGTATAAGATTATAGCTATATTCCATCCTCATCCAACATATTTCTATAAGAAGATGGTCAAATTTTACTAAATTATAGCAACGCAGATGTTTTCTTTGATATTGTATAAGATTATAGCTATATTCCATCCACATCCAACATATTTCCATAAGAAGATGGTCATATTTTACTAAATTATAGCAACGCAGATGTTTTCTTTGATATTATATAAGATTATAGCTATATTACGATTATCCAACATATCTCTATTAGAAGATGGTCATATTTTATTAAATTATAGCAAAGCAGCTGTTTTCTTTTATATTATATAAGATTATAGCTGTATTACGTCATTATTCAACATATTTCTATTAGAAGATGGTCATATTTTATTAAATTATATCAACGCAGATGTTTGAAACTATATTTTAAGATTAACCTTTTGTTATTTTGTCCGGTTCTTTTGATGTATGTTGACCTAGTACTAGCAATCCGAAGCTGTAGCTTATCACAGACCTGATTAGTGTTTTATAGAGATTGGATTTAGTCTTTCTTCAGAGGACTTTCGACTTGAAATACACACTGGGAGAACGGGGACCGTACTGTAGTAACATAATGTATTGGCCGTAACTATTCCGATGTTAATATCCCGGAAAATGTCATTTTGCGGCGCGACAAGCGTTCCAATTAAAGAAAGTCACCCATTGCTTCGAATGCATATTCATCAACTGTAGTGTATTGATTATTCATACAGTTTTAGCTTCCTTCAATAGATGTCGATAGCATAGTGAGTAATACGAATTTTTTAATGGTTAAATATGAGTTGCTCAGGTAATAATGTATAAAGAGTGAATAAAAGAGAAGCTCGAATGAATGCGTCAATCCTACAATTGAAATAAAATAATTATCCAATCCATTTTTTTTAAATAAATAATGACCTTAACTTAAATAACTGCATTTTTTTTAAAAGTGTTAGTTTTAATAATTAACATAATTGTCAAAGTTTTAATTTTTCAAGATCCCCGTAAACCACCGTCCGTATGGTAAATCGTGTGACGTCATCACTCTCAAAAAGTTTTTTTTTTTCAACAGGTGTTGTCATTTTGTTTGACAGTTAAATGGAAAAAGCTATGAAACTATTCAATAAGTAAAAACATTATATAGATGGAATTATTTATTTATTATATTATATTTATTTTATTACTATATCTTTCAATATTATTACGGGAGAGTGGTATAAAATTTTTTTGAAATTATTATTTTTTTAGGTTCACGAATCGTAATCAATATTACGGAAACCGAAGAATAGCATCTCCCGCACGCGCCCACCTCAGGCCGCCGCGCAGAAAAGTCTCACAGTGAACTGCGCTGTAAACCTATCGGTCTTTACTTTTCTGCGCGGCGTGCGGTCTGAAGTGGCGCGGGACTCGGTCGCTCCGAAGTGCGCGTGTGGGAGATACGGCGCCGGATCAGCTGTTCGACGTCCGCCATTTTGGAGTTCGGAGTTCGGAGGATTGGCCGTGGAACTAGCATTGCGATTTTGTGTACAGTTTAAAGTTTTTGAATAATAGGGATACCTCTCTTTTTGAAACTGGATTATTTAGACCTAAATAATGTTTCAATAAATACAACAACTAAATCTCTATAAACAATATGTTAATAAACGAATAACATAAAATGTTGTTAATACGATGGCTGGTGTCATAAATTTAATACAATGACTGGAAAATTATGGAGAGCAGTGACGTCAGCACTAAACATTCAATAATACCAACTTGACAGTGTGTTTTAATGACACGATTAAAGAAGGACTTTATAATAAGTTTTTTAAAACTCCACGCTTAATATTATTTAATTAAACTAATATATTCAGAATCAGCGTTTATTGGTCTATTTTAAAATATTTTTTTAAAGCCATAATCTTTCTCACTGGAATTCCTTATTGTGAGATTTAAACCATAGATTGAAAGAAGTTAAAAAATTGAAACTGTAAATAATAAAGACGTTACATACTTTAGACGCGGGGTAGAAATCTCAAAATGGGAAGCCAACAACAAGACAATTGTAGAGTACTCGATTTCTAGTACTTTAGTACTAAACTGCCACGCGTCGAGTAAGGTCGTGTCCTACCAGTAAGTAAATTGCATTAAAAAGCGCCAAAATTCCCTCCTGTGTGATAAGAAAATGTTTCCATTACACGGTAAACAGTCGTAAAAGCGAAGGAATAACATTTCATTTGTAAATACATGCAAATTACTTATTATTATCGATTATATAAATAATACAATTGCTTTCCGCCCAAAGATTTTATGCGTCATTAGAGAACTCAAGGCCTACTAAAGTACAGGTCTGGATGCGCAACAGCCAAATTACAAAGTCGATGCCGTCACTAAGTAAAATTTACTTTTTATAATAATAATCTAATGATTCTTTATTTACTTACCTGCGGTAAAACAATATACAAATCAGCAGAAACAACAAATACAATAACAATCAACGCCATTTGCAAACTATCGTTGTTCATTGACAGCTATTTGACAGCTCAAAATTCGACTGGTGCCCAGGCCTCCTACTTTAGTCGGCCATGAGACAGTATTCGACGGTACTTTTGAATTTTGAATACGAAAATGCCGCCCGCGTTCTATCTTTTGTTTCGTCCATATGCACACATTCTTTTAAGCGTCTATCTTTATCATACACGAATAACTTTTGAATTAAGAAATTATTGAAAATCGCTGAAAACAAAAGAGTTTTGATTAATTGCCACATTATATCTTGAGTTCGTGAGACTATGGCAATTCTATTTATATAACGTCATTGGAAAATAATGATGTTATTTTTGAGTCGATTTTAGGTTTGAAATTGGTAAATAATGCACACAAAATTTTTATAATTATTATTTCTGGGGTCAACTGCCAGGTCACCCACATTTTTTATTCTATGCCATTCATAATGTGCATCACTGTTTTAAAGTATTCAGCGGTAGATTTATAAGTTAGGACTTAACACAAAAGAAGTCGATTTAAAAATAACTTTATTATTAACAAGCTCACCTGACGAACTTTGTACCGCCTTAGAATCAATAACTGTTGGGTTAACTTATTAGCTGAATTAAATTCAATATTTGGTAAATATGCAGTAGTCCCACCTCACGGATAACACGGAACGTTCGTGTTGTCGAAGTTTGATGCACGGATAATACGGAATGTTCCTTTTTTAACTAATAGACAATCAAATATGACATTTGTCGGAAGTACCAATCTTATAAAATAAATTCTCTAAAATAAACTCGCTTTTCATCATACTTTTAAAAAACATCCCAGGTTTAGAATGGTTTGTTGGCAAAGCATGGTTTGCCTAGCGGGTTTGTGTAATTATTTTAATACATTTCTTTACATGTTCTACTGTTATTAATACAGGTACAAACTTGTCAATGATGCATTCACTTTGTTTTACGCAAAAATATTTTTTCTATGATTGGCAGCATTGATGAAATGTCTATGAAATAAAAACGATGAATAAACATGGCGTTACCGCGCGATTGAATTAATTTTAACAAAATTAAAATGTTAAATGCATATTTTTTGCATGTTTCTTGGTCTCCCCCGACATAAATACTCACTTTTCGTAATAATAAAGCTAAAGGGAGGAATGCAGATCCCGCCAATGTGGGGGATTTTAATAAAAATGCACTTTCTAGATGAGAAAAGTGTGGAAAAGTTGAATAAAAAGAAATTAAGGTGCGCTTGGCAAAATTGAGGGAGATACAGCCGTTTAAAGAATGAATAAAATGACACTTCGTGAACTTATACTACGCCATTTTGTTACTATTATGTTGGTATCTCAGACTTGCTATTAACGAAGGTTGATACGATTGTAGCCGACTTCATGTGATAGATGAGACACGTAATTATGAAATTTTTCTAGCGGACTTTTTTTCAACGATTTTTTAAACTGTTTATCACCTTCCAAATTAAAGTAACCTAACCTAAGACTACGCTAAGCATGGTTTGTGTAACATGGTTTGTGCCCCTTTATAACGCCTACTCGCGTCAACGCAAGAAAAACATCCCAGTTTTCAAGTAGTTTAGCGGCTACGCCAGGTTTGTGTAACATGGTTTGTGACCATTATTAATTCTGTTTCTCATAATTACGCGCCTTATTATATATCACACGAAGTTGGCTACAATCGTATCAACCTTCGATTAGCAAGTCTGAGATACCAACATAATAGTAACAAAATGGCGTAGTATAAGTTCACGAAGTGTCATTTTATTCATTCTTTAAACGGCTGTATCTCCCTCAATTTTGCCAAGCGCACCTTAATTTCTTTTTTATTCAACTTTTCCACACTTTTCTCATCTAGCAAGTGCATTTTTATTAAAATCCCCCACATTGGCGGGATCTGCATTTCACCCAAGCTAAATCTAACTGTTTGGATAAAAAATATTCCGTATTAACGAGTAAGCGATTTAATGCATAAATAATCAATTTTTTATTGCTAAAAATTACACAATGAAGCAATTGTCGATGCGCAACCGATGTCCGTGTTTTGTTTTTGTCAGTTGTGTACCTACGGATTTATATTTTTTGTGATTTTCTTACTTTTCCACTTACTTACAGGAATTGCGTTTCAATTTCTTTATACGTGTGAGGGAGATATATTATAATTATTGTATTAATGTATTGTAATTAACGTATTATTGACTTACGTTCACCGTTTGACCCATTTTTTACTGTTGACATGTGTGTAAGAAAGAGGGGCAGCATTATATTATGTTTAAGAACAAAAGCAAAACAATCAGCGCATTGACATTTGATGTTTTTGAATTTTTGGAATTCACGTACTATTCAATATTATACCTACTTATATTATAGGTACTTATTACAAAATTCCTGCAGCTCTTTCAAAGGATGAAGAATTCGTTCCATACAAAATGTATGATGAAAAGAATTTTCTTCAAAATTTTTTTTCGTGATTTTTCCAACATTTTAATAGCTATTCTGCTATTCGGGGCGGAGACAAATCCAACAAATTAAAGATCATAAAAATCGGTCCACCCGTTCACGAGTTATAAATGGTATAACTAGCCAGACTTTGTTTAATATATTAAGATTAATTAATTTAGGGAAGCAGAACTCGAAAGCGTAGTTTCGATGTTTTTTGGTTTATAGTTTTTAATCTATGATTTAACAACACTTTTAAATTTTAATTGTATTTATTTTTAATTAATTAATTTAAAATTCAAATAACCTGCGGCTAAAAAACACGTTGGTCTCAAGTTCAAAATTTTCTCCGGAAAAATTATTAGTTTTTTTGTAATGAAGGTTGAAGTGATTTCTTTAAAGTTTATAAAATTGTGGGTTTGAATCCGCGACGCCTAGGTGGGAACTCGACCCATTTGTCCACACTGCCACTTACTAACCAATTCGTTCGTTAGTTCCTCATT
This sequence comes from Limnephilus rhombicus, assembly GCA_929108145.2. Classification (NCBI taxonomy): domain Eukaryota; kingdom Metazoa; phylum Arthropoda; class Insecta; order Trichoptera; family Limnephilidae; genus Limnephilus; species Limnephilus rhombicus. The sequence continues at coordinate 24,602,979 of OV815299.1, read as the reverse complement.
TAACAGGGTGTATATATAAAAATGCTGTAGAAAATTAGCTAATAAAGAAGGTAAAGTTAGGCATACATTACTTACTAGCCTCGCTCGGTTACAGCGATGTCGCCATTTGTTGGCAGACCATAGAAGTGGCGCCCTGAATAGGCGTGGAGTGCCACTTGTTTAGGCAAATCGCCGCGTCATCAACTCTACTCCTCCATCTACTTTCTGCCCCGCTCTATGGTTGAAGAGGGCTTCTCGGAATAGCTGGTAGGTACTAAAGGCCGCTACAAACAGTACAGACGACTGGTTTGCTCTATAGTTTATCTATGGTTTTTAAGAAAACGTGTGGGAAGGGATCGAATAATATACTAGATCAAACGATAGGTCAGCTATTATGATTTTAGATTTTCACAGCCAAAAGTATTATCGTTGTTTATTTTTGGGGTATTACGCCGTGTCGCATTACCTCCTTCTTTAGACAACGTTCCAAATACCTACCGAGGCCTGCAAAAACTAAATTTCCTCTGGAAACAGATGGAGTTTATAAACTCAGCTATTCCGGTGTGACAAGGTTCATGAAGGCCAGACAGAGTGGACGATCTTCAAAAGGAAATTAGAACACTTTAGAGCATGTAAACTCGGCCATCCTGACAAATCGGCAATCGCCGAGCATTTTACTTTGCAGTTGTTCCCGAAGTCCTTGGAAGACCCAAAACGCCTAGATCACGCCGAATTACGGAGGCAATTGAAATTCATAAAAATTCCATTAATATTGATAGAGACGACGGAGCTAAGCTCAATAGTTCTTGGTATCCCGTAATTGACGGCTACATCAAAGCTAAACGCAAAAAATCACTTTGAATTATACTGTAATACCTTCTCAATTTGGGAGGCGGGTGTGGGTACCGCCACCCCCTGAAACTAATTATTGTATAACCAACACCTCTTCCATAAGTCACCCCAATGGGTTCGCTACGTTTGGTGACTTTACAGGGGTGCTCGGGTTCACGGGTTTTCGAGGTTTGTCCAGGGCTTGGCGATGGTTGCGCCTGCCCACCAGCTGCATGACAGACCGGATCGGGAAAGAATAGTTGAGGGAGTCCCTTTGACTTCTCCAGCTTTAGGTACTCCGTCGGAACATTGCCTTGTTCCGCAGTTGGAGGAATGGATACCTACGTACGTCCGTCACTCCTGGACACACTGACCCCCCGATTCCTACCCACCGCTCACACCCTTTTCCTTTCCAGAACTTCATCTCCTTCTATTCCTAAAAACCCTCCACACAAAGATGACATAGTCCTGTATGGAGCTAATGTAAAAAAATACAAACTCGTAGAGTATTAGGGCTGGAAACACGGTAGCACAGAAGTACACACTATCGATTACCCATTTACCCTATTGACGGAAACTGCAACGCCGTCCGAAAATTTGTTAAAGAAGGAGGTAGCAAAACACGGCAAGATAAATCACGTTAAGGCGCCGTATCCCCGCTCAAAAAGAAGAAGATGGAGAGATAGGGGCCATTCATTTATTACGTAAGACGAGTTAGGGGGGGAGGGGGATCGACCATGTCTTATTTTTTCTTACAAGGGGGTGGAAGGAAGTCTCGATAATTCTTACGTAAGAAAAAATGCGCAAAGTTAAAATTAAACGTTGAAAAAGTATAATTTTAACCTTGTTAACAAATTTAAAATTATTAGTACTTTTGTAAGTACAAATAAACATTTCTAAAAATTGTTACCTTGAAAAATAAACATTAAAACAAAACAAACGTGTATTCATTTTTTTCCTTTAGATTCTTACGTAATATATATTAATTAGGGGGGAGGGGGTCGGCCTATTCTTATTTTTTCTTATAATAGGGGGGGAGGGGGTCGAAAACTAGCAAAATTCGTCTTACGTAAAAAATGAATAGCCCCATATGTAATTATGAATGTTGGAGAGAGTGCGCTAATATTTAAAAGGGTAAAATTGGTGCGAAAATTGTTAAAATGTTTAAAGAAACACGACTCGTTTAAAATAGAGCAAAAATCTCTTGGGGGCTGTCTAAAACGGTGATCGGCCAACTCAGAATGAAACCAACCCAGAACCACCTCAGAAAGGTCATTAAGAGTGATGATAAAAAACAAATTAAAAAATTGGTTAAATAGGTTAGGTTAGGTTAGGGTTACCGGCTATTTTAAAATTATTTTTTCATAGCTATTAATGACCTTTCTGAGGTAGTTCTGAGTTGGTTTCGTTCTGAGTTGGCATGGAACCGTCTAAAACAGCATTTAAAGAAACACTGTGAATTTTTTCATACATATAATTTGTAAAATAACTGACACAGATAATAATAAAAATTAAAACGATTTTTTTCTATCGACGGAATTTCATATAATTTGCGTTTCGGCGTTGGTAATAATGAATAGATATTATCTTTAAAAAAAACATATATATATTTTTTAAGAGCTTAAAAACTTTAAATGTTTAAGGGGGATATGTAAGAAATCGGTAGAAATTCGGGTAGCGGCGGCTGAATAGGTGAGCTGATCCCGATTTGTTCAAAATCTGATACCGGCCGAGAATCACAATGTTGTTAATAATAATGAATGTCAACTTTTCCGCATTGCTTTCATAGTATTTAGTAAAGCTTCGTGGAGTCGCCGCTACCCATTATTGGCGCCTGCGGAGGGTTTTCCCGACATTCGTCATCCTTTTCATTATTTTTCCTTTCATTTTCCATCCTACTACACATTCTCAATTGCGAACGGTCCCTGTACCTCAAAGGACATCGAATAATGAATTATTTCTGTTTGTGTTATGAAATCCCTTTATAAAAATAAAATAATGACCTTTACAGGACAAAAATATATTCTTAGGAGACTTTAATGCTTTTTCGACTAGACCTTTAGATATATGTATTTATTTATTTATTTATCTATATAAGGTATGTTTACATTACATTATTCGATGCCTGTCTCACTAGGGTATACCTGTGTTGAGACAGGTGTAGAGGTACATAAATGAATATCACACATAAGAATATTTAAGGTAAAATACATAAGGATTTATACAATTAAAATAGAAAGATGATTTAAAGTGTGGGTAAATACCATAAAGAGAGCATTATATAGATGAAGGAAGAGATTAATAAAGTAGTAAATCCTGTCAAATCTATTTAGGGAGTTATATTATACATATAGGATTTTACTATTTCTTTAATATGGGTAAGGACATACGTAAGTTGGTAATTCTGTCTATTTGTAATCTATTTTACAGATGTTAGCAGTAGTGTGACGTCCAATACTTATAATCCATTTCTTTATATCTTGTTTGAATTTGGTTGTGTATTAAACTAGATGAAGTCCCCGGCGATGCCCGGGCTTTACACAGAGTTTTCAATATCAAATGTAGACAGTGACCTTCCTCTTGTTTTGAATGTCACATGTGCAAAATTTCATCAACCTCGGCATAAAACTGTAGATTTGCACACAAAATCAAATCCACGCCGCCCGCTTGCAAGTCCACTCGTTCATACAGACATTCTCCTTTATATTTCAACCAATTTACACAAAACCTTGACAAATTATATGCCTAAACCTTCCTCATGAATCACTCTATCCATTGGTGAAAACTGCTTGAAAATCCGTTCAGTATTTTTTGAGTTTATCGCGAACAGACAGACAGACAGACGCAGAGGACTTTAAATCATAATATGTGAAGATTTCAACCAATTTACACAAAACCTTGACAAATTATATGCCTAAACCTTCCTCATGAATCACTCTATCCATTGGTGAAAACTGCTTGAAAATCCGTTCAGTATTTTTTGAGTTTATCGCGAACAGACAGACAGACAGACGCAGAGGACTTTAAATCATAATATGTGGAGATTTCAACCAATTTACACAAAACTTTGACATATTATATACGTAAACCTTCTTCATGAATCATCGTATCTATTGGCGAAAACCGCATGAAAATCAGTTCAGTATTTTTTTAGTTTATCGCGAACAGACAGACAGACAGATGCGGAGGACTTTAAATTATAATATGTAGAGATTGTTTTTCACACTGTTTAATTCTTGCATTGGCACGAATCACATGCAATCCATATTGGAGTTTTGTTACCAACCCTGAGGCAATTTTGACTGAATGACGTAGAAATGAGATCGCTGTTACGATGGTGGAAATTCCTAAAAGAAAATTCGAAAGGAGTATGTGGAGAATATATGACGCGGAAGTGAATAGAAGATAAAGTGGCGACATCCCAGAAACACGTTGGCACGATCAAGTGAATCAAAGATTGTTTGATACGTTTTTAGAATTTCACGACCAAAAGTATTTTCGTTATTTGTTTTTGGGGTGTTATGCCGCGTTGCGCACCACTTTCTTTAGTCAAGGTTTCTATTGCAGTGTAGATGAGATTACACTACCGGATCTGCCCGAACTGCCCTAATGATGGACACTGCAACGCTGTCCGAAACGTTGGCTAAAGAAGATGGTAGCGCAACATGGCATAACACCCCAAAAACAAATAACGAAAAAGAATCAAAGATTAATTGACTAGAGATCATGTCGAGAGTTTGAGTAATGGAAGAGTTTTTTGAGACAATGTACGAATGTTAATGAAGCAAGGAGTGCGTGCCAAGACAGAGTTGTGTGGCGGTATATTCTTTCTGCTTACCCCCGCCGATAAAACAGAAAACCGTGTAAAAACTTTTGTACAAAAACATTTAATGGAAAAAATAATTTTTAAAAAATTGGGTTAGATTAGGTTGAATTAAGTTAGATTAAATTAGGTTAAGTTGGCTTAGGTTGGATTAGCTTAGGTTAGGCTAGGTCGGCAAAATTAGGTTTTTTCCTCAATGTTTTCCTATTACCTTGCTTATTTTTTTAAAAGATTTATATTTTGGACTTTGTTTAACTCAATTTGAGAGGCGTCATCCCGGGAACCATTTATTGGACAAATAAGACCTCTGCCATAGGTCTAGCTACATTTGGTAACTTAGCAAGTGTGCCCGGGTTCATGGGGTGAGGTTTGTCCGGATCTTGGCGGCGGATGTGCCTGCCCACCAACTGCATGGCAGGCCGGATCGGCAGAGACTGGTTGATGTCCAGCAGGACTCTCTCGGAACAATAACAGGACTGAGTATACAAAACACTCGCTTGTACCTAGGTTACGTGAAGTTAGTAATAGATACGCAGATGCACGGAAGCTAGGTACAATAAGGCTATACTATCAAATATTTTCAATCAATATTAATTTTATTAAACTATAGTTTTGTATGTAATTGTAGCTCTTTGTGTCATTTCTCAACCAAATGCCACAATTTACAATTATGATTTTGTGACATCTACCTAATCTGTGTTTATGGTATATTTATACCGCTAATATTAATAAATAAACACCGCCTTGCACCGCAGCGGGAAGAATAGATTCATACTTCCGTCACTCCTGGATACACTGACGGTCAGATTCTTATCCACCCCTCATACCCATTTCCATGCCAGAACTTCCTCTCCTTCCTTTCGTAAAAAGACCCTCCACACAGCATTATGAAAATTGACATAGGTCTCGAGGGGAATTATTTTTCTCAGTGCCTCTTATGCGGAGTAAAAAAAACAAATTATGTTAAAACACTATTTGTGATTTTAGTAGTCTGTTTTGGTCGCAGGGGGTGTGTTTAGATAGGTCAGGTCAGGTTAGGTTGGGTTAGGTTAGGTTCCCATAGATAGGATATTCAAAACCTCTCCGGATGATAATAATACTGGATGTTACATGGTTCCCTGACAAAATATCCTAATTTAACCTAACCTAACCCAACAAAGCCTAACCTTACCTAACCTAACCCTACCTAACCTAATCTAACCCAACAAAACCTTTCGGCTCCAAATTGAACATTTAAACCAAACCTAACCCTACCTAACCTAACCAAACCCAACAAAACTTTTCGGCTCCAAATTGAACATTTAAACCTAACCTAAACTAATTTAACCCAACAAAACCTTTCGGCTCCAAATTGAACATTTAAACCAAACCTTACCCTACCTAACCTAACCTAACCCAACAAAACTTTTCGGCTCCAAATTGAACATTTAAACCTAACCTAACCTAATTTAACCCAACAAAACCTTTCGGCTCCACATTGAACATTTAAACCAAACCTTACCCTACCTAACCTAACCTAACCTAATTTAACCCAACAAAACCTTTCGGCTCCAAATTGAAAATATAAACCAAACCTTACCCTACCTAACCTAACCTAACCCAACAAAACTTTTCGGCTCCAAATTGAACATTTAAACCTAACCTAACCTAATTTAACCCAACAAAACCTTTCGGTGCCAAATTTAAAATTTCCTTGCTCTTATCTCCTTCCTTCCTTGTCGGGGATGTTTTGTCCGTAGGATATATTGTCCTTGGGATATTACGTCGAGTGACATTTTGTTGGAGGATATTTTGTGGGGCATATTTTGTTGCGCGGTGTAAACACACAGTACCAAGTTACGCTCTCCAATTATTACCTGTCTGAGATATTATTCATTGTAATAAACTTGAGCACAAACTCGACTCGAATCCCTCGGCCCGTCAGCTATTAATCTAGGTATATATGGACGTCACAAGTCCAAATATAGACTTCGCATGGAAAGTGAAAACGGGCACTTGGATATAACGATTGTGGATCATGTCAACACTCAGTCCCCTCATTCCTCTTTTCCTCTCTCATTCCCTCTTTCCTCTCCGCTCGTTCCACTCACGCCGCCCTCTTGCCGCGGCATCTCTCGAGAACTACCCTTCCTCTTTTCCTTCTCTCGTCGAGTCCGCACCACTTCATCCTTTTGTCGGTAATCTGCGCAGATCGAGATAGAATCGGAGAGAAAAGATTTTACTGTGAAATATTGTGGTTCAGAAGAAACAGAAAGATTTTTATATTATTTATTTATTTATTTCAAAACATCGGCACAACATGTGCCATTGACATAATTATATTTATATATATTATAATACAATAACATAAGAAAGTGACATATAAATGTAAAGTTAAATATAAAAACAAAAGGTAAAAGAAAGGAGTTAAGGTAATGAGTAGTAAATAGAATATTATATTAATTTGATATTCGGACGTTATTTGACATCTGGCCCCCTAGCATGGTCGATCGATATAGGTTTTATCGAAAATGTCGGTAACTTGCGATCGCTCCCGAGCACGACTGCAGGCCGCTAACGAATAAACGACAGTTTACGTTAAATATATTTGGAACCCCTAGTCATTGCGATCTATGGTTTGTTCGTTAGCGGTCTACAGTCTTGCTCGGGAGCCATCGCAAGTTACCGACATTTTCGATAAAACCTATATCGATCGACCATGCTAGGACCCCAGGGGGTCCTAGCATGGTCGAGGTTTTATCGAAAATGTCGGTAACTTGAAATCGCTCCCGAGCACGACTGCAGGCCACTAACGAAGAAATAACAGTTCACGTCAAATAAATTAGGTACCCTTAGTCGTTGTGAACTGTTGCTTGTTCGTTAGCGGCCTGCAGTCGCGCTCGGGAGCGATGACAAGTTACCGACATTTTCGATAAAACCTATATCGATCGACCATGCTAGGACCCCAGGTGTTATAATATAGTTGTTGATACTCTCAGTATTGTCCTGGCGTAAGACACTCGCTCAGTATTGAAACGTGATTTTTTAATTTTTTAAATTTTTTAAAATTTATTTATTATATATATATATATATATATATATATATATATATATATATATATATATATATATAAATGAGCTCCACACACGAGGCCCTGAGGAAAATGTCTATGTCATCTTTGGGGATGCTGTGTTGAGAGTTTTTTTTTGGGAATGGAAGAAGAGGATAGTTCTGGGATCGAAATGGGTTTAAGGGGTGGGTAGGAATCTGGGGTTCAGTGTATCGTGGTCATCCGCCTTCAAGACCTAGACAAACTTCACCCTATGAACCCGGGCACCCCTGCTAGGTCACCAAACGTAGCGAACCACTTGGGGTGACCCATGGCAGAGGTGTTGGTTATCCAATAAAGGTTCCCGGGGAGGTGGTACCCATTCCGGATCGGGAGAGACTGGTTGAGGGAGATCTTTTGACCTCTCCAGCAGGACTCTCAGCAGGATCTGAACCGAAGTGGAAGGGATGAATTCGTTCGTCCGTCACTTCTAGATAGACTGACCCCCAGATTCCTACCCACCCCTCATACTTTTTCCTTCCCAGAACTTCCTCTCCTTCGTTTCCCTAAAAAGACCCTCCACACAGCATCCCCAAATATAACATAGGCCCTGAGGGGAATTATTTTCCTCACGGCCTCCTGTGTGGGGTTAATGTAAAAAAAAATACATCTGCAGCTTGCGAGAGAACGAGATAAGTACAATAATTGGTCTTCTCTTTTTGCGGTGCTTCGTAGTCTCCCCACGCTTGTCTACTTTAGTTTTCTGAAGGTTTCACTTCTATCGCGTGTGAACTGCACACTTGTCGTTTTTAAAAGAAAGGCAATCCTTCCCGGTTTACGAATAACGTGACAATATTTTAAGGCCCGGTACTAAGCGCTCAAAAAGAAAAAAAAGGAGAGATATGTAAATACGAATGTTAGAAGGAGCGCGCTAATGTTAATAAAAACGATAATATTTGAGCCAAAATTGTGAAAGTGCTTCTTTCTACGGGTGTCTTTGCAACGCTTGCCGGGTAATCGCTAGTATAAAATTAATAAATAAAAATACATGGGCGATCAAATGTTCGAATCAAAAACATGATTTTTAATTATTTCGCATTGCACCCCCTTAGAAAACCATTATAACGGTATCTCCGGTAAATTGAAAAAACACTTCTGCCAGTATTTTTACGAGCAAAATGACGACTTTAAAATACATTTTTAATTTCCACTGTCAAAAAGGTGGCACAGAAATATAATGAGACGAACAGCGGTCAAGGACCTCATTTGTGGAACCTTCCCCACCATTTAGAGTTCCCTCAAGTTGTCCCCCAAATAATTATGTGAAAAGTAAGACAAATAATTTGTTGAATTCCATGTCGGGTTTTACGTTTTACCACCGAACAGGTGAGATTCTAGAAATGTGATCGATACCTTTAAATTTATTATTGAACTAAAACTTCTGTACGCACGCTCATCTTGGGGGGTAATTTGGTGAATGCATTACGAAAAAGTGTGATGCGAACGGTAACCGAAGCGAACGGTGATCGATGCGAACGGTAATCGGGCGAGGCGAACGGTCGGGCCTTTACGCACGCATGACTTGGGGAGTAAGCTGGTGAACGCGTTACGAAAAGTGTTATGCGAACGGTGATCGATGCGAACGGTGTTCGATGCGAACGGTGATCGGGCGAGGCAAACAGTCGGACCTTTACGCACGTTTGAAGTTAAGAGGGAGAAATAAGTTAGTGAAGATAGAAAGAGAGAGAGTTAACTTTCGTATATTACTGTAGGGGCAAGAGAGAGAGAGAGGTGCGAGCACAAGGAATCATTTATTGAATAACCATGCCGTAGGTCACCCCAATTTCGTAGGTCACCCCAAGGTCGTAGGTCACCCCACGGTCGTAGGTCACCCCACGGTCGTAGGTCACCCCATGGTCGTAGGTCACCCCAAAGTCGTAGGTCACCCCACAGTCGTAGGTCACCCCAGGGTCATAGGTCACCCCAAAGTCATACGTCACCCCAATGTCATATGTCGCCCCAATGTCATATATTATTTTATATGTTAGTGAAGTTTTACTCCAGTCGTGTGGTCTAAAGAATACTCGTTTTTATTTTTGTGTGAATACCACACAAGAGTCCCAACTGCACAATGGACCGTGTAGGTCTAGAACTAGCAAGTTTGACAAAATTATTTTATGGAGTGTTGTCGATCGAAGCACTAAAATCGAATCTGGACACACTTACCCCTATCCAGATTTCTGCCCGCCCCCTCATCCCTTTTTTTCCTTCACAGAACTTCATTTTCTTCTTATCCTGTAGTAAATAATTTTCATTTATTTTTAACTTTATGAGTAAAATCACAAATTATAATATTTAATAAAATGAAGACAATATTAGCGAAACTCAATCGAAAATCTGGAGACAGAAAAATCAGAAAAAGGTATTGGCACCTCTGGGACTCGAACCCAGGACCCTTTGCTTACATGACAAGTGCTCTAACAACTGAGCTAAGGTAATAATATTCAATTCGGTCACTTTTAACTGTATCATGCTTCGACTAAGAACTACCAACATTGTCTTCATTGTCTTAACGCACATATTATTGGCTGCTATCTTTATATATTGTCTTCATTTTATTAAATACTATAATTTGAGATTTTACTCATACAGTAAAAAAAAATAAAAATAACCATCTTAGACTTGCAGAAAAGTCAATAGATGTCGCGTATTAAAAATAAAATGGATAAAAAATTGGATAGACACTATCTAGATATCATTTAGTTCGAGTTGAATCTTGCAATCATATATAAAGATAGCAGTCAATAATATGTGCGTTAAGAAAATGAAGACAATGTTGGTAGTTCTTAGTCGAAGCATGATACAGTTAAAAGTGACCGAATTGAATATAGACCCTTAGCTCGGTTGGTAGAGCACTTGCCATGTAAGCAAAGGGTCCTGGGTTCGAGTCCCAGAAGTGCCAAAGATATTTTTTTCTGATTTTTCTCTTTCCAGATTTTCGATTGAGTTTCGCTAATATTGTCTTCATTTAATTAAATAAATAATTTTCCTCAAGGCGTGAGTTAAAAATAATAATATTGCGCAATTAGGGATTCGTACCGGTGACATCCGGATTTATAGTTGAAGATCTTAACCGTTAGGCCAAAGAGTTAGTTAAGGGTATTTTAAATTATAACATAAACTTGCAGCTCACTGATGTAATGTAATTTTTTCCTCAGGAAAGAAAACAAAGTTACTCTAGGAACATCCTAGATTCAAACTTCTCACCTAATATATCATGCATAACAATGGAAAACGTAAACATACTTTGCTTGTTGCCCCGTTCAATCTCCCAGAGGTGCCGGGAAAGTGGTTTCTTGGCCTCTCCTAACTATGTTTACAAAATGCATAAAAAATCTTTCACAACCAACAACGAAAAATCGACTGAACGACAAAAACCCTGAAAATGTTCATTTTTTGTTTCAATAAAAATTTTGGAGTGGGTATTAAATAAAGTCGCGTCACTACAATATAATATCTCGCCAGTGGTGATATGTCTATCTAACTAACTAACCATCACGCCGTTTCCCCGCAGGGGTAGGCAGAGAGGACGGACCGCCAAACAACTCGATCTTGGCACATACTCCTTGCCTAATTCACATTCATACATCGTCTCATACATGCTCTTCTATCATTCCGACTCTTCACATGGCCCGACTCAAGTATCTGATTCACTTGGTCGTGACATGTCTTCCTCGGGCGTCCCCGATTTCTTTTTCCTGTCACATTTGCGTCATATATTCTCCTTACACTCCTTTCCTCGTTCATTCGCTCTACATGCCCTTCTGAGCGTCCCTTTCTTAATCTTAATCAATACAATATAATGTAAAAATACGAGGATAGGCTGAAAAGTAATGCACACATGCTTGTACAGCGCGAACAAAATGACCTTCAGAAACACGCTAGGTGGAATGTGGAAGTGACGTTTCTCCTCTATACGCATGTGCAGGTTTGAGGTCGTTGAATTTATCCGGAGTATTTTGAGAAGCGGAAGTATTTAGACGTGTTTTAGTGTTATGTCAACGCAAGGTAAACAGCGCGCCATTATCGAATTTCTAACTGCTGAAAAAGTGACTCCTACTGATTCATCGTAGTTTAAAGGATGTTTATGGTAACGATGCCGTTGACAGGTCTACTTTAATCGATTGGTAATAAAATTTCACGATCGTGAGCCTGGAAAAGCAATAACTGTTCATAATCGCAGCGGACTTCCGATCATTGATACAGACGATAAACAATCCAAACTCGTCCAGGATTTGATTCAAAATGACCGGCAAATCACTCAAAAGCGTATCACAAACCATTATGGAATATCCAAGAGACGTGTCGACTTCATTGTTGAACAATTAGGATACCGTAAAATTTGTGGACGATGGGTACCACGCCGTTTCAGACGAGAACAACAATTAGAACCTACGCAAAACTTGAAGTTTGAACCGATTCCACACCCTTCTCACTCCCCCGATCTTTCGCCTTGCGATTTTTATTATTTTCCTCTACTCAGGAGACACCTAAATGGTAATCATTACACCTCGGACGATGCGGTGAAGGCAGCTGTGAAGTCCTGGATTCGAGAAATGTCGGAAGACTTTTCCAGTTACGTAATGAAAAAACTTGTTACACGTTGGGAGAAATGCGTTATCCTCAACGGTGACTACGTTGAAAAATAATATGTGATTTTCAAGCGTAAGAATCGTTCTTTATTGTACTTTTTGCCCGATCTTGCTATTTTTTTTAGTTCGTGTTTTACAAGCATGTGTGCATTACTTTTCAGCCTACCCTAGTATATTTTCACGGAAATGTGTACGAAATATTCCGTCAAGCAAGGAGAGATATATTTTTTTATATACGTATCAATATTTTAAAACAAATTAAACGATTCCATTATATCATGGCGTCACTCTAAGAAAATTGGCTTCAATTTTTATTTATTTACTTGCGAGAACCCGGCGTAAATGAAGAAGTGTTTGTGTTTTAATTCTGTTTATTGACACACAATATATTTTATTCTTTCGTATCTTCGAACTCTCCCCTCCCCTCCCCTCCCTTTACCCTGCCTTCTTTACCCCCTAGCAAACCCCCATTCTCCCTCTCCTTCGTTTCCCTCCCCCTCTCGAATTCCCCTTCCCCTCCCGCCTTCACGCCCTGCCGCTAAACTACATATATGAAATACACATATTTTCCAAAGAACTACATTTTAATTTTCAGGCCAGCGCTCACCATTATATATAGAAACCATTGTGAGAGTGCGCACAACAAGTCAGCAACTTTTCATCGCAATCGGATAAATGGATTAGGAACGCATAAGAGACAAACACAGAAACATTAATTCATAAATATAAAATTAATCGGAGCTTTAGAACGGCAGATACCAGGGAAAAAAGTTCGACCCCAACGTCGCAAAGTACCCAAGAAGCGAATCGGAGCCAACCACTGGAGCGACCACGCTAAATAAATAAATTTGCCTCGATTGCTCAAGATTTCCCAGAAGATCATTTTTTAAATTTTTCGCCAACATTAAAAAAAAACATACCTTCGAATTTCAACATGGAGACATGAAAACTCATTATAGTGCTATATAATCAACGAATTGACCTGCATTTTACCGTTTTTCTCATTTTTGTAGGATTTATAAAAAAATATATTTAAAAAAATCGTAAAGTTTATAACCGCGCGAATCCTGCGTGTTTGTTACTTTGAAACTGTCGTGAGGGGGGTACTTATTCGAGTCAACATAGACTATTTTCGATTTATGTATGTTGTCTATGGTTTACTTGATAATGAAATGTGCATATCTATGGAAAAAATGACTTAATTTTAACCGTAAACAGCTGATCAAAAATTCGAAGTAAAATTTTTATTTTTTTTTATTTTTAGCATCGTTCTAAAATAGTCTACGAAGTTCGAATTTGCGACATCTATGGCCATAATAGATAAAGCTTTTCAATGGCTTCGTTTTAAAATAAATGGCAGGCCATAGAAATGTTTTCAATAATTATAAATTTTTTTTTACGAATGGTAGGAAAATGTGGTACAATTTTGAACCGCTATCAATCGCAGAAAAATAAAAGTGGTCCATTTTTTTACCATTATCGCTCCAGTGGTAATAGAAATAGATCAGGGTAAAAAATTAGATACCGAACTCGCAAAGTGACCATGAAAAAAATCACATTCGTAGAACCAAAGATAGCAGGGAAAATAGTTCGATCCCAACCTTGAAAAGTGCCCATAAAATGAATCGGAGCCTTAGAACTGCAGATATTAGGGAAAGTAGTTCGACATCAACCTTGCAAATTCCCCGTGAAGTAAATCGGAGCCTTAAATACTTAGAAAATTATTAGACCCCAAACTCGCAAAGTGCCCATGAAACGAGTCAGATTTGTAAAATCAAAGATATCAGGGAAAATGGTTTCACCCCTACCTAACATAGTGCCCAAAAATGAATCGGAGACTTAGAACCGCGGAAACCGAAACCGAAACAGGGAAAACAGTTAGACCCCAACCTCTCAGTGCTTATGAAGTAAATCGGAACCTTAGAAACGAAAATGTCACGGAAAATAGTTCTACTCAAACCTTGAAAAAGTGCCCAGGAAACGAATCAGATTTGTTGAAACAAAGATATCAAGGAAAATATTCCTAACCAAACAAAATGCCCATAAAATGAATATTTCAACCACTTTCGTTTCTCAAAGATCGAGCGGAATAAATTTATGGCATCTTAGATGAATTATTTAAGTCTATGCATCGCGTATAGGACTTCCTTCAATTCTAAGAGCTTCGTTAGTTAAACTCCGTTCATTAATGCGCCGGTAATTTTGCATAACGAACGACACTGTTTAAAATATGCGTATATTAACAGTTAACCGAAACTTATCTGATACTATGGAGGCTGTACTAAAAATTATCAATCACCAGTTAGAATATCTCTTATCAATAATTGTTGACAGTGCTCGCAAATATTGATAACTGACCATGGATTTTGTCAACATCGTGGTGATGTAGGGTTTTATCGATTGTCCATGCCAAACCTCCTGATACTAGGTATTCACTTAACCTGATGTACGTACTTCTTCTTCTTCTCGTGCCCTTGTTACTCAATTAAAGAGTATACATTATTTTAATACATGTAGAAGTAAACACATAAATAATACATTACAGGTGTATGTTGAAAAAGTGTAATAAAATCTGCCAGCTTTATTTTTAAAGGGGCGCTACTGGTTGATTAACCAGGCTAGCAGATGGGAAAGCAATAATCCTCTCTCAGGGCCTTGGGAGTTCAAAACTTTAAGGTTAATATAAAATAATTTAAAATGATAGACAGTATTGATAAGGAATAATAATAATAGATTTATTTGTACATATTTATAACATAAATAGAACATTAAAACATAATTAAAGTATTTAAAACTCACCCCCCTGGATCGGCCAAAATTCAATTATCTATCTATCTAAAATAAATCACGGGCCTCTGGTTTTCTCAGGAAGCTTCTATTCCCGATGTAGAATCTTTCAATTTACCTTGAAACAGTTTTGCTTTAATAATTCGCTCCAACCATGGAATAATTGCAAATCCAGGCGAGTCTATCTTTCCATCGGTGACCCGACAATTCGTCCTGCGACAATTCATCCGGCGACAGTTCATCCTGCGACAGTTCATCCGGCCGACAGTTCATCCTGCCGACAGTTCATCTGGCGACAATTCATCCTGCCTGATCATTTAGAAGATTTTTATTAAGTATGCAAAGAGGATATACGGCCGTACAACCAAAATCGATATACTTATATTTGAAGGCATCTTGAGTGGAAATCCGCTGTAAAAATATTTTTACTAACAATAATTTCGACTCTCCGAAGAAGCATGCGTGAATAACAAAATACGACATACTTATACTTATAGGTTAGGTTAGGTTAGGTTAGGTTGAATTGTCAGGATGAATTGTCACCGGATGAATTGTCGGCGGGATGAACTGTCGGCAGGATGAACTGTCGCAGGATGAACTGTCGCCGGATGAATTGTCGCAGGATGAACTGTCATGGAACCCCTTCCATCATCTTTTCGTCAGGCTAGACTCCTTGTAAGAAAATGATCTTCTATAATTTATTGTATTGCCTTGATACTCGGCAAATAGTGGATAATTAAATCCTTTGTAAAATAGATTGCGGTTATTTCGGTTTCAATAATAATGTATAATAAACATTTTAACGGCGCTACGAATAATACTGGTCGCGGCCTTTTGATAATGAACCAATTAGGTTAATCAAGCATTCATTTTTATTAAATTAATACACGAAAGATCTTGTAAAATAAAAATCACGTTCGACTTCAGTATAGAGTCCCCCACCAGGGCTCTACGCTAATGAGTCAAGCTCCAAGCAAATTTTCCAGTACTCAATATCTTATTCAAAAAATAATTGAAAAATTTAGCTTCCAATATTCAAAAATAAATTTACATTGATGTTTATTTTTTATTTATAAATCTTATTTAATCATCTCTTGAAATTAGGTACCTGCTTGCCTAAATCTATGATAAAATAAACTGCGAGTTATATTAACAAATATTTTATCATAACACCCTGTCCGTTCAACGGACGTTGACTATCTTGTTGGCTATGCAGACTTCGTTTACTGCGGCCCGGAACAGCTCTACAGTAGACTGGCCAAACCACTATCTCAGGTTTTTCAGCCACGATCCTTCTTCCAGGACCCCGTCTTCCGGCAATCTTTCCCTGCATTATGAGATGCAAGATCTCCTACTTCTCTGGATGTCTCATCACATGTCCTAGATATTGAAGTTTACGGATGTTTATTGTTTTAATAACTTATTTTTCTTTATTCATCCGAACCATAACATCTACATTCGTAACTCTGTCCATCCAACTTACTTTATGTACTTCCTAATCAAATCAAAAGACTTGCTTTTGACGGAAGATGGATTAAAGGATTGAAAACCTTATATATTATTTATGAAGGTAAATGCAGTCAACTGGAAATGGGGTTAAAAGGATTGGAGATGGGTTTGATTGTGAATAATGAATGTGATGTGAAAATTATGAGTTAAGTGTATCGGTATGAATAATAAACCAGAGAGTTCGATTCAATGGAGCGAGTAAGCATAAATCAGTATTATTGTTCTGAAATGCAAAGCTAATCTGCCTTGAAGATGGGTGGGGATGGGAAGGAGATGGGGAAAAGGGAGGTTGTTTTTAGTTGTGCAGATTTTCGTAATGTACAATTTGATCCAGTACTTGTTCGTGATAGTAGAACGTTGAATTAAACATCTGTTTTTTTTTTAAGAAATACAAAATTTTTCGATTTATGAATAAAGTGTTAGTATTTGCTCTTACTACGTAAGGAAATTTTACTTTAACCGCGATGGAGGACTTAGCCTCCGATTGCAATCCATTTAATAGATTGAGCCTAGCAGGACAATCGGTTTTATCGAAATTTGCTAAAATAGTTTAATTGTTTGTCGCTTGTGTCGCCCTCATCGCTTTTTAACTCAATTCTATCAAAATTTATTGTAAATGGTTACTAAAAATGGATTTGATAATAGTATCCGCTCGTAAAAATCCGAAGTTACACGATCATTCCCGATAACAAATTAAATATTGGCGTATTATATCTTGGCCGGTCGTTTCGAACGTTGGATTTCTATTTTTCCCCATAACGTGGGAAAATTTCCCTTAAGATTCCCTATTTCTAAGAAAATTATTTAAAAAAATATTATTTGAACAACTTTTTAAAAACTGTCGGAAATTCACTATGCGACTGGTATGGTTTTAGAAGCAAATCGTGAGTTGTTTATTGGTTTAACACTTCAATCTATATATTTTTTTTTTTATTTAAAAAATATAAACTACAAAAAGTTATAGAAGTTCTATAAAAATCTGTATCTTCTAAATTTTAAAAAGTTTTTTTAAGTTTTTTTAAAATATTAAAGTTCTAATAAGGACTTCTGGGAAGGAAATAGGTATTAGAGATTGGTAGGAATCTGGGAGTCAGTGTATCGAACCAGGCGTAACAAACGTATGAATCCATCTCAGTGCAAGGCGATGGGTCGAGATATTCACAGTATGGAAGATCTACAGTCTCTCGTATCTAGGGTGTACGAAGAATGAGTTAATAATGAATGTTAGTAACGTCTAAAGCCATGGTATTTGAAAGAGAGAATATGAAAACAATGTGCAACATAGTTGTGAATGATGAAAACTTGGAGCAATTGGATGAGTTTGTGTATTTGGGAAGTATGTTTACGAGAGATGGGAAGGCTGATAGAGATATTTAAAGAGGAGTGAATGCAGGTAACTCTATTAATGGAGTACTGGTACCTACCCTGATGTATGGCAGTGAGTCATGAAACTGGCAGAGAAAGGATGAAAGTAGACTGAATGTTGTAGAATGAGATCCCTGAGATGTATGGCGTATGTGTGGTAAAACCATGTAGGATCGTGTGAGAAACATGGAGATCCGCAAAGAATGCAAGGCTGATGTAAGTGTAATGAGTAAGATGAAGAAAGGAATGCTCCGATGGTTTGGGCATGTAGAGCAAATGAACGAGAAAAATAGTGTAAGGAGAATATACAACCGCAAATGTGAATGGTAGAAGTCGTGAACGTCCAAGAAAGACATGGCACGACTAAATGAATCAGATACTTTAGTCGGACCATATCAAGAGTCAGAATAATAGAAAAGCATGTATGAGACCATGTATGAATGTGAACGAGGCAAGAAGTGTGTGCCAAGACCGAGTTGTTTGGCGGTCCGTCCTCTCTGCCTACCCCTGCGGAGAAACGGCGTGATGGTTTGTTAGTTAAATTATGAATAATAATAATTAACCATTTATTTGGACAGCCCTATTTCGTGTGTAACTTGACACTCGCTTTTGAAAAATAAAATAACGGATGATATACATGCCTTCTTCGAAAAAGTAAGACAACACGGAAATTTATTTCTTGTAAAAGCACTGATGGGCTTTTACAAAATGTTTAATTTTTACGTGGTTTTACTGCCAGATACAGAGATATCGAAAAATATTATACAGCTAGGTACAGTTCTGAATCTCAACTATTTAATAATAATAATTGGACGATTTGTATAATGCCGTATTAGTGAAAAATCACCCCTAGGGCGCAGTTTCACTTGATCGTGCCATTCTCCCCCCGACTTCTTCTACCATACCTACACATTCACCTCATTCCTTCTCCTTACACTATTTTCTTCATTCATCTGCTCTGTAATGCATTCGTAATTAAATAAACTAAGTAAAAATGGTCAAAACGAATAAAACTTCCGAATAATAAAAGCTAATTGAAAATAATTCAAATTTCATTTATTACTGTTTACAAGTACCTAATGGCAATTTTGCCTACCAAAGTCATCGCCAAATCAACAATTGTTGCCGGTACGCATATAATTAAAATCATTAAAAATATCTAGCAGAACTTAATTAACAGTAATTGATTTCAATAATAACATTAAAAATATTTTTCGAAACCCCACGTATAAAAATAAACATAAAAGCAGTTAAAAATTGATTCGTAAAACCGAGTGATCACTGTATTCATATTTGGGTCTACGAACAGGGCAATATGTAAGAAGGTACAAGTATATGACAGTCAATCCTTGCCACAATCGTTTTAAAATATATCTTTTTGACACACTTCATTCACTTTCCCCGTACAAATTCAGTGGTCGAATTTCTTCCCTCCAGAGTATACGTATTCTATACAAAAACCAACACATGCAAATATTCTTCACACTACTTTACGGAACAGAGCGTTAGGAGACAACCTCTCGTGGCGACTGACTTTCGCGTAATGAATAGAAGTTGAAAATGGGATCGCATTTATCTGTTTTGGGTACAGATAAAAATGGAATATTACACAATAAATCGCAAAATTAATTTTATTTATTTATCAGTTTTTATAGTTTAAATATTGTTTTCATACACATTATTTTTATTTTTTTCAAATAATTGTTTTTTAATACATAAAATCGATTTCAAAGAACATCGATTAACGTAGTTTTTAAAAATAATTTTACATCATTATTTGCGCATTTTATAAAAAAATATAAATGTAGAGGTATAGGTTGATATATTTCCTATAAAAAAATATTTTTCAATATTTTTTTTCTTTTCGTATATGACGACAGATGGAAAAAAATCAGTGGTACATGAACGATTTTTTGAAAACTGATCTTTTATAAACAGTTATAAAGTAAGAAAAAATATTTTTTTAAATATTTAATATTAACTTGGGGCATCGAAAATGCATGTATCTAAAAAAAAATATTAAGAAACTTTTTTTTTGAGGTGCTGTTATCGACACAGATGACTTCGAAAATACGCAAAAATACGAAAAAAAACATTAAATATTGAAAAATCCCTCGCGGGCTCTTAACAAATGAATAACAATCAGGCGTCAGGTGGGAATGCTGCCCTTTTTCTATCAATATTTCAATTGAAGTTATTAGTTTACGGATATTACTTACTAGCTGGTACCCGGCATGCGTTGCTATGTCATTTAATAAAGAAATTGTTTCTCCATCTAGATTCTCGTCGCGACTTCGAAGTACGATATCCTTTTTGTCAAATGTTGTCCAGCAATCACAACTGCTACTTCACTTGTAGAGGGGGCATTATATCGTCTAGTACTGAGCGTTGACGATAATTCCATCCAATGCCAACGTCGTTATCGTTGGCGATTTTCAACTGTTGATAATAACTGTTGAAAATAACGTCGACGTTGACGCAACTATAATAGGAGATCGACACGATACTAACAAAAAAACAAACAAAAAATATATCAAAATCGTATTAAGGAATCCCTTTTAACTCGTGGTTGATATATTATTACTATCTCTATGCCCCATACCCCACACACGTAATAATAATCCTATAATAACGTTGAAAGTTGAAACTGTTGGAAGACGTTGGTTTCGGTGTTGAAAATAATATTACCCCGTTGAAATATTAAAAGTCGTTGACGATATATTTTGTTTGTCGTTGATAAATTTTATTGTCCCCTGGCGCTGCGTATCGGCCGTATTGAATGGGAAAATAAAAAAAAAACGTGCAGTAGTACGTACCTTACCAAAATATCATATCTAATTGGGTATAATATCGTTTACGAAGTGTGATCTCTTGACCCTTTTGATTTAATTGGCCAACACTGTTGAAAACAATAGGTACAAAACGTAGCTGTTAGGTGACCGACATTGATAATTATCAATAGGTTATTTTTTGCTTGTCGTTGTAAAATTTGATTGTCCCCTGGCGCTGCGTATCGGCCGTATTGGATGGGAAAATAATAAAAAAACGTGCAGTAGGTACGCACATTACCAAAAGACCATTTGAAATATCGAGTAATGTTGTTCATGAAGTGCAAACTCTTAAGCCTTTTTATTTATTAGGCAGTTGAATCATTGACTACGTTGAATAATATTCGAATATAGGTATTATATTTCAACTGTTGGCGCTAATTCTTTTCAACAGCGTTGGACGTTGAAACAATATAACTATTGTTTCCAACGGCTAGTTATATTTTAATACAGTACTAATATCGTCCACGGTGCTCACCAGTAGGTACTTTGTTAGCGTGAATCACTACATTGTAGTCTGGGACATCAGGTGGAACACTTTGCATGGCAGTTTTAAAAGATTACACATATCTGTTATGTGAATGCAACATGTCTTGCAAAGACCTGACTATAGAGCTATCTAGTGATGCTCTTGTATTAATACTGTTTATATTACATCGAGTAGCTGTTTGAATTTCTAGATGAGCAATAAAATAAATCTGTAAAGATTTATGGTCATCAGGTCGATATGGAAGAAGACTACCTGTCAGGTGGTAAACCTGTCCCTGGACCTTAAATGTTGGCATAAAACCGTGTTCAACCACCCGTTGGCTTTTGAATGATGTCATCTGAAAAGCGTTATTATACCGACGAATATTACGTATGAATTCTATATGTTTTGGGTGATTTCCGTCAAGGGGTGATTTTAAAAGATCTGATGGCGCAACAATGTCGTCTAGTTTAACCTTATCCACGGACGTAGCTATAGCTTTGACAAGGGGGGGGTCCCCAAAGTAAAAAAAAAACAGAGCTCTAACGCCAATTAAATCTATCATTTACAAATTAAACATTGCCTGCGACTATAACACGCAAGTATAGTCGCGGGTAATCTATAATATATAACTTAGGTTACTCTAAGTAGGCGCCTTTAAATAAAAAAGTTATATGTAACGTATGTTTTGCAATATTTTTATTCAAAAGTAACAAGGTTGAAACTTTAAAGTAATAAATTTAGTCTTTTACGTTTTATTGCTAACTGATTAATAATTTCTTCGGAATCAAGTTGCACCGCCAGATCTCGGTGAACGCTCATTAAAGCCAGACCAGTAAGTCTTTCATCGCCCATTTTATTTCTTATGTAAGTTTTTAACCTCTTTAAGGTAGAGAAAGATCTTTCAGGGGTTGCAGTGGACACTGGGAGTGTGGCTAAAATAATGAGAAGCTTTTTTATTAAAGGGAAAAACTGATCATCGCAGTTATCAATAGCGTCGATCACAGTTGCAGGTTTTTGTGCTACAGATTTCCAGTGATTGTGCCATATCTCATATTCACTTCATTGTGCCTTCATTTTCCCCACCCAGAAATGTGTGTGCAATCTTTTTCGAGAAGAAGAATAGTTGCAGTCAGGACATGAAATGGGTTTTTCTCCACTGTGGGTAAACATGTGATTTTTAGATTTCTCTTCGTAGTACTTGAATAGTTGCAGTCGGAACAGTTTGTCTCCACTTTGAGTCGATTCAGCAAGTGATTTCTTAAACATCCCTTTTCAGAATACGAATAGTTGCAGTCAGGACATGAAGAAGGTTTTTCTCTTCTGTAAATCAAAGGTGGATTTTTAAATTGAGAACTTGTATAACTTCATTCCGGACAGGAAAATGGTTTTTGTCTGCTGTGCGTAAACATGTGATTTTTGGCGCCTCTTTGTAGAACATGAATAGTCACAGTGGAAACATGTAAAAGGTTTTATGTCACTTGGAGTAAGCAAGTGATTTTCCTTTGTACAACATGAATAATTGCAGTCGGGACATGAAAAGTGTTTTTGTCCGGAGTGGGTAAGCATGTAATTTTTTGGATACCGTCGTGTAGCACATGAATAGTCGCAGTCGGGACAAGAAAAAGGTTTTTCGTCACTGTGAGTTAGCAAGTGCCGTTTTAGTTACTTTTTTCGAGAAGAGGAATAGTTGCAGTCAGAACATAAAAAAGGTCTTTCTCCGCTGTTGGTAAGCATGTGATTTTTAGATTTATCTTCGTAGTACATGAATAGTTGCAGTCGGAACACGAAAAAGGTTTTTTTCCACTATGAGTTAGCAAGTGACTTCTTAGATATCCATTTTGAGGACACAAATAGTTGCAGTCAGGACATGAAAAAGGTTTTTCACTTCTGCGAATCATACTGTGGAATCTTCCCCTTTGATTACTTGTATAACTGCATTCGGAACATGAAAAAGGTTTTATTCCACTATGAGTCAGCTTGTGAATCATAGTGGAATAAAGTGTTGCTCCACAGGGAAACAATAGGAAAATTCTTTTATTAGGGCCTCCTCAGTGCAGCTAATGTAAAAAAAAGTACGCCTTGTAAAACCATGTAGGTATATAATAGGACAGTGTTAAATTGTGGAAATCCGGAAGGAATACAAGGCCGATAAAAATTATGATAATTTACAATTTTTTTTATAAATAACAATTTGAATGAATAAAATGAACAATTTAAGCGTGTATCGCGAGTTTTATTTATTTGTTTCCGCAAATGCGATTAAATCAAGAAAAAGGGTATTTAAGTCACATTTCTGTGTGTTGCGCAACTTAATTGTGACTTTCCGGCAAAAATTGTCACTTGGGTGTTACGTAACGTTTATGAGGGGGGGGGGGGGGGGGTTAAAGGAAAATATTACGGCGCGTTATAGGGGGGGAGGGGGGGTCGAAAATCTAAAAAATCACGTTACGTAATACTTGAACGCCCCCTTGTCTGCGCGTTTGACCACGCTAATCTCAAAAAACGGCTTAATCGATTTATATGCGGTTTCCAGTGATGTGTTGTGGCAAGCTTCCCGTAATATTTTAGTGTATGTGTCATTCCAATCGGTTCATAAACTAAAAAGTTATGTTAAGAATAAGAATTTTCAACTAAAAATGAAGTCTACGCGAACAAAGTCGCGGGCACCAGCTAGTTGTTAAATACAATTGTATTTCTTTCTGTTAAAAGGCAAAATGATTTAACGACACTTAGGTACATTTCGCATATACACTGAAATGAACATTTGTCAAATATTTTCTGGTCACGGCTCACGGCAACACATTTGTTTACAAAAAGGTTCTCTGGGAATAAAAATAAGAGCAGGATAAAAGTTTTTAGAGCGTCTATTAAATTCTAGTAACTGGCTTCCGGTTCCTTCCTAATCAAATAAATACCTTCATCGTCATCTGTAGCTGTGGGCTGTAGCTGTGGGCTGTGGGTGGCCACTGGCCCCGCTCTATTTATTCCTACTTCTTCAATATGACAGGATCAGGATTCCACATTGTCTTTTGACTAAAGTTCATTGGGCATTGGCATTGGTCTTTCTTTCTTAGAAAAAAAACTCAAAAGAGATACCTGATTTGTTCGTTTCATACTTTTTAAAAGCGACACTTCTTTCTGTATTATAACAACCGCGCAACGCGAAGAGACAAAATAGACGACTTGCTTGTAGCTTGGTTTGGTGCGCACTGTGCCCATTCCCCCGCTCCCCGTACTGCGGCGGACTAAGCAACTATCGTTTTCTACAATCGGCGCGGTGCAAGTAATTTTTTTTTTGTTGGACAAGTAAGATGGATATGAATGGGGGGGGGGTCCGGACCCCCTAAACCCCCCCCCTTATATACGTCCGTGACCTTATCTACTATTGGAACAACATATACCCTTGGACTCATCTTTCCGTTTTAGAGCGGAGCAGTATTGACAAACAACGGAAGGAGAACCTATGCTAATCGCCGTATCGTTTCTGTAGTCAATTGTCGAATCGTAGTTCATTGCAGAATATTCTTTATTGGACCATCTATTAGTATTTTGTATAATATTCCTTAAATTTCTGTGCCGAATACGGTCGCTACGTAAGCGGGCTATCTTCAGGCGTTTCTGTTTCTCCCTGAGCATTATGCGTATCACGGTCCAACTATAGACGAACTGTGCGTTCCACCGACGATTCTGGTGCTCTTTGGGAAACACGTCTTTCAACGTCCAATGATAAACGCACTGTACGATCCACCGATGATTTTCGTGCTCTTTGGGAAAGATGCCTTTTACGGTCCAACGATAAACGAACAGTGCGATTCTCCGACGATTCTCGTGCTCTTTGGGAAACATGCCTTTCACGGTCCAACGATAAACGAACATCTCTCTCTTGATCATTTTCGTTGCTTCGACTTAAGTTTAAACGTGAGGTACGTTATAATCTAAGCATTCACAGATGGCGCCAACTAAAATATTTTAGGTTTTTAATACTTTTCGCACGTTATGCTTTAAAATATTAAGGTGAATTAATTGTTTGCGCCCGTACATATTTAATACGAATATAAGTAAATAGTTAAGTCTATAAACAAACCCAAATCTTTCAAGAAAGGCTGACAAATCCAATTTTGTATTTGTCAGCCTT
This sequence comes from Limnephilus rhombicus, assembly GCA_929108145.2. NCBI lineage: Eukaryota > Metazoa > Arthropoda > Insecta > Trichoptera > Limnephilidae > Limnephilus > Limnephilus rhombicus. The sequence continues at coordinate 24,577,569 of OV815299.1, read as the reverse complement.
TCTTGAAAGATTTGGATTTGTTAATGGACAAAACTATTTATTAATATTCATATTAAATGTGTACGGGCGCAAACAAATAATTCACATTAATATTTTAAAGCGTAACGTGCAAAAAGTATTAAAAAACCGAAAGTATTTTAATTGGCGCCATCTGTGAATGCGTAGATTATAACGTACGTTGCGTTTAACCTTAAACGAACACTTTTGGCAGACGACTTTTTGCGTCCTATATTATTTCTTTGCCGAGGCGTGGTTAAATTATCATGTGAAGGTACTTTCAATCAACCTAAAAAAATCAAAGATAAAATAAATCAGTTTTATGGATTAATAACCTCCGACAAATTTCACTCAAATACTTACTTATGGACTTACATCAATCAATTCTACCAAATGACAACACAAAACAAATAAAAAATGCGACCTTTATCAACTTTAAAATGATTCACGATGTGAAAAGAAACCGAAACAAATTATTTTGATGTTTATAAAAACTATTGCCATCTATTAGGCAGTGGTTGTTTTCAAATATTTTCTTTCACAAATAATGGATGGAAGGGGAAAGGGGTGGGCGGAGGGGGGGAAAGGAGGGAGGATGGGAGAGAGTTGAGGAACTCTTGAGGGGACGGGGGAAGGGGGGGAAGGGGGGGAAGGGGGGGAAGGGGGGGAAGGGGGGGGAGTGGAGTTTTTATTGATCAAAATTAAGTTTTTGCGCTTGTTTCCACTATATTAAGCTGAGCAAAATTATACTTGACGTCTGTCACTGCCTTTGTTGTTCTGATAGACTACTAACGTTGACATATGATGAAATTCAATGAAATAAAAGCATATTCAGTTTATTAATAAGTATCTAAGTATTTATCTATCTACCTAAAGACAACAAAAAACAAACATGCCACCTTGAAATTTTACTCTAAAATATCAAAACCACCGATGCCCGCATCGCATCAAGCGAGTCCCGCGTCCCGTCATCGCGCATCGGTGTGAGTAACGCGCTTGAATTCGATAACTCCTAAGATATTCATTTAAATTATACGGTGCGAAAGATTATAATAATGTCCATCAAATGCTTGAGGTAATTAACGTATTTTAAGTTGATAAGGATTAATACTATATCCGTCTAAATAGCTTTCCAATTACCGCGTTGTACGTGACCATGTGTTTTAGAAGATAGAATGGGTATAGTAAGCTATCTTAAAAGATAGATATATGCCGTCGCGGACTTTTTTGTAGATCTATAAAAGAGGAATATCCCACCGTGCATTGTTTTGTTATATCTCAAAGGGATAAGTCAGCGTTTTCGATGAAAGCTCCCAGGCGGCTCGACTTTTTCCGACACTTCTAACAATTATCGTTATATTTCAACCAATTTACACATAACCGTGACAAATTAAATACACGAACCTTCCTCACGAATCACTCTATCTATTAGTGAAAACTGCATGAAAATCCGTTCAGTAGTTTTTCAGTTTATCGCGAACAGACAGACAGACGCCGCGGAGAACTTTAATTTATAATGTGTAGAGATTAGTTTAGTGTTTAGTACATAACACTTATCAGACCAGTACTCCAGTACTACGCAGCTGAGATTCGGGTACTAAGAGGATTGTGCGAGCACTGGACGTTTTTGAAAAGAAAATTTTGAGGCCTATCTTTAAACTATTTCTAGAAAATGAATTTTGATGCAGACGTTACAACAATGAGCTATATACTCTGTAAGGAGCCAAACGTCACAAAATTTATAAAACTGGGAAGACTTCGGTGGCTGGGTCATGTGGAGAGAATGACCGAGCATCAAGCACCAAAGTCCCTTTTGAACTCAAGACCGGTAGGGCGAAGGAGCCCGGGAAGGCCAAGATTAAGATGAGCGACAACGTCCTCAAAGACATATCTTGGAGCTTCTAAACTGGAGAGAGCTGGCACAAAACCGAGATGAGTGGAGGAAGACTCTTGAGGAGGCCAAGACCCACCAGGGGTTGTAGGGCCAAGAGTGATGATGATGATTTCAATTGAAGATGCTCTGAAGAGAACCAGCGTCGTTGATTCCTTGTTTTTAACGGATTGATATATTTTTAGCACTCATTTTATCTATGCAGGTACCTACTGTTTCTTCCTAAAATAATTATTTAAAGAATATATGTATACCTATCGAGATTTTTTTTCACTTTAGGAAAAAGGTATGAAGGGATGGGTCAATTGATCTGGGGTCAGTGTGTCCAGGAGTCACGAACGTATCAATCCATCCCTTCCACTGCAATGCAAGGCGATGGTTGAGAGTCCGGCTGGATAGGTCAAAAGGCCTCCCTCAACCTGTCCCCCCGGTGGGCAAAAGCATCCGCCGCCATGACCTGGGGTGACCTATGGTAGAGGTGTTGGTTATCCAATAATTGGTTCCTGGGGCGGCGGTACCCGTAACCGCCTCCTAAACTGTGGCATTTAGACGAAGAATACAAATATGTTAGGTTATTCGTATCTTGGGAACATAGCAAGTAATTAAGTTTCCATTGTTATTTCAGTGTCTCACACCACGGACGACATGGTCTTCCAATGGGATCCAGACGTACCGCTGGTGGTGGACGAAAACATAGAACTGCCTCAGCTGCAGCTGGTGCAGAACAGGACGGCTGACTGCACGCAGGTCTACTCCACCGGTCAGTTGCGAACCCAAATCGGCAGAAGAATAATAAATTCTTCTGCCGATTTTAGGAGTGGAAGTGGAGGCGGAGTTAACCAGGGAATTTTGTATGATGATAATAATAATAGGATAATTTGTAGAGTGCCGTTTTTGTGAAAAATAACCCCAAGGGTATATATGTACAGGGTTTTAAGAGACGTACTTGACTTACCTTAGGCCGGTTACAGTGCACGACCGACGGTTGGTGTGTACGGTCGGTCCTGACGATCGAATACCACCGACCGACCGTCGGTGCTTACCGTCAGGACCAACAAGTTGACCGGACGTCGTACGCGAAATGGACGCTTTTACGATTAGTTTAATTGCTGCTTATTATCTTCGTAGACGTATTAGGAACAGAAGATGTAGATATCACGAACATCCGATCGTCGCCCAAAGAGCATTTCAAGGGAAATTCACTCGTTGGTCCACCGACGGTCCGCATGCGCACGCGCTCGACCGATTCTCGTACGCACTGCGTAGCGATATACGCATGCGTACGGTCGGTCCTGCACTGAACGATTTATGAATTTTCATACAAATGACAAGCGCGACCGACGTACGCACCGACCGTCGGTCGAGCACTGTAACCGGCCTTAACCAGTGATTCCTGACATTATTTGGAATAAAAAATTTAATCGAAATTATGTCAAGAATCACTGGTTAAAGTATGTAGGTCAAGTGAGTCCCTTAATTCCATGTTTATAAACTTTTATTAAAACTTGCTTCATGTCGTTTTTTTTTTTTTAAATACTTTTTGAATAAGATTTTTTTCTATGTTCCCTAACCAAACACAGGCAGTGCCTTTAGTCGGTTCCCTTTACTTCCATGTGTTTTATAATTTATAAATACTTAGTTTTTTATTTACTTTTAAAGTTAGTTAGGGGAAAAATGGTTAAGTGGGAAAATATTCAAAAGAGGATTGCTTAAAATTTGAACTTAAATTTCTTAATTAATTATGTCGTCAGTGTCATCACAAAGTAAAAACTTGCCTTATTATTTTTACTTCAGATTTTATGTTCGGGTTTAATCTTCCCAACAGGAAAAATTAAACCCTTTCACACACTTTTCCACAAATGATCATAATCTAGTCAATTCGCGCTATGCAATTGCACTATATAAGTATAATAAATTCAAAATAATACAAGAACAACATGTAATAATACTAGAGAACAAATGGGAAAAGATATTTTCTTATCAGATGGTTCGGCATGGTGGAACTCCTAATTGGACCTACAAATCCAACTGATCCCTCAATACAAATATTTAAAAAATCTTTTATAATCTTACGTGATTTTTGCATTTTTATATATAAATTCTTTGACAAATCTAATATGCCTAAATTTTTAATGAGAGACCTGGGTATAATGCCAATAGCCGAAATAACAAATGGTAATATTTTTATAGTCTGAGAATGCCAAATTCTTTTAATCTCATTTCCTAAATCTGCATATTTTCTTATTTTTTCGGAAAGAGATTTTTTAATATTACAGGAATTTGGAATAGCGACATCAATGATATAAGTTATTTTTCAATTTTGTTGTGTAAAACTATATCAGTATAGTTTTATCATAATATATTTTATAAAATTCATTTTCTAAAAATGAATTTGGTTCATATTCATAATATGGTACTATATTACGGCAGTCAATCAAGTTATGTTTAATTACCAAACTTTGGTGGATTATTTTTAAAACCTGATTGTGCCTAAATGTATACTCGGACAGCGCTAATATAGAACATCCCGATATAATATGTTCTATAGTTTCCGGAAAAGCCAAACATTTTCTACATAAATCATCAATTTGATTTATATCTTTGATTATATGCTTCCTATAATTTTTAGTATTAATGACTCTATCTTGAATGGCAAGCATAAATCCTTCTATTTATGCGCTCAACTCTACAATACTCAACCATTTGGTTGACGAAAGTTTGTCAACATACGTAGAAGAACTATTCTTAGATTTATTTTTATTTTTTATTATTATAATGTATGTTTTCAGGAAATTTCACGTGCCTTGAAGTGATATTTGTGCTGAAGAGGCGCCTCGGGTACCATCTGTTCAACACATACATCCCCACCTGCCTCATAGTCATCATGTCTGTAAGTATTTTAAAGACACGTTACATTATCAGTGCTCCAATCCTTGTAGAGTCTTGGTCACCTCCAGACCCCTAGCACAGTCGATCGATAAGGATTGATATGAAAACTTTTGGTAACTTCTCATCGTTCCCTAGGACAACTGCAGATCGCTAACGTACAAACAACAGTTGACGTCGAATACATTAAGCACATCTGCAATCATGCCAGAGAATGATGAGAAGTTACCGAAAGTTATCCTATCAATTCTTATCGATCGACTGTGCTAGGGGGCCAAGGATGTTTCACAGTGACAATGATCTGAGAAATCGATTCAATGCGTTTTAATTCAATTCGACTCGATTCAATTCGATTCGATTCAATAAAATTCGATTAAATTCGATTCACTACCATTCAATTTTTTTTAACCTTAGCTCCACATAGAAGACCCTGAGGAAAAATTATCTCTCAAGGCCTACGTCATATTATATTTTAAGGGAAAGAAAGGAGAGAAAGTTCCGGGAAGGAAAATGCATGTGGGGTGGGTAGGAATCTGAGGTCAATGTGTCCAGGAGTGGAGATGGGTTGAGAAAGTCCATTTGGAGAGATAAAAAGGTCTCCCTCAGCCAGTCTCTCGCAATCCGGCCCGCCACACAATAGATGGGCAAACGCAACTGCTAAGTCACCAAACGTAGCAATTAGAGGTGACCTATGTGGCAGGGGTTGGTTATTCAATAAATGATTCCCGCAGCGGCAATACCCATACACGCCTCCCAAAATGTCATGTAATACTTTGAAGCTGTCATCGAAGAACTTTAATCAGTTGTTGTTATGTTCCAGTGGGTTTCTTTCTGGATAAAGCCTGAAGCAGCTCCTGCAAGAGTGACGCTGGGAGTCACTTCTCTTCTAACGCTGTCCACCCAGCACGCCAAGTCCCAGGCCTCCCTGCCGCCAGTCTCCTACCTCAAGGCGGTGGATGCCTTCATGTCCGTCTGCACAGTGTTAGTATTATAATCCTGATCTGCAGGCTGCGCCAATGTTTTTTACTTAATTAGTGAGAAGTAGGTAATTTGATTGATTATAATACCGTTTGAACTTAATGGATGAGAGACGTAAACACAAACATAATGAGACACAATATAAAAACTTACAAAGAACGATTAGACGTGAAATTAAAAAAGCCAAAGAAGAATGGATGAAGTCACAGTGTGAAGAACTAGAGTCATACAGTCGTAGTCACAATGCATTCAAACTTCACAAAAAATTGAAGGAAATTATGGGCACTTCTAGAAGAATTACTCCATCATGTTTAGTTGACGATTCCAATATATTAATATTGGATGAAAAAGATATTCTACAAACATGGGAAAAGTATATTCATGATACATTCAAAGATATTAGACCGGATATTAATATTCCTAATGATCAATTGCATGGACCATCGATTTTAAAATCAGAAATTCTTCATGCGATAAAGACTTCAGTTGAGGTGTTGAAGCTCTTTAATGATGAAAATGTTGACTACCTGTTGAGGTTATTTAACTCTATATATGACACAGGGAATATACCCCAAGGTTGGCTAAAATCCACCTTCGTGATATTGCCTAAAAAACAATACCCTAAGAAGTGCAGTGACTATCGATTAATAAGCCTGATGAGTCATGTCCTTAAATTATTCCTTAAAATAATACATGCCAGGATACGCTATAAGTGCGAGCACGACTTGGATGACACTCAGTTTGGCTTCAGAAATGCGTTCGGGACGCGTGAAGCATTATTGTCTATCGACGTACTATTGCAAAAGTGTCGTGACCAAAGAAAGGAAGTCTTTGCCTGTTTTATTGACTATGAAAAGGCATTTGACAGGGTAAAACATGCTGACCTAATGAAAATGCTTGCGGATTGTAACGTTGACACCAAAGACCAGAATTTCATTAAAAACCTGTATTGGTTCCAAACAGCAGAAATAAGACATGGGAATGAGAGATCTAATGCAATTGCCATTCAGCGTGGAGTACGACAAGGCTGTATCCTGTCGCCACTATTGTTTAATCTCTATTCCAACTATGTCTTTAAAAGAGCCCTAAGTAATACTGAGAAGGGTCTGAAGATCAACGGAGTTGTCATTAATAACATAAGATATGCAGATGATACTGTATTACTAGCTGACTGTATCGATGACCTCCAAGACCTATTAAATCTTGTTAATAATGCTGGTGAGCAACTGGGCCTAACAATCAACGTCAATAAAACTAAATGGATGACATTTGGACGACTAGATCACTCTGAATCAGTGATACTGTTAAATGGTTGCAATGTCGAAAAGGTGGAAAGATTTAGATACCTTGGCAGTATTCTCACGGAGACTCTTGACCCAGATGTGGAGGTTAGATGCAGAATTGAAGCAGCAAGAACTGCGTTCATTAAAATGAAATCCCTCTTCTGCAATGACAATATCAGCTTAAAACTAAGGCAGAGAATGCTAAAATGTTATGTGTGGTCGGTCTTGCTCTATGGATGTGAAACATGGAACTTGAAAGTAAATACCATGAACAGTTTAGAGGCTTTTGAAATGTGGCTTCACCGGAGAATGCTCAAGGTCCCATGGACCGACATGATCACCAACACAGAAATTCTCAGGCGGGCTAGAGCAGATAGAGAACTGCTTACATTAATAAAAATCAGGAAAATTTCATATCTGGGTCATATACTTCGAGGGGAAAAGTATCACTTGCTCCATTTGATATTGAAAGGCAACATAGAGGGTCGCCGAGGGCCTGGTAGGAGACAAAGGTCTTGGCTGCGTAACATACGAGAGTGGACCGGCATTAGAAGTGTGGAGGAGCTGTTCCGGGCAGCGCAAGACAGAGAGACATTCTCAAGAGTGATCGCCAACGTCGGGGGGACCTGATACGGCACGCAAAGAAGAAGATAATACCGTTCTTTTCTTAACCCCTCACATAAAAAAGAGCATTACAAATTGTTATGATGCAGTACAAATCCGTATTACTTTAAATATAATTATTAACATCTTTATTATTTGTACTGCATCCTAACAACTCTACCCGTCGAAATCGTAATTAGGTAGGAACTTGTTATTAATTATTAGAGTGCCAGCTCTGACTTTATCGACGGCCTGGGGCGACCTCTGGAGCAGTTCCGCGGCAATACGTCACTTCTTGTGTAGGTAGGTTTCGGATTTAGTATTTGAACGGAAAATAATTCCTTTTTACTTGAGAAATGCCGGGCGGTAAAAGTGATTACGTGAACGTATTGTGTGATCGCGAGTTTGCATTCCTTTGGTGGGATTAGTTGAGATTTCGCAACGTAAACTTGTATGGCGGCCAGGCGTGCCAGAACCGGGGAAGATTTAATCCATGAGAAATACGTCCGATCACACTTGGGTCAGAGCCCGTTTTGACGGATGATTGGGGTTCCGTTAGCCCGCGATGCTATTTGCCGATCTTTGTGGCGGAATAGTAAATTTACGCCGACCCTGACTCTCGTCTGGACCGAGGGCGGCCTCCTTACTTGCTAATCCTTCTAGCGAAAGGCCCCCTGATGATTTTCCTTTGGCGGCGGGATGACTTGCTAATTTGATCGCGGCGAAAGGCCGCTTGACGACTTCCCTTTGGCGGCGGAACTGTCTCCAGATCTCGGCTTCGGTGAGGGGCTATCCAGATCCTGCATGGGGAAATGCCGCCTGGTCCTTGCAGCTGCTAGATGGACAGTATATTAGCTAGCTAGCGATAGTATTCATAATAAAAGAGGAGGTAATGACATATTTAAAACCCTGATTGCTACTTGTTTTTAAAATTATAAGCTTGTTCTCACAACTCTGCCTTTTAAATTATGTACCTGGCACACCATCCCTTGGAGAGCGACACATATCGTGGTTTAAGATCCACCCCCTGAGCATATTTGGGAACCACAGGTATTCTTGACGGGATCCATAACCCGTCCAGAATTGGCGCTTCCTACGGGATAAAATCTGTGGGTACCTGAACAGCACTACAACACTAAAGTTGTTTTACGAAATGTATACTTGGCTTTGCCACTTGGCGAAAAACCCACGTAGCAAAATCACAAACATCGTATGAAAGAAGGGTAAATGCATGTAACTCTATTAATGGAGGACTGAATGCTGTTTTTTGTTTTTTACAATAGCTCCACACAATAAAACAATTTCTCCTTAGGGGTCTGAATCATCTTTGGGGATGTTATGTGGTGGGTCTTTTTAGGGAAAAAAAGGAAAGGAAGTTCTAGGAAGGAAAAAGATATGAGGGGTGGGTAGGAATTTGGGGGTCAATGTGTCCAGGAGTGACGGATCAATTCCTCCCACTGTGATGCAAGGCGATGGTTCAAGAGAGTCCGGCTAGAGAAATCAAAAGTTCTCCCTCAACCAGTCTCAGTAGGTGGGCAAACGCATCCGCCGCCAAGACCTAGACAAACCTTACCCGGTGCCTTGAACCCGGGCACCCCTGCTAAGTTGCCAAACGTAGCGAGCCACTTGGGGTGACCTATGGTAGAGGTGTTGGTTATGGTAAATTTTGGGGATCGCCGGCAATGGTTAATACGCACTTTTTTTTGAAAAAAATCTTTTGATTCACCTTAATTACATTAAAAGACAACTATTTGCATTGGGGGAAGTGGAAAATATTTTTGTGTAACATGGTTTGTGATACAAAAGAAAGTGCCCCTTTATAACGACTACTCGCGTCAAGGCAAGAAAAACATCCCAGTTTTCAAGTAGTTTAGCGGCTACGCTAGGTTTGTGTAACATGGTTTGTGATTTTGGCGTACAATCTCACAAGACGAAAACTTATTTTAATTTTACGTAATGAAATTTAGAATGAAATATTTTCCACTTCCCCCAATGCAAATAGTTGCCTTTTAATGTAATTAAGGTGAATCAAAAGGTTTTTTTTTTTAAAGTGCATATTAACCATATATGTGCCATATAATATATATATAATACATATAATACCATATATGTGGCATATATGTAACCATATATTAACCATATATTGTGCATATTCCCGGGGCGGCAGTACCGGCAGATTAGCGTGTTTCTTTTTGTCTTTTCAGTCCATATTTTTTTACCAGCCCACGTCCTCACTGTGCCATCTCAACGCCCCCTTATTCTCTCTGGGTCTTCTATTCCCCTGAAAGTCTCAAACGCCCACAAGGGGGCATTATCGCCCACGTTGAAAACCTATGGTTTAAAGTGTGGAAAATTATAATACGAGTTTTTATGGGAACTCCCTACCCAAATAAAAAAGGGGTTAGAACGGGGTAACCCAGTAAGGTACAAATGAGCGGCGGGGGGCTTAGGTTTTTAGTCACCGGGGGGGGGGGTTAAAAATTGCAAAAAGTTGGTCACGTAGTATGGGTATGTTCCCTAAGGTCATATTCTTTTCTTTGTAACAAATTATAAAACAACCACTGGTCAAATGTATAACTATAAATAATTTCAGATTCGTGTTTATGGCCCTGATGGAGTACTGCCTGGTGAACGTGGTCCTGGGAGACTCGGATGCCCCCAAACCACCTCCGCCAGAACCACCAAAGGTGATTACCCACTCATTTTACATTTTCTTGGGGCCGGTTGTTTCACAGATATATTAAAAGGTTTCTGTTAAACGTCAATTCTTGCTTGCTTCAACTTTTGAACCAATTGTGATCAGTTGAAAAGCAAAAAACATGACCATTGTACTTGTCAGCTGAACACATTTGTTCAAATGCTGAAATGGGGCAAGAAATGGCGTTGAATTTAAAAAAAACACGAAGCTTTGATTGATGCTTTGATGTCATGGTTACATTTGAATATTGACGAAACATCTGGCCCCTACTTAGAATCTACTGTCACCCAATTCATGATATTGCAGTTCTAAATCGTCAATCCTCATTTCACACTTTTGCATTTATTCCACAAAACTCCCGGGACCAACATCCGTATTCAATTGCCATTATTTGCTGCTTATTTGAGAATGGCAAATATTTGCTTTTAAATTACTACAAATTTCCCGAGCGTCAGTTACTCTCATTATCGCATTTGTGAAATATCACCGTTCATTTTTTTATTTTTTTTATTTTTTTTTATTTTTTTTTTAAGTTTTTTATCTTTTATTTTAAGACGATAACTTGTTTATTTTTATTTTATTTTATTTTTTTTTTTTATTATTTATTTAAATACAGAATACATTTTGTACAAAAAATTTGAGTAGACCCACAAAGCTGTCATATGACAGCTTGTCTGCAGGTTCTAACAATTTAAACATTCTTAATATTATATCTAAGAAAATATTTGTAAATACATAATAATACATTTAATTCTATAAGTTTTCATTCAAACGTGCACCAGTTTCTTTGTGTTCTTTTTCAACATATAACAGTTTCTATATATTATATATATTCTTTAACATATAAGTTTTTTATCTTTTATTTTAAGACGATAACTTGTTTATTTTTTTTTTTATTTTTTTTTTTATTATTTATTTAAATACAGAATACATTTTGTACAAAAAATTTGAGTAGACCCACAAAGCTGTCATATGACAGCTTGTCTGCAGGTTCTAACAATTTAAACATTCTTAATATTATATCTAAGAAAATATTTGTAAATACATAATAATACATTTAATTCTATAAGTTTTCATTCAAACGTGCACCAGTTTCTTTGTGTTCTTTTTCAACATATAACAGTTTCTTTGTGTTCTTTTCCAACTTCCAACATGTAACAGTTTCTTTGTGTTCATTTTAAATTTAATTCAAACATGCACCGGTTTCTTTCCCACTTACCTACTAATAAACATATTTTAAATTGTGCACAACTTACACAATACATAGCTACACTTACCTACATACATCATATACCCTGTGCTTGTAGCTTTTATTGTCAGATGTTCATTTCCTATCCATCCCTATATACCTGTCATTTAACTTTACCCACAGTCAGTCAATCGACCTTCTCCGTATAAACATCTAATATTCCGCATACCTCTTACCGCTTACCGCATCCGAAAACTTAATCCCGCATTCCGCAAGTAATCGCGACTAATACAGTCCTACAAGTGCATGAATAAACCCAGCCAAGATAGCAGAGAGTGTCACAAGGTTCCGCAGTAAGTCATTTTTTTCCTTTCCTTATGTGCATTCTTTCAACAAGTGCAGTGGTCAAAACACATACAAGGTCCTAATAACATATACACAGCCGCATAAATCACGCATCAACTGCTAAACAACAATTTTCCCTACATTAATGGTTTCCCTACATTAATGGTTGTTTACCAGTTGTGTGTAATTTAAAACACATTTATTAGTAAGGCCCCTTTGTTCATTTAAAGTTTTATTGCACTAATTTCTTTGTTAATTTATTTACGCCCCTTTTCGGGGCTTTTACATACGTATGAAATTTACAAATTACACTGTGATTAAATAATATATAAATACTTTATATTTCTAACATAATATTTGTGTTCATTTTACGATTTAATTTCAACATACAGCACTTTCTTTGGGTTCGTTATAAGTTTAAATTCTAAGATACATCAGTTTCTCTGTGTTCATTTTACGTTTTAATTCCAACATGCACTCGTTTCTGTGGGTTAATTTTAATTTTTTTTTCAATATGCACCATGTATTTGTGTTTATTACACGTTTTAATTCCAACATAAACCACTTTCTTTGGGTTCGTTGTAAGTTTTTATTCAAACATTCACTAGTTTCTTTGGATACGTTTTAATTTAAAAGTGTACCAGTTTCTCTGTGTTTATTTTACGTTCTAATTCCAACATGCACCAGTTTCTTTGGGCTAGTTTTGCATTCTAATTCCAACATCCACCAGTTTATTTGAGTTTGTTTTAAGTTTTTATTCCAATTTGCACCGGATTCCTTTAGTTAGTTTTAAATTTTAATTCCAATATACAAGTTTCCTCGGTTCAGTTTCATCCAGTTTCAAACTAGAATATTGTAATGTTAAATTGGGTTCGTCGTGTTCAAGGAGAACGCGCTGTTCATGAACCGGCCGCCACCCAAGCCCAAGAAGCCGAAGAAGAAAGGTGTGCCGTTCCACACGCGCAGACGCTGGGCGCTCAACATCGACCGCTTTTCCAGGGTCTTCTTCCCGCTGCTGTTCTCCGTGCTGAACCTCATCTATTGGATCATGTTCTCCAAATACATATAGACTTCTCCTTGTAACAGTTCCACCACAAAACAGAACATTGAAGAAAAGTGAAGAAAAATAACAAAATCTTAACCTCAGTTTCTTTGGGTTCATTACATGTTTTAATCCAAAATGCACCAATTTCTTCGTGTTCGATTTAAGTTTTAATTACAACATGCATCAGTTTCTTTGGGTTCCTTTTTCGTTTTAATTCCAACATGCACTAGTTTCTTTGTGTTCCTTTTAAGTTTTAATTACAACACGCACCAGTTTCTTTGGGTTCATTTTACATTCTAATTTCAACATGCACCAGTTTCTTCGGGTTCATTTTACATTCTAATTTCAATATGCACCAGTTTCTTCGGGTTCATTTTACATTCTAATTCCAACATGCACCAGTTTCTTTGGGTTCCTTTTACGTTTTAATTCCAACATGCACTAGTTTCTTTGTGTTCCTTTTCAGTTTTAATTACAACATGCACCAGTTTCTTTGGGTTCATTTTACATTATAATTCCAACATGCACTAGTTTATTTTTGTTTGCTTTAAGTTTTAATTCCAACATGCACCAGTTTCTTTGGGTTAATTTTATGTTTCAATTCCAACATGCGCCAGTTTCTTTGGGTTAATTTTACGTTCCAATTCCAACATGCGTCCGTTTATTCGAATTCGTTTTAAGTTTTTATTCCAATTTGTTAGTTTTTTTGTTGTTGTTAGTTTTAACTCTAATAGACAAGTTTCCTTCCGTTCAGTTTCATCCAGTTTCAAAGTTGAATATTGTAATCCTCAATTTTGAATATTGATTTCAAAGTTGACTTCTATTTGTAACCGTTCCACTACTAAACATAACATTGAAGAAAAGTGAAGAAAAATAACAATTTCTTAACCTCACCTAACCTATTCTTTTATCATGTTCTGCTTTATTTGGTTACCTTTTGAATCAATGCTTTCCAGTCTTTCTCACATGTGTGAACCGGTCATAGATAGTACATAAGAGAAACAAGGAGGAAATGTCATGAACCATTATAAAGTTGGAGTGTTAATTGCGAAAATATATTCATATAATATGTCCCCGTTATGTGTCTATTCTAGTTCCGTTTCAACTTTTGAATGATTTGTGGTCAGTAGAAAAACACAAATGTTTTTATGCTTTGTCAGCTGTCCACGATTTGTGTGTTATGAGTTTTTGAAAAATTCTCTGTGGTAAGCAGCTCGTAAAGGCTCTTATAAATTTAATATTTTATTTGGTTTTTAAAAGTTTTGAAATGATTCTTTTCAGAATTAAGTGTCATTATATATCGCACATTCCATAGAAGAGTGTCATAAATCAAAAATTTCGATTTTACGTTTTATCTTTGAAAAGTGAGGTGATTGTAATTATCTATGCCCTACGAAAACCGTATTTGAGTTAGATCTTTCCATCTCCGAAAGATGTCGCTAGTATCTCTTTTCGACGGGACCGTTTGTTCATCATTCATTCATTTGTTTTCTCTCTGCTGTAAAATTAACTTTTTTGACTTATGACACTTTTTTAAAGAATGTGCGATGTATTAAATTACTTAACTTGGGTTGAGGTATTTCAAATTTTCGTCACATGTGTCATCGTCACATTTGACATCATCATATTTGACATTGTCGCATTTGACATATTATCACATTTAAAATTATCACAATTGACATCGTCACAATTGACATCGTCACATTTGACATATTCACATTTGACATCATCATATTTGACATATCACATTTGACATTGTCACATTTGAGATTGTCACACTTTAAATTGTTACAGACATGAGCTCCATTTTGATTTTTATTTACATTTGGTAGGTCCCCTTTAAAAGCTAATTCTCGGTGCGTTTCAGCCTTTGAACCGACAATCCTGAAGCTGATTACAGTTAGTTCAATAGCTGAAACGGGCCCAGAATCATAAGCAAGTATTTGCGACATGAATGATGGTTAATGTTCAAGGAGAACGCGTTCAACCGGCCCCCGCCCAAACCCAAGAAGCCGAAGAAGCAAGGGGCCTCAGCATTCACGCGGCGCGCGAGGGCTCTCAACATTGACCGCTTCTCCAGGGTCTTCTTCCCACTGCTATTCTCCGTGCTGAATGCCACCTACTGGATTATGTTCTCTAAATACATCTAATTAGTGATGGGAATTCAAGAATATTCCCCGACCTTATATAAATTCCCTAAATTTAGGGATTTATTTTTATTTTTATTCTAGACGAGGTTGTCTCCTAAACTTTGATGAAAATGTGTTAAGGGATCCTTGGGCCAAAAGAGTTTGAGAACCACTGCTCTAATTCATATGATAAATTTCGACCCTATGTAATAACAAGGTGTCATCTGTCACTGTAACGTCATGCGATAATGGGATCTATAGTAAGCTACTCCACCCACAGTTCATTATCGCATAGCGTTACCGCAACAAATGGAACCTTGTTAATCCAAAGGGTCAATTTGTAAATAACGTGAAATATCATTGTAGGAGACAACCTCATTGGTTAGTTTGGAGAATTTCACATTTAAATTTCCGCAAATTGCCTAGTTCCAGATGCATTCCCCAAAAAAAATTTTCACAAGATTTACCCTTCGCTACATATCTAATCTACAACTTCAATGGGGTATTTTCACAAACTACATTTATAGTTAATGATTAAACAAACGCCAACAAACAAACAATGGTTCACAACGACCAAGAATGGTCGTTTAAAAAAATTTTAACAATTTATCAAACTTTTGAGGTCAATTTTCACATTCCGTGAAAGTTCTATTCCAGTTCTGTGATTAATTCAGTTTTATGAAGCAGCTGGCCTGTAATGATATAATAACAGAACTTGAATAGAGCTTACACAGAATTTGAAAATTGATCTCAAATATTCGATGAATTTTCAAGTTTTTTTAAACTACCCGTCCTAAGTATACGTTAGTAATCTGCAATTGTGCTCGGGAACGCTAAGTTTTTGACATTATCAATAAATCCTTCGTCGATCGAACGTGCTAGGTGCCTGGTGGGTAATTGGTAAGACTGTCACCAGGAATATACCTAGTTTGGACGGCGTTACATATCATTTTAGCGGAAAACCAACAGAAAAATGAAATAAATATGCCATAATGATTTTATATTTTTATTAATTTCTTTCGATAACAACAAAAAAATTTAAATATCACATTTTTGGATAAATCTGATTTTTGTGGATTAATTAGACAATGTTGATTATTGAAAGTAATGTCAATCATTTATTGATATAATCGGTAAAAATATGATAAAGAATAAGACACAGAAAATACAAAGATAAGATCACGACCGAAACTCAAACAGAACCTCTACTCTGTATGCCATGTATCATACTTCTGAATTTAATCCAAAATACGGGGAATCTTTACACATTTATTTACTAAATAATTAAAAAATTTACATTTAAATATAGTTACAGAAATAAAACAGTAGAATCCGGATATAACGACCCTCAAGGGGCCGGCGATACTTTGTCGTACTAACCGGACTTAAGTTTGTTTTTACATGAGACCTGCCGAACTTCTTCGCGAGGGTTACATTTGATTCACCAGCTTCTAAATGGTGTAATATAGCACTTTTTTCTTCAATGGAAAAACACTTTCGTTTCACGGCCTCATTGTGTCGAGCTTTTGACCTAGTCACAACAGATGATAAACGCTGACTGCAATTTACGCATGCCAATAAGGATAGATGTTAGCGCGCGTAGAGTAGGCGAGGCACGGGGCGGCGAGGTTTTGGTGCGTAGGTTTTGTAAATAAGAAACTGCGCGTCGTTCTAACCGGACGAATTATCATTAAAAAAAGTCGCTTTGCAGTTGGTCGCTTAAAATGGAATCGTACTAAACGGATATGTTTCCGTAGTACCTAACTATGAAATCTAACTTGAGTTTACATTCTCGTCGCTAAAAACGGTAAGCCGTTATAAGCGAAGTCGTTATATCCTAATTCTACTGTATTTTAGCTGGGGAGAGTAACATGTTATTATTGCGCGGAACCCAGAGAATATTGAAAGAGCTGTTAACTGTAGGCTGACGGCCGTGAGGTTGCCGCAAGTGTTGCCACACTTGAGAGATAATATGGCTAGAAAATTAAATAATTATTTACAGTAGGTAATCACTGCAGTTGCATTGACTGAGATAATCAGTTTGCTGAGAAAATAAACATATTGTTATCAAAATCAAAATTTTGGAATGTATTGATATAAAAGATAGATATAGGTTGTTTTATAGAAATTCAAATGTAATATGTATTTTCATCTAAATAAAAGGAAAATCAGCACACTTTTAAACACTGACCAGGGCCTATTCAGCTTTTTAACAAATTGTGATTATCATAAAAGCACAATTATTTTCATATTGTCACGGTTGTCAGTCTTCATGGTGATCAGTTACAAATGTGCCCTTCGGTTGAATTTGGCAGCCACCTCTGGTCGGGAGCTCTAAAATACCTGAAAAAAACCCCTGACTCTGTGTAGAAACGGCTGGTCCGTTTGATAGATTCTCTTATTTTAACAAACGGATTGCAATCTTTAGGTGGCAATGCTATCCTTGTTCTACCGGTATTTCAACGGAAGATGCTCCGAGGAACTAGCGTCATTGATCCTCTCCTCACCGGTGCATAGTAGGAAAGCCCATCAAATGTACATGGTTGACATTTGTCACATGGGAACGGGTGGCTTCTTCGACTTCAAGTTTTTCAAGTTCAACAGCTCGGCTGTGGAACAATTTGCCGGCCTCTGTGTTTCCTCCTTCTTACAACATGAGTCTCTTCAAGACCCATGTTCACTCCTTCCTTTCCTCAAAAAGACCCTCCACACAGCATCTCAGATGACATAGGCTCTGAGGGAAATTATTTTCCTCGGGGAAATGATCACAGTTTGACAGAAAGCTGAAATGTACCGAGAATCGTGGTTTGAATAACCTTAAACATAGAAAATGGCACTGACGCCATTTGACGTCAAGAAACATCTCAACCTATATGTTTAACTAAATGATTAGTTTCATTTCAAGGTTTGGTTATGTTATTGTTATGTATTTATACACTAAAATATCATGTTTATTTTGTGTTTATCGCGTGTCCTTAGCTATTCTAATGTATATTAGTGTAGGAACTACTATTTATAGTAGACTAGACCCAATGGACAAAATTCTGAAATAAAATACAGGAAGTTTGAATATTATATAAAAATTACGTTAATTATATATAAAAGAAAATCTATTCTCAGATTCAGCTAATTTAGCCGTTATTTAAAAACTTATATAAATATATTTAAATTTTACTGTACGCAACGGCTAAACAAATGTAATAATTGTATAAAATAGTGTGTGAAAAATAAAAATTAGAATATCACTAATAGATTTCTCCTGTACTTTATAAATACTATGAAAAACGTTATGCTTTGATAAATTCTACATAGATGTCAATACTAACCATAGTTTGTAAAAAAATATAAAAAGTTTTTATAAGATCAGTTTTTCAATAAATTATTGTCCTTTTACTTATTAATTGTCAAATCGTCGAGCATATAATAATTTCGAGGCGTGCCTAAATAAATTTTATGTAAGGTGTTTTTTTCACATTTAATTAACGTATTTGTGGCACGTTCCAGAGTAATAGAACTAAACTTTTTGCTGGTGAAAGGCCATTTTTAGTGATCAGATTTAATTCGTTAGGTACTTTCTAACCTTCCTCTATCCCATTTCCCTTCAGACTCACAACAAACCCCAATAATTGAGGATGACACCGCCTCACTTACTCCATATAAATATTTTTTTTAGATTGATGTAAATAATGCTTGGCTGCAAGCTTCTAAAAATTCACAGAGCTGGTTCTTTTATCCAAATTTATCATTATTTTAGTGCAAGATCTGCGCTTCCAGTGCCATCTATCGCCTTAAATATAAAGCTTTGATGGGTCTCAGCTATGTAAGAAGTTTGGAGCTCGGCTAGCTTGTTTTGTTTCAGGCCTTCGTCCACAGATGGCAATACACGTATAATTTATTTAAATTTCACAATTTCCCGAAGGTGGAGTGTAATAATTATAAATTATTTTAAAATAATATAAAATTTACATGGTCTTAGCATTTTTTATCATAACCGAATCAGAAATAAGACCTTTTTCTGACCGTCCTTCCGTATACAAATTCATATGTTTTTAAGTTTATGAGTAAAACCTCAAATTATAATATTTAATTAAATGAAGATAATATTTGAGAAACTTAATCGAAAAATCTGGAAAAGAAAAATCGGAAAAAGATATTGCACCTCTGGGACCTCACGCTGTTAGCTGTTTGCTGTGATGCCAACTATGAAAATAGAGATGAAAATAGTGATCGCGTAAAGCGAAAAAAATTTACTTTGGTGTCTAATTGGAATCGGGCTGAAAAAGATGTCGCGCATAGTAGACATAAGAAACAAGCAAAACATTCTCAAGACATAAACATAATTTTATTACTTCTTCAAATTTTGCAAATTCACTTTGTGGCACCATTTTATTAATGCAATAATTAAAAACACTTTGTTTTTACCACCTTAAACTTTATTAAAAAGTCGACATGTTTCCTCCCCACCTCCCCCTCCCCCTCCCCCTTGTTGATCTTCTAAGCACCTCCCTTTTCCACCTCTCTCCACCCCCACTACTTCCATTTCTACCCACGCCTGTCTTTCTATGTTAGATCATTTTTTAGTACATTATATGTCCTGATGAAGAGAACATCGTTCTTGAAACATGTCAACTTTTTAATAAAGTTTATTGTGGTAAAAACAAAGTGTTTTTAATTATTGCATTAATAATTTTATTAGATTTCCTGGGAGAAAATGCACATTATTTGCCGTATCCATTCTGTTCTATAAGAAACGCATTATTTTTGTAAAGGGTTCAGTAGGTAACCAAGTACTAATAAACACACCTTTTAAAAATAATGTGTGTTTGATTTCATATGAATGTGTTGTAAATCAGATAAATCATTTCACAACAAAATAAATATAGGTAATTCTACAGGTATATCATTAAAATTTTACGAAAAATACTTACTGCTTCTACTATCTTCGTAAAAAACAAAAGGAATAGACAGGTATATTAATTATGAAGCTTGCTATAAATATTTGGAGACTAGACCGGACCGGAACCAAATAATAGCGCAGCACCTGGCGCTAGTAAACCGTTAAAGGGCGCTTCAGCCTTGGCGTCTTCAGCCTTGGCTCCCTGCACCACCTCCTAGATCCTCGCGCCTGCACGGGTCTGGCCCTGTAATGGAAAGCACTTTGCCATTATTATTGTATAAATTAATTCGGTTCTTAATTATGTTCTAATTTTTCGGTTCCATGACACTACAAAATAATTACAAGATGGAATCATTTCAAAAAGTGATAATGAAGTCATGAAAAGTGGCGAAAAAAACTTAGTTAGAATTTGTCGTTTGCAATTTTTTTAACACATCATGGTGACGCAAGTTTCGTAAAAAAAAATTATAATATTTCGGGACTCGTTTTTTTCTACATTATCGAAAAAATCATTTTTAGACTGGATACCAATATTTGAATGCCTATTGAAAATCTGGATTTTGTAAAGTTAAAAATTAACCCCGGTAATGCCAGTACTTAACTGTGCTGTTCACTAAGTTTTCTATGGAAAGGGCTAATTCCACATCTGAAATTTAGTAGCTATTTCTATGGTTTCGCCAAAATGGCGTCTTCGGCGGAGACATACTGTCTTTGCGGGCAGCCTTATAATGTTGGACAATTCATGATTGAATGTGACTGCTGCCGTGAATGGTTCCATGGCAGGTAAACAAACACAAGAGCGAGGTTTTGAGCCAAAAACATCCCCGACAATGACCGTATTATATTCACGGCGCGTGAATATAAATGTGGGCCCCTCCTCCGAACATAGCTGCGCGTTTTACGCTCCTTCTAAATGAAATTATGTCCAATAATTAAACAACTACGCTCTAAAGATGCGGAAAACATGTCTTCTTCTTATGATTAGCTCAAAATTTTAAGTTTACGCGAGTTTCGTCGGTTTTTGACGCGACATTGTTGATTGTTTACGTTTCGTTGCTATGGACAGTTTACCCCCAAACGTCAGTCAGATGCCGCGATAACAAAGAATTTCGAATGTTTGCTCGTGTTTTAACAATTATCTGTCATGAAATAAGATAAACTAACTTTGCCTTTAATCCTGTGTTTGTTTTTCAGTTGTGTTAACGTTAAAGTATATCAATCGGAGGACATTGACAAGTACCACTGCCCAAAATGCGTCCCAACTTACGGACCCTCGATATGTAAGTAAAAATACTATAAACCAAACTTAAATAATATTGATAACAGTTATTTAATATTAAGCTTAAAGAAAAGTCGGTAAAATAATCAATTCGACCCATCAAAACAGTTTCACGACACTTTTTCACGGCTGTCAAAATGCAAGGGTTAAAAGTTTCTTCAAAAAATGCTCAAAACAATAGCAATACATAAATATTATTCTTTAAAATTGTATCATTGTCGTTCTTAAAAGTATCTTGTCTTGTCATGTAAGAGTTTTCAAAGGATAAAATCACATTTAGCAGTGTAAAAAGAGTTTTTGGTAAAATACAAATCTCTTTTCAAAACAAAACAAGTGGTTGGAGACCTTTGTTGTTTTGAACATTTGGCTATTTTTTATTTGTTTCTTTCAATATTTTAACATTCATTTTGGAAGTCATTGACAAGCAAATATATATTATATATTTAATTAAACAAGTAATATTGTCAAATTGACATAAACAAATTCGGAATCGAAATGTTTCTTGAAATTGCTTTATCCGTGTTTTGTGACCAAATCTGAGCAGCCAGGTACTTCCAAACCTTCCTCTTTCACTTTTAACAACCTTAAAACACATTTTATGACATTTTAGTTGCTTAGATGATGCTATATTTAATTATGGGTATTTTGTCATTTCATTTATATCATGGGTATTTTTGTCTATGGCCAGGGATGGCTACAATGGTTTCTACATTTGTAATAACTTGTTTGGTCTACAGACAGGGTTCCCACCAACGACCACCGGCAAGATCGCTACGAGTTGAACGCGGACCGCAAGCCCCTTCAGTCGGGCAGTCGCGCCTTCGTGGCTGGTTTGAGCCAACGACACTTCTCGCAGGACAAGCACGTCATTGTCCTGCACGGCCACCAGTTCACCGAGCTCTACTTGAAGGACACGGGTAAGTTTAAACTGCAATTTACGGTCTGAAATAAAATTTATTGGTCAGTAAAGTACCTACAACCTTTGAAATAAATTTAAATAAAAGTTCGGAAAATATATCTATCTAGCTTCTATCTATCTATCTATATAACTTCTTAACGACTGCAGAAATTGGATAATTCTTTTTTTTTGTGTTCGTTATTGTCAGGACAAGGTTGGTATAAAACTACTGGTGAGCTCTGGCATTATGAAATTTGTGTAAAAAAATGCAATAGATGGCATGCGAGCTGATTGAAAACTGAATGTACCAGGACTGAATGGATGGAATACGGGAGGGGGAAGGGGAACTCGGGTAGGGGGTTCCCGGGAGGGGAACCAGGGAGGTGGGAGGGTAACCTAGGAGGGCGGAGTGGAACTCGGGAGGGGGGTTCGTGGGACGGGGGAAGGGGGGGAGTAGAGTGGGGAGAGGGAAGGTGAAGGAGGCGGAGTGGGAAGGGGATGCGGGAAAGGAAGGGGATGCGAAAGGGGAATGGGACGAATGGGAAAGGACATGCAGGGAAAAACAATTTATATATTAAATGGCACAGCAACGCATGCCGGGTACCAGCTAGTGTATTACAAACATTATCGGCAACTCGCTTTTTTGTTATTTCGTGTACGAATAATTAATAAAATATTCACAACATTTCTTTTTTTTTTTTCAAATTGCGGTCGGAAACTTTGGTTTCGTAAAGGTGTAGATTTTAATTATTTTGCAGTTAATTTTTATATTTGAATATAAAGCGTGATGTTTTCTCTTTCTAAAACCGTTTAGATCATATTTCTAACCATGATAATAAGGGCGACACAATGATTTCTTTGAGACCTATTTGAGTTGTTCCGAAAAGCGAAAAAATTAACCGGAAGGGTTTAATTTATTTTGTTTCTTTTGTAGGCTTCAACAAGCCACTCCAATTCGAGAACTCGGCCGGCCTGGATCTCCGAGTGCCGCCCGCCAACGCGTTCAGCGTGCGTACTGTTGCCCGCCACTGCGGCGCTACCAAGGAGATTGACGTCATAGACGTGACGCGACAGACCAACTTCAAGATGGCGCTTGGGGACTTTGTCGACTACTTCACATCGCCGCCAGAGGAGCGCGGCGATAAAGTGCTCAATGTTTTGTCGCTCGAGTTTAGCGACACGCCGTGAGTATTAAATTATTATTTTTTTTTTTGTGAATACCTCTCAAGAGTCCTAGCTTCTCCCGTCTGGAGCCAGTGAGACTATGGCATCCTCAATTAAGGTATGTTGTGTGACTGAAGGTAATGGGGATGGGAAGAGGAAGGTGGGGAAGAACCTGGCTATTCAGATCTAGTCACCAAACACGGCTAAAGCCATTTCAAGCAACGTTTCAATTCTGAATGGTGGTCTTATATCAGGGCGATACTGAGAGTACCTTTCACTCTGGAAAATTTCATCTTTTCTCTGCAGGGGTAGGCAGAGAGGATAGCCGCCATACAACTCGGTCTTGGCACACATTCACTTCATGCACATTCAAACATTGTCTCATACAAATGCTTCTGTTATTCCTACTCTTGACATGACCATGCTAATGCTGCACAAGAGTCCCAACTGCTCCCAACCGTCAGGAGTCAGTGGGACTATGGCATTCCCATTTGGGGTATGTTGAGAGGCTAAATGGAGTGTGGAAAAAAAGGAGACAGGGAAAACTTCATGCACATTCAAACATTGTCTCATACAAATGCTTCTGTTATTCCTACTCTTGACATGACCATGCTAATGCTGCACAAGCGTCCCAACTGCTCCCAACCGTCAGGAGTCAGTGGGACTATGGCATTCCCATTTGGGGTATGTTGAGAGGCTGAATGGAGTGTGGAAAAAAAAGGAGACAGGGAAAACTTCATGCACATTCAAACATTGTCTCATAAAAATGCTTCTGTTATTCCTACTCTTGACATGACCATGCTAATGCTGCACTAGAGTCCCAACTGCTCCCAACCGTCAGGAGTCAGTGGGACTATGGCATTCCCATTTGGGGTATGTTGGAGAGGCTGAATGAAGTGTGGATAAAAAAGGAGACAGAGAAAACGGTGGTGGGGGTGTACCTGGCTATTCAGATCTTTTATTTTTATTTTTTTAAGTAGGTATATTTTATTTAGCTACAAAATTTAACATCTTATATCATTTATTTTTTTAATTTAACATCTTTTATCATTTATTATCTTATATCTTGATTATATATATATATATATATATATATATATTATATAATCTATTATAAAACTACTATGATATTAAAATTTGGACTTCACAACATTAAGACATAATCTATGAAAAACTGCAAGACTTTTAATCTCCTTAACATTTACCGGGAATTCATTAAACATTTTAAAACCTTGATAATAAATATTGTTTTGTGTTCCCGAAAAATTTGTTTTAGGAAGCCTAAAATCGTTGCAGTTTCTCGTATGATAACAATGAAATCTGGTAGACACCGCCTTGGCAAGGCGAAGGTCCTGAGTTTGAGTCTTAGATGTGACCTTATCTCTTTCTGATTTTCTCTCTTCAGATTTTCGCCAATTTTCACTAATATTGTCTTCATTTAATTAATACTATTCCTGGGTCGATCGATCGTTTTACACGACCTGGGTCGCTCACGAAACACTGGCGTCACGAGCGGGTAGCGAAGACCCACTCTTTTCGCGACACAAAATACGAAATTCGGTAACCGAGTTTCTCGCACCGGTCACCGCCCAGACCGGTCAAGTCATACGCGACACGAAAATCAGGTTATAATTGTATGAACGTTCGCTCACAGCTCACACCTGTAACTAGTAATGTCATGTCCAAGAAATAAATTTTAAAAAAGACATGCTTCAGGGTTAAAAAAAAACAATTTTTTATCATGTTTTGAAGGATATAAAAACCATGTAAAAACATATTGTTATGAAACTTTTATTGAGAATTTAAATAAGTAAATTAGCTGTAAGTTGTAATGCTTTATTATAAACTATTATTTTATATTTTTTCTTTGTGTAATAAGACAAAAAATAAAATAAACGTGCCCATGAATGATTATGATTGCTATGATACTTTTTGATAGTGGGATAGTTAGGTTAGGAGTACAAGTTACAAGAGGAGAGGTTGTACAAAATAAATAATATTTGCAATGTTTGCACGATTTTTATTAGAATTTTAATAATATTATCAAAATGCTTATCCGTGTATATACATAGATTTTTGTTTAATGTTATATTATTAAACCTAATGAATATTGAATAATTGTCTAAAGATAATAGGCTGAGCGTAGACCGGTAACGGTAAAAAATAAATTGTGGAGAAATTTTTCAAATTGTTTTAGTATTTATAATATGTATTATTATTTATTAACGTCACCCACGTGTGTGTTGACCGAATGTGTCGCAATTCGCACTTACGCTTCACCCAGCTACTTTCTACTACCTGAGTCGAGAGAGCGGGTGGCGAAACCCGGGGGTTGACAACCCGGTCGCTCTCTCATACATCTATCTATCGTCGTTCGCCCCGCCACATCCGCACCCGAAACCGAGACCGAGACCGGGTCGCGAGACCCGGGTGCTGACTTAAAAATGACCCGCTCGCTCTTTGGTGGTCCGTGAGCGGGTTTCAATGAGCGGGTCATTCACGACCGACCCAGGACTAATCAATACACAATTATTTTAGTCTTACGTATAGTGATTAAAGTCAGTGGTACCTGGATGTATTTAATTCAACTAAAATGATTGTGTTCCAGAATGTGCAGCGTGGTTTGGCCGCCCCTGATGGCCCGTCAGCTAGACTGGGTGCGCGTGGTCTGGCCCCCGGAAGCCTCGCCCCAGTCCCCGCTGGTACAGCGCTACTGCATCATGTCCCCCAGCGGGGCCTACACTGACTTCCACGTGGATTTTGGCGGGACCACCGTGTGGTATCACGTCCTGCATGGTCAGAAGGTACGGAATCTGTTGTGTTCGAAGATGCATGTCTCTAGCCATGCACAGAAAGGATGTGATTTATATGTTGTTGCCTCCCACACCGCCCTTTACTTCGGGCAAAGCTAGGGCATGATCATTGGTCGAACTTTAAAAAAATTATATGAATTAAATTGATTTTTATTTCAAAGTATATTTACTTTCGTTCTAGAAACAGTTTGGCTTCCGCTAAAAATTTCTTAAATAATAATTAGTGTGGTTATTTTTCAGGTGTTTTATTTCATTCCTCCGACGTCTACGAATTTGAGTCTCTACCAGCAGTGGTCCTCTTCACCCAACCAGAGTGAGGTCTTCTTCGGCGATTTGGTAATATATGTATATTTTTTTAAGTTTAATACCGCCTTACTCATAATCGCAGAATAAGATAATACCACGGTAATTCTAACGGATTAGGTGAAATTGTCATACAAATTTAACCTAACCCGTTCGTATTACCGTGGTATTATCTTATTTTGTGATTATGAGTATGGCGGATAGAGTTTTATGTAAAGAATAAAATAGAACATAAGAAATCCGAGGCAAGCTTCGTGTTTCAAAAGTCTGGCCAATTGGCCTTAAATTCAACATCAGTATGAAATTCAAATGGGATGGCGATATATATATGGAATACTTCTCTGTAAAATTATTTAATTTACTCCCTCTTGCAATGAAAACCACAAAAAAAATAACCGCCTTCAAAAGAAGCATAAAAATATGGATTATGGACATGGGAAGGAAGAAAATAGATTCAATTTTGCAACCCAACAAAGAATAATGCTTTGTTTTGTACTTTCTTTTAGATATAACTTAATAATTTCCCTTGGCAATATTCTAACATAGATTAGGTATTTACTTATAATTAAAATAATAAAACTTGTACAATGTGTCCTTAGAACGGGGTACCCCAGTTAGGACACATTTTCTCTAAAAAACTGTAAAAAAAAAATATATATAAATATAAATAAATAAATAAATAAATGATATCAGGCAAGTGTAAGAGAGACAGAGTGCATGCTAAACGGACTAGAACCAACCTGGTTTCCATTCATATTCAAAGGATTTCTGGTATATATCTGTATGTTTATCTATCCACTGTTTTACAGTAGTACTGTATTAAAATATAACTAGCCGTTGGAAACAATAGTTATATTGCTTCAACGTCCAACGCTGTTAAAAATAATTAGCGCCAACAGTTGAAATATAATACCTACATGCGAATATTATTCAACGCAGTCAACGATTCAACTGCCTAATAAATAAAAAGGGTTAAGAGTTTGTACTTCGTGAACAACATTACTCGATATTTTAAATGGTCTTTTGGAAATGTACGTAACTACTGCACTTTTTTTTTTCCATCCAATACGGCCGATACGCAGCGCCAGGAGACAATCAAATTTATCAACGACAAGCAAAAAAATAACCTATTGATAATTGTCAATGTCGGTTGCCTAACAGCTAAGTTTTGTACCTATTGTTTTCAACGGTGTTGTAATGATATAATCAAAAGGGTCAAGAAATCACACTTCGTGAACGATATTATACCCAATTACACGAGGTCTTTTGGTAATGAACGTACCTACTGAACGTTTTTGTTTATTTTCCCATCCAATACGGCCGATACGCAGCGCCAGGGAACAATCAAATTTATCAACGACAAGCAAAAAATAACCTATTGATAATTATCAACGCCGGTGGCCTAACAGCTAAGTTTTGTACCTATTGTTTTCAACGGTGTTGAAATGATATAATCAAAAGGGTCAAGAGATCACACTTCGTGAACGATATTATACCCAATTAGACATGGTCTTTTGGTAATGTACGTACCTACTGCACTTTTTTTTTTATTTTCCCGTCCAATACGGCCGATCCGTAGCGCCAAGCAACAAGCGAATTTATCAGTGACTAGCAAAATATATCTTCAACGTCTTAATATTTCGACAGGGTAATATTTTCAACACCGAAACCAACGTCTTCCAACAGTTTCAACGTTCAACGTTATTATAGGATTATTATTACGTGTGTGGGGCATGGGGCATAGAGATAATAATAATTAATAATACATCAATGATTCGGGGAACCATCCGTTAAAAGAGATTCCTTAATACGATTGATATATTTTTTGTATGTTTTTTTGTTAGTATCGTGTCGATCTCCTATTATAGTTGCGTCAACGTCGACGTTATTTTCAACAGCTATTTTCAACAGTTGAAAATTGCCAACGATAACGACGTTGGCGTTGGATAGAATTATCACCAACGCCCAGTACTATTTTACAGTATAATATTTATCTTTGGTATTTAGTTTTGCATTTTTTATTTCTTCCAACCCCTCAGGCTAATTTGTTCACTTTTGGGAACAACTCATACAGGTCTCATAGAAATCGTGGTGTCTCCCTTACTATCATGGTGAGAAATATGATCTAAAATCTTAACGGTGTTGAAAGAGAAAACACCACTCTTTATTTTCAAATCCAAGATTAACCACAAAAAATAATTAAAATGTACACCTTTACAAAACAAACGAAACTTTCTGACCGCATATTGAAAAAAATTGATGAAACTTTGAGAATATTTTTATTAATTATTTTTACTTGAAATGAAAAAAAAGTGAGGTGAGTCACTTTTAAAACTTTTTTTATGTTTGCATTAAAAAATGTTGTATTTTAAAAATCATATTTTATTTCCAATTATAAAATTGTATGAGGCCATAAGGGAACATACCCATACTACGTGACCAACTTTATGCAATTTTTAACCCCCCCCCCGGTGACCAAAAACCTAAGCAACCCGCCACTCATTTGTATGGAGCGTGACATTTTGAAGACCCCCCCCCCCCCCTAAACGTGTCACATAGTATGGGTACGTTCCCTAATCAGAGAAAACCAGAAATATGTCATTTGTCATTTTTAAATCAGATTTTAGACGTATTGTTTCTATATGATGCAAATGTGAATGGGCGTGGTGTGATGGTTGGTTAGTTAGTGTTTCTATTCCACAAAAAATCATAAATTGTTTTCGAAAGATTGTTCTTTTATCTAGTAAACGCATGTTTTAAATTTTGAGAAAATATGTTTATTTTCAGTAAAATTGTAATACTATTAGCCGGTTGCGCCCAAATATGATGGTATGAAATATACTTACGTAAGAACCACATTACTCATTACTTAAATGTGTTTCGCTTCAGTAAAAAGGTAGATGCATGATAATGTATTAAAACAAGTCAATGAAAGACTAAAGTTAAATAATATGAAATAGGGTTTATTGCAGTTGACGATCAGGGACATTAAGTTAATATTAAGCAAGTGATGACTACAATAAAAGTAATTATCTCGGGCCGCGTACATTATCATCGAAGATGATAAATGTTAGACAAAATGTTACATGTAGGTAAATCGCAAGTGTGCAGTGCTAGAAGACAATTGAGTTTAAAGGGCGCCATTGCATTTTAAAGAGAATACAAAAACTAATGAATTTAAATCGTAACCTGAGAAATAACTAAATAAATATAACGTTACATTTGAGAAGTTATGAAGAAAGCCATGATACAATGAAACAATGAAGCTGCGATCCAAAGCTCCAATTAGTTTGTTGATCCTGACAGTTGGGTAACGTTCCTCCCTCGTGGGCTTGGTTTCTTGTACTGAAGTTGGCGGCGAACCGTGTCTCTGCACAAGCGGTAATTAATTCTGGGATGTCATGTCTCAAACCCACAGTATGTATTTACTCCGTAAACGTGGTGAGATGGTCCGTATATGAATCCAAACCGTTGCAAAATAAGGTTATACCATAGGTCGTTGGCAGATTTGTTAAATTTTGAAAAAAGATTTTGTATTATACAACACCCATTTCAAATCATGCAGTATAACAAATCAATGCATTATCTGGGAAACGCATGTTTCAGAATTTTAATTTTAGTTTAAATAAAATCATAAAAAAATATATACGTACACTTTTTGTCCAAATAAAAAAAAAAGCAAATTTTGAATGAAATAAAATCAATATTGAGTTTATTATATATATATTTTAAAAATCTAGTACGGAGAATAATTAATCTTTCTCATTGGAACCGCCCTGTACGATCATAAGAACATCTTTCGACGAAATGTGGATTTTCAGCCGCTGGCTGGTTAAACGCCCTTAAAGTGTATTTTATCACCTTTCTGAAACAGTTTTTAGTTTTCGGATATGTTTATAAATATTCCATTTATTTAAATTTTATTGCAAAGCAGAAATATTTTGATATTCTGACAAAATATGCTTGAGTTCTAAGGGGTTAAATACACTTCTAACCTTGTATTACAGCAATATTTCCAATATAGGGTCTCCAGCAGAGGGTCATCGTTAAACAATATTTTTTGTGTTAAATCCTTTCAAAATTTTCTTCCTTTTCACATGTACATATTGCACGTAATTAATGGCTTACACCGGATGTCTCACGAGTTCTAGTATATGGTATCTTATGATGGGGTTCAAGGTGGAGTCCTGCACATCCTGCACCCTCAAGCGTGGCCAGACCTTGTTCATCCCCACGGGATGGATCCATGCGGTGTGGACCCCCGAGGACTCGCTGGTCTTCGGCGGAAACTTCCTGCACAGCCTCAATATTGAACTGCAGTTGCAGTGAGTACCTAGTTTCATTCTTGTAATGTTTAGTATTATTTACATTCAAACATTATTAGTTCTGTGGGTGTACTTGATAACACACTGTTTTATTATGTGTTTACGTATTTACAATAATTATGCTACAAGTCACACAACCTACACAAAATACGGACAACGGACATTCACTTATCTTGTCCCTACCATATTTAATAAGATGCCAGTAAACATAAAAATGGAATCAAATTGCACCACCGATTTAAAAAAAAAAATTAAAAAATGGCTAATGGATCAAAACTTTTTATACTGATATTGTTTTGTAATCTTATGTATAAATATGACTAAGAGTAATTTGCCTGTGTTATATCTGTCTATCTGTATATTTTATGCCTTTGTATTGTAGCTATTTAAAAGTTATTCTTCTGTATCTATTTTGTGTATTGTGGTTTCATGTTATATTTGTGATTTAATGTTATATTAATATTGTTAAATTGACCTGCTGACAAACTGCTTTGGCAGTTTAGCGGGTGCTTAAAATGAAGAATAAAAAAAATAAAAATAAAAATAATTGAATCTGGGTGATAGGCTCACCAGAACAGTCTCGACGGCCACTGCCTACTCGGGTACCCCTGTCAGCCATCGATAGAAGCACTTTCCCTACTGGCATCTGTCAGCATCACTTAGAAGCTCTTCTAATTACAATTCTATACCATGCGGTATTTCACCAAATCTGAGTAAACTGTTGAGTAACTTGTCGAGTAACTTTAATCATAGATTGAACTTGGCTGTAAAAATAAACAGGTTGCATTACTTAGCGGTGGTATAACAGAAACTACACAAATCATAATTTTTTTTGTTGTGGAATGCTGTTCCTGCTTTTGGTAAGCGGAGATGCGATTCGAAGCTAGAACTATGCCCATATTTTTTGAAGTGTGTATTGATTTCTTGTAATAATTTTATATATTTTAAAATTATTCTTATGTGCCTATATGGAATACACAGCTCTACAAATTTCACAACAACAAAGTTCACCGTTTGAGAATTTTTGCAGTTTTGAACTGCACTGTTTTGTTTGCCCATTATTTTTTTACGTTAGCTCCACACAGGAGAAAAATAATTTCCCTCATTCCGTCATCTTTTGGGATGCTGTGTGGAGGGTATTTTTAAGGAAAGGAAGTTCTGAGAAGGAAAGTATGAGAAGTGGGCAGGAATCTACAGGTAAATATGTCCAGGAGTGACGGACTCGAATCCATCCTTACCACTGTCATGCAGGGCGATGGGTTGAGAGAGTCCAGCTGGAGAGGTCCGGGTTAGGTCTCCCTTAACCAGTCTCCCTATCCGGCCTGTCACGCAGTAGGTGTGCAAACGCATTCGCCGCGAAGACCTAGACAAACCTCACCCCATGAATCCGGGAACCCATGATCGCACCCCTGAACCCATCCAATAAATGGTTCCAATAACGGTACCCACACCCACCTAAATTGTAAAATCGTTGCTAAATCATTTCCATTTTGGTTCCAGGGTCAACGAGATAGAGAAACAGATTGACACTCCGACCATCTTCAGGTTTCCCGGCTTCGAGACCATCCACTGGTATGCCGGAGCGCATCTGCTGCAGCAGCTCAGAAGGATAAATGAGGAGCAGCAGGTGACCATAAACTTGTTGTACAGAAAACATACAAATATGACTTCCACATAAATTCTTACAGCCTTACTAAAAAACATAGTGAAAATTTTATTCAATTAACAAACGACCGTGTATGTGAAAACCTTGTTATCTTTAAATTGTATGTACCAATCGCCATGTTACAATAAGGATTTATGGTGCTCAGTCGGTAATATCATAGTATATAAGAATGAATAGACGGCATGTTATGATGCCATATTATGTCAAGGAGGTTAGATGCCGGCAGTGACTTTTTTCTTTTTTTTTCACATTAGCTTCACAGGAGATTGTCATCTTAGGGGATGCTGTGTGGAGGGTCTTTTTAAGAAAGGAAGGAGAGGAAGTTCTGAGAAGGAAGAGGGTATTAGGGGTTGGTAGGAATTTCATCCCTCCCTCGCCTCAAGGGGACTCCCTCAACCCGATCATCTCTCCCGATCCGGCCTGCCAAGCAGCTGGTGAGACGCATCCGCCGCCAAGACCCGGACAAACCTCACCCCATGAACCAGGGCTCCCCTACTAAGTTACCAACTAAGTGGAGACCTGTGGTAGAGATGTTGGTTATTCAATAGATGGTTCCATATCTTTTATAACATATATCAATTACTTTCATTAGGGGTCCGTTTTTTTAAATAATATGACCGTCGCGGTCCGGAAGGGAAAAAATCCTCCCCCCCCCACCCCTCGCCCCTCTTACCACGGCTAAATTAAAATAATAAACTGTTCTATTTAAATATATGTAGATACAATATCAATGAACAAATTTGGTTTGTTGACAATAGAATGGGTTCTGGAACATTATTTTATTAAATAATAAACAAATGTTGTGAAAAAAGAAGTACCAAGGTATTTTTACAATATTAATGAGAAAAATTACATTTTTTACCTTCAACTATCCATCCAAAGTTCGGCCTAAAGTTTATGCAGGCTATAGTCATTAAATCTCGGATATGTTCATCGGTTAGTCTGCTCTGGAATTTATTTTTGATGATGTTCGTCTTGGAAAATGCTCCTTCACAAACATATATTGACCCAAGCAAACTAGGCTAATTCTTTTAATTCTGGGTATTTATTAGCAAAAACAAATTTTATCCGAAATTCTTGACAAGAAACTCCTGTTTTTGGTGTTTTAAATTGTATTTTCTTGGAAATTGATCATTTCCATCTGGAGAGCAGCTTTATTACTCCAGAAAATATTTGCAACTTCATTGCTCCTTTTGTCACCAGGATGTAGAGAGTAAATGTTACTGAGGATTTCGACGACATTCTCAATTATCGTAAAATTTGTGAATCTGTTTTCAAATTCCGATTTAAGATCCTTAATGAAAAAAATATTTTGTGCTAGCTTTTTCCCACGGCTTCGCTCGCATGGTATTAGGGGTTTCCCACTCCGCCTCCAACACCTTCCCTCTCACCACTCCGCTCCCCCCATCAACCCCCCTCCCCCCTCTCCTCCCCCCACTCCACTCTCTCCATCAACCCCCCCTCCCCCTCTCCCCCACTACCCACCCCTCCCCCCTCCACCTTCCCTCTCCCACTCCACTCATCCATCAACCCCCCTCTCCCTCCCCCTCCTTCTCCAACGTCTTGGGGAAGGATGTTATGGAGTTTTTTTGCACAAAGTATGTATAGTTTCTTTGTCCAAATGTGGTTTTATAACTTGGAATATTTTTTATATCATTTTTATTCGATCTAGTGTTCGTAGGGGGGAGGGGAAGAAGATGGGGAAGAGGAAGGTGGGGAAGTACCTGGCTATTCAAATCTGGTCACCAAACACGGCTAAAGCCATTTCAATCAACGCTTCAATTCTGAATGGTGGTCTTACACCAGGGCGATACTGAGAGCATCTTCCACTCTGGAACGTGCCGCAAATGTATTATATATTATTTTTTATTAATTAATTGTGAAACACCACAAATTAATAAAATAAAATTTATTTGCGCACGCCGGGTTTGAACTCGCGACCTTCGGATTGTGAGTCGAGAGTCTTACCTCCGGACCACAGAGGCCGTCAAACGTATGAGTGAGTGTCATGTATGAGTGAATGAAGCAAAGAGTGTGTGATTTAATCTCATGATTTATTGTATTTGTTGTCCAGGATAAAGACTTCATCATTGGTAACGAAGGGATCAAAGACGGTTTAGAAGTGCAGAAGAAGTCGGTTCTGGACTTGCCGCCGTATCTGGTTCGCGGTGTTCGCATTCTGGCAGCTGCGCTCAAGGAATGGAACGCTTGTAAATCTGTGAGTATTTATGTATTTTTTATTGATTCCTCACCCCGCCTTTGTTTCTACCTACACCCCAAACGTACAATTTTCACCGTATAACCGCTGTGATAGTCATCTCTCTTTGTTTCTCTTATCATACTGTTGCAACAAAGGAGGTGAGTCAATAATCAAAAATACGCATGAATCCCTCAAATAAAGGCTTCGAATGGTCCACAATGTTCCAGAACATTCCACAACATTCGAGAGTGTTCTGGAATGTTCCACAATGATATGGGAACGTTCCAGAATGTTCCGGAAATGCTCTCGAATACTCTTGAACCTATACCCCATGATATATACCCCTCTTGATATATACCCCATTAACCTCTTATTTGCCAGAGACCTCTTATGCGCACAAAATTTAGAAAAAAATATGTGTTTCTGCGATTTTGACCCTTCTATGTACAGAATTCGTATGAAGGACAAGGTCAGAATCGCTTGCCCCAACCCATAAGATAGGCAAAAATTTCATTCACCTGGCAACCCCAGAATATTTTTAAATGATTTTATCTGTGGCATCAAAATGTCAAATTTGCCGCGATTCTTTCTGTCAAAATCCGATGCGTGTTACTTGACGAAAACATTGTAAAACCTATCAATTTACGTAATTAACGCAAGTAATGTTGTTTTGGTACATAGTTTATTGTTCTCGGAATGTGTTTCGGTCAATAAAATATATGATAGCTCAAAATTAATCCACAAAACATTGGATTCAAAATTCAAAGTGGTGCTTTGTTAGGAAATTTCCGTGTTTTTCCTGGCCTATAAGATGTTAAAAGGGTTGCCCCACCCTTACAAAAAATGCTTCAAATGGTCCACAATGTTTCAGAACATTCCACAACATTCGAGTGTTCTGGAATGTTCCACAATGATCTGGGATGATCCGGGATGTTTCCGGACGTCCAGACTATTTCAGATTACATTTCAGAATGTTCCAGGATGTTCTGGAATATTGTGGAATGCTCTTGAATACTCTTGAATGTTCTGGACTGTTCTAGACGAAACTTCCCCTTATATCTTCAAAAGCACGCCCTTCAGGTAAAAACGGGAACCTTCTTCATGGATGGGGGATAGAGGGCTACCACACCATATAATAAATCACTTGATCGTACTGGGAATCATTTCTTACAACATTTCTTTTGTACACTTTCTTTTATAATATACTAGCTGACCCGGCCACACGTTGCTGTGACTAACGAAACACAATGCCATCTACTGGATGGTTACCCAACATAGATAACCAAGTGTTGTGTTGATAAATTAACTCACATCAATTTATGGAACTTACAAAAAATAATTTCAAAGCATTGTCCTGTAACAAACATTTAATTCGCATTAATAAATATTGAGGTCAATAATCGAGATAAAAACTATTCTATCTTTTAAGTTGGACCAAATTACACACAGTAAGCTAAATTTCATCAAAATCGATTAAGTATTTTCGGAGTTTATCTCGAACAAACATCGTGACGTGAGATTTTTTTAAAATATATATATATATATATATATATTGATTTAATATTTTTCCTTATTTGCAGTATGACCAGTCCAAGAAGGACAACATCCCCGATACCATCAACAGCAACCAGCTGGTCCGGGAGTTGGCCAAGGAGTTGCGCCGCCTGGAGAAGTTGCTTCCGCAGGCTCAGCCCGCAGTCCAGCAGTCGCCCCTACCCAAGAGGAAGAAGAAGAAGCCAAAACTGGTAAGATGTCTTCCAAGGACTTTGCATTTGATTCCATAAATGATCTCCTCTGATGTTAGCCTCCCAGAAGCTGGACAAACTGAACAGGGCTCACAGATCCTTATATCGTCGGGTATTTTGGAATTTTGTTGTCAAGTCACTTGCTTGGTGTAACTCCAAGTGACCAGCTTAGGTACGGGGGCTCCATCGAAGCCAGAGTTAAGTTAGCCTGTACAGGGTCCGCAGATACTTTAATACTACACAACTGCTAACCCTGTAAAAATCGCAAGTACGCTCCATGGTTGAATTTGAGCCACCTCTGGGATCTGGTCTGGAGCCCCAAAATACCTGAAAATCCCTCGACTCTGCAGAAAGGGGCAGTCCGTTTGATAGATTCTTCTATCTTAATATACGGATTGCAATCTTTAGAGCACAGGTGTCGGGTGGCAATACTATCCTTGTTCCCTGGAAGGAGGCTAGGTTTTCATTTCGATTCCTTTTAGACGTAATCAGACATGATTGGGTCTTTGAAAGTTCGACAAGGTTGTTGTAACCGTCCATTCTTTGCTTCAAAGCCCTCCGAGCCGTTGGAGTTTGTGCGCCATTTAGAGGCTTGTCAAACAAAAAGCCATCATGGACCGTACTGTCATCCGCGTAACAATGAATTGGTGGTCATGATAAAAAGTCATTGATGTGCAACAAAAACAAAGTGGGAGATAGAACCGATCCCTGTGGGACGCCAGCATTTATCGAACGCGAGGAAGAGGTGAAACCATCAGCAACTGTCTGAATCGACCTCTCCTTCAAGACTAATTCTTGTGTTCAACAGTTTGGCTGTGGAATGACATATTGGCCTCTGTTTCCCCCCTCCTACAACAAGACGACCTGTGTTCAATCTTTCCTTTCCTTAGTTGAGTTAAAATAAATATATAAAAACATTTTATTTACTGTTAAATCCCAACCGCTTTTTTTTTCTAGGAACCGAAACCTCTGAAAGTATCTCCCCAGCAAGACCGTCATTTCGCCTCTGTATCCAACTCGAAACACCTCCCCGAACCCCCGATGAACTACGACCCGACAAACCCGCGAACTTTGTACAATCAGCACTCTACGAGCCTCCCGCCGATGCCGAAAAAATCCCTCAAACTCACGCTGCCCAAGCCGATAATGCACGTGCCGGATTCCAATCACATGTTCTCCAACTCAAGTCAGGATTCCGAAGACGCCGAACTCAACAACATGGCAAACTTGGCATGCCGATCCGGCATGGCGAGCTATAGCCAGGGCTATGACAGCCAGGATTCGTTCGGGGGTGAGAATGACTACCGAGGGGAGAATGACTATCGCGTACCCGGAGAAAGCATGGAACATGACGGAAGACAGAAGAAGAATCCGTACACGGAGTTAACAAGTAATGAAAGAGGTGGCGCTGTGTTAAAGATCAAATTAGGGTAAGTTTATATTATTAAATTGTTTTTACATTAGCTCCATATATTATGTCATCTTATGGGATGCTGTGTGGAGGGGTTTTTTTAAGGAAAGGAAGAAGACGAAGTTCTGGGAAAGAAATATGAATGAGGGGTGGGTAGGAATCTGGTGGTCAGTGTGTCCAGGAGTGACGGACGTATGAATCAATCCCTCCAACCCTGGCTGGAGAGGTTAAAAGACCTCCTTCAACCAGTCTCTCTCAATCCGGCCCGCCATGCGGCAGGTAGGCAAACGCATCATACGCCAAGACCTGGAAAAATTTCACCCTATGTACTCGAGTACCCCTGCTAAGTCACCAAATGTAACGAACCACTTGGAGTGACCTATGGCAGAGGTGTTGGTTTGGTCTCCCAAAATAAACTAACTGACCAACCATCTCAATTTAAAAGGCAGGAATGGGTACTGTAGCCCCGGGAACCATTTATTGGATAAACAGCACTTCTGCCATAGGCCATCCCAAGTGGTTCACCAGGTGACTTAGCAGGGGTGCCCGGATTTAAAGGGTGAGGTTTGTCTGGATCTGGCGGCAGATGACCAGGACACACTGAACCCTAGATCCCCACCCACCCTT
The DNA here is from genome assembly GCA_929108145.2 of Limnephilus rhombicus. Classification (NCBI taxonomy): domain Eukaryota; kingdom Metazoa; phylum Arthropoda; class Insecta; order Trichoptera; family Limnephilidae; genus Limnephilus; species Limnephilus rhombicus. The sequence continues at coordinate 24,539,197 of OV815299.1, read as the reverse complement.
CTTACCTTTATCCTTCCCAGAACTTCCTATCTTCCCTTGCCTCCACTCCAAAAATACCCTCCACACAGCATCCCCTAAGATGACATAGGCCCTGAGGGAAATTATTTTTCTCTGTGTGGAGCTAATTTAAAAAAAAAACATTTTGTTTGCCGCAGGGATAAGCAGAGGGGATTAATCGCTAAACAACTCAGTCTTGACACAATCCTTGCTTTATTCACATTCATATATACCCTTCTGTTGTCTGACTCTTGGCCAGGCACAAGTATTTGGATGATTTATATTTGTTTTCATGAGTAGTGCTTATTTGAGTTTTATCTGGTGTTATTTTTTATATTGTTTTTGCGAGATAGTAAAGTATTTTTCCTACACTGATTTTTGTTCAAATGATAAAAATGGTTCCATAACAGTTGGCCCCCCGACATACTTATGTACAATATGCAGGTAAATTAGGAAAAATACGGTATACCTAATTACTTAAAATATAACTAAGTGACCCCGAAGGGATGTGCAGAGAAGATGTACCCAGGGCCGGATCTACGAAATCTGGCGCCCTGTGCAGTAGGTACCGATGGCGCCCCCCCCCCCCCCCTCCTACATTTTTACCCTATTTTTTTTATTTTTTTTTATTTAATTATTTTTTTTACACTAATTTATCAAATAAAATCAAGGCATATAAAGGGTGTAACTTTTCCAAGTGACCTGGCGGTAGCTCTCACACTCGTTTTTTTTTAAAGAGAGAATCCCCAGGAGCCCTAATTTATTGGGTAAACATAAAATTATGGTGATTCTATTCATTGTAATCCATAGTACTTTTATAACCTCTAACAACCAATAGAAATTTAGTTACAAATTTAAAAATCTAATAAGAATATAACCTCAAATTTGTACCTTGCATTTGACCTGTGTTGAGCGAACAAACACCATACAAACACTAAACACTGACGTATGGTATCAACGGCTTACGAAAGACGCTTACACTGACACCGTAAAATAACAAATCTAATAGAAATTAATTATACATTTAACGAACTTCAAATAATAATATGTCAAATCAATGATGAAACTGTCAACACGTTGCAACCTGCAAATCCTGCAAACTGTGCGATGTTTTTGTTAATGGGATTTACTGAAGATTTCATAAGAAAATGGTCTTTAACTACCTTCTCCTAGAGACTTAAATCGTACAAAATAAAACAATAGCGAGCGTACGCTAACTAAAATTGTCAGCGTCGGTTTGTTTGATTGACTAGAACAAAAATACGGCGCTGTGATTGGTTATTGAATTTGGATCGCACCCATTCGTTGTAAAAGACGGTAAAAGATATATGGAAAAATAGAGCTTACGTTTAAACTAAATGTATGGAATTTGTAAAAAAATTCTGTAACTGACTATAAATTCGTAAGCCGTTGATACCAACCTGATGCATGCTCATTCTGTTTCTTTGTAAAGTGTTGCTAGAGCGTAATAATTATTTCGTACTATGGGTAATTTTTAAACGATTCAGGGAATATTATAACAAAATTTTAATACAATATTTATTTTCTCATGGCGCCCCTTCGGAGTTGGCGCCAGGTTTTTGCACGTTTTTGAACGTATGGCAGATCCGGCGCTGGATGTACCGCTGAATAACAAAGTATAAAACATATTTTCATTGACATGCATCAAGCAAAAATCTACTTGTCTACATCAGCACAGTATATAAATTCGTTTGATTAACCAACTTATTATTAAGGATATTCATATCAATAAGGAACTCCAGTGAAAAATATTATGGCTTTAAAAAAATATGTTCATATAGACCAAGAAACGCTGATTCTGAATATATAAGTTTTATTTCATAATATTAAACGCAGAGTTTTTAAAAAATTATTAAAAAGTGCATTTTTAAACCTCTTCTCAAAACACAGCGTTAAGTTGGCATTACTGAAATGGTTAACGGTGACGTCACTGTTTAACCTGTCACCTGGTGATAGTGTGTATTGTATTGACATTTGAAATGACTTGAAGTGCACACGTACCTATGCAATTCAACATTTCGTGTTTTTGGTTTATTTTCATACTGTTTATAGAGATTTAGATAAATAATAGTTATTGTGTTTATTGAAACATAATTTAGGCCCTCAACAATTTACGAAAAGGGCTATATTTGCGGACAATCTGCAATAAATTTTGTCTATTTGAGGTTAAAGTCGTGTCATATTTTGACATTTGCTTATGTATTTTCAAATTGTTTTTAGTATAGGGCTTTTTATACGAGTTGTTACACACTCGTCATGATCAGTGTATTATAAATACCAGTGTTTCTGTATGTATTATACATAAAACAATGCACCTACAAAGTAACGCCTGACACAAAACACGATGTCACATGTATTTGCAATGAAAGAGATGATTTATTGTTTTTATATTGCACTTTTATTAAATACAATATTGTAGCGGTGAAATGTGGACATTTTACCAATGTTTTTCTATATTAAAAGCAGTTAATCTTGAATAAAAAAACACACCTCACACCTAAAAGTCATTACAAAGCATTCCGCCATGACCGCCATGATTCTTCCTTCAAACAGGGATGTTCTGCCCAAAAAAATTATTTCCCTAGATTTCGAAGTGAAATTTCCCTAGAATTTCACATTTACGCAATTACCTACGTAGCCACCCGATTGTGTAACACTAATCTTGTTATATGTATGTTAATTAATATGATAATTAATTGGAAAGATATCGGAACTTGGTAAATATACTAATAATACCGTGATTTTCCAAATAAAACACTAAACAAAAATTTTAAAGTACGAATACACTCACCACTGAATTAGAAACTGAATTCCAAATTAAAAAAAAAACACTTTGCAAAATAAAAATCATAAGCAACTCGCCGCTCATTTGTACCAAGAGTGGTATTTTGAAGACCCCCCCCTCCCCCGAACGTGTCACGTAGCATGGGTACGTTCCCTAATATCATTTTGAGTTGTCAGTGTTAAAAATAACATTGCATGTAAATACATGAACAATAATTAAGATTCATAGGAATTCCAAAAAATATATATACGTATATATATTTATATAAATAATACCAGTAATATTGTCATATGTAATAAAAATTTTGCCAGAGTTTGAAATTTCCCTAGATTTTGTCCTGATTTCCCTTATCCCTAAAAAATATTTTTCTCCCCTAGATCTAGGGAAATTTCCCTCGACATAACATCACTGATTCAAAATGACAACTTAAAAAGTAAAAAATCTATCAGTGGGTGAAGATCACCATAGATACGGTGCGTTTCTGGGAGTCTTTAAAAATTAAAACTTTGGCAATTATTTTAACTATTAAAACTAACTATAAAAATAAAAATAAAAATGCAGTTATTTAAGTTTGAAGGTCTTAATTCATTTAAAAAAATAAAAAAATTGGACTGGAGTTCTCTATTTCTTATTTGAAGGCGATTTTATGTTAGAAATTGGTAAATAATGCACAAAAAATCATAATTTTATGTGTAAGGGGGGTTCCCACTCCGCCTCCTCCACCGCCCCCCCTCCCCACCCCTCTCACCGCCCTCCCTCCTCCCTACCCGCTCCCCCTCCCCCCTCCCCTCCACCTTCCCCCTCCCCCTTCCCCCTCCCCCTCCCCCTTGATTCGATTCAAACTATTAGGGGAGTACCTACTTTAAATAAATTATCAACTTAATCACTGGAGCGACGGTGCGTTTTATAACTTTTGCCTCAGATTGCTCGTGATATTTTCGAATCCATTTTGAATTTTTTCCACCGACATTGAAAAAATCATATCTCCGAACTTTAATATTGAGACATGCAAACTGATTATAGTTCTATATAGCCAATGAATGAACCTATCTTTTGTTGATTATCACATATTCGTAGGAATTATTATAAAATCGTAAACTTTAAAAATGTGCGAATCCTGCGTGTTAGTTACTTTGAAATTGCCTTAAATGTTACTTTTTCAAGTCAACATTGGATATTTTCGATTTCTACACATTGTCTTTGGCCTACTTGATAACCACAGAAGCAAAAATATTTTTAAACTGTCAATTTTTAAGTGCAATCAGCTGATTTGGAATATTTTGTTCAAAATTTTTTTATAGATTTTTGAGATCGCGGAGTATCAAAATGAAATCCACTTTTTAGTATATTGAAATACATTTAACACAAAGTAACTGTATGAAATTAGAAGGATACGTTCATTGTCTACAATTATCAATAAGAATTAACGTGATTTTTGCTTTATTTAACTAAAATAATCATTTTACAAATACACCCTAAATGACAATATCAAAATCAGACTGCAGCTTTATAAACATTTGTGATCTAACATTGGATATTCATCAACATGTTTTTATATAACTAACTAACTAACCATCACGCCGTTTCCCCGCAGGGGTAGGCAGAGAGGACGGACCGCCAAACAACTCGGTCTTGGCACACACTCTTTGCCTCACTCACATTCATACATCGTCTCATACATTCTCTTCTATTATTCTGACTTTTGACATGACCCGACTCAAGTATCTGATTCACTTGATCGTGCCATGTCTTCCTCGGGCGTCCCCGACTTCTTCTACCATTCACATTCGCATCGTATATTCTTCTTGTATGTTTTTATATAATGTAGTAAATTAAGATACAAGGTTTTTAATAAGATATAAATCATAAGAATACGTATTACTAACCTTTTAGAATACTTGCATGAATGTTTGCCATCTGACAGCTGGCTTTGATTGTGTTTTACTGGAAAAACTTTTCTAAACTAATTGAAATTTACATGTATATCTTTGTTACGAATCCTTCTAATTGATAAACTATAGTTCAAATGCACACGTCAAGTAATTAGGTCGATAATTGTAAAAATGAACACAATGATCGGGTGAAATTCGAAATTTAAATTTTACTTCGTAAAATATGTAAAAAAGGCACAAATTTTTAATTTGCACGAATTGAAAACACATTAAATAGATGGAAAAAATTCGGTTTGGGGCGATAGTCCTAGATAAATTTTTTTAATTTTTTTATACTAATTATGGGCCGGAAAATCTGAATCTGAAAGAATTAGGCGTCGGCAAGCAATATTAACTGAATTACACGACTTTAAAATTTTCTATACACACACAGGAAAACAAGCCATTTTGAACGTATTCTGACACTACAAGTCATAGAAAAACAAGAAAGATGTTACACCACATAAAATTAAGTGTTGCCATTAAGCAATAATATCAATAACGTAAAACTTTCCGACACGATACTTCCTCACATGATAATTCATCAAATAACACATTAACCTGATGAATTATGACTATCTCAACGGCCGTAGGTTTGTGTAACATGGTTTGTGCCCCTTTATACCGCCTGCTCGCGTCAAGGCAAGAAAACATCCCAGTTTTCAAGTAGTTTAGCGGCTACGCTAGGTTTGTGTAACATGGTTTGTGCCCCTTTATACCGCCTGCTTTATAAGTTATACTTTGTAAGTAGTTCCGAAATTCGGAAAAAAGTGTTCCAGTGGTTATAGATTTTCAAAAACAGAATTGTTTTGCAAAATGTCATTCTCAAACACGCGAACTGTCAAACTTGCTATAATCGTTAGGTTTTCTGAAATTATCCAATTTTCTGCGCAATTTTCTTAATTTTTCTCTCCGTAAGAACCATCCTCGTACTTTAAGGAATATTCTAAAAAAAGAATTAGCGAAATCAGTTCAGCTGCTCTCGGGATTTGCGCTTAGCAACACATTTAAGGCCAATTCGCACACAACAGTGCCGGCACAGTGCCGACACGTGCCGATCAGTGACGTATCCATCAGTGTCAGTGAAAAATGATATTGTGGCATACATTTTGTACGGCACTATCCGTACTCGTCAGTGACAGTGACGTTCAGTGATGTCAGTGCTGCGCCGACGCTCGCCGTGACGGGACGTGAATTTCTAGCGGACAATATTTTCACTGACACGGTCGCAGTATTTCAAGATGGACGACGAACAGTTGATTGAAGTGGTCCGTCTTTTCTCCAATAAGTATCATGTTTTCTTAACTTTTCAGTAAGTTTAGATAAAAGTATGTCGAAACAATGTTTTGACATACTGAAATACTCAAAAAACTTTGATTCATCATCTATCAGATGTTTATATAGGGTGGCGAACTCTCCTTCTTCTTCTCTTTTCCTCCACGCATTATGAACCCAATGCCTTCTTCTCACATAAATGTCTTCGTCTTCATCTAATATTAAAGCAACCGCTGCTAATTGTGATCTTGAATATCGAGGCATTTTAGCACATGACGCTGCTGCGTAGAGTACCTACTAATCACTGCGCCATTCACTGCGAGTCGCCGTGTCGTGCCGTGTCGGTACTGACATGTACGAATAGTACGTCACGGTACGGAACTGTCGGTCACGTGCCGGCACTGTTGTGTGCGGATAGGCCTTTAGCGATTCATTTTTATATATAAGATATCATTTCGGGGTATAAATATAAATATCATTTTATGGTAAATATCATTTTAACTGTCGGCGGATCAACTGTGGGATTACCAATAAAAATATACTTACCAAATTGATTTCATAAGTTGTGAGAAGGCTGTAACTTTGCACGGATGTGATTAGACCCGTCAAAAACTTAAGCCTTCTACGACTTCCGTAACTTGCTATAAATTACAGTAAGAAACTTACAGTGTAGTTTAAATTGGTAGTTTAGCAATAAATCACTTATGTAAGTGACTTACGTATGTAAAGGCAGTCTTAGAGGTGACAATAGATCAGTTGCATATTCGAGAATGCATCGTTATATTATTGTAAAAAAAAAGTAAAATGTTAATAAATTTATTATTTATTTTCAGCACTCCCCCTTCAACTTCAATGGAAGGTTCCCCCCGCCCCCCTCCAAACCATGGCCCTCCTCCTGACTACGCCACTACTGAACATTCCATCCTCAAATCCCACCTCATCGGCAACTCATCAACCAATCTGCTACGGCAACAACAAAAACCTTCCAATCACTGGACCATATCAAAGAGCCAAGTCAAAAACAATATAAACGACTCAACAGATGAACAAATCCTATTCACAAACGAAAATCTAACCATGCCCGGCACTTCCCATTCAACAGTAACCTCATATGTAAATGCGCAAATCCCGTACGATGGAAACGGAATGCTGTACGGACCGGGAATGTACGCAAACGAAGACATACATAACAATGCTTCAACGCAAATCGTGCAACAAGACAACAATTACGACCCTGAATACGTCATAGATCGCAAAAACAACGGAATGTTGCCGGATTATTCCCCGACGAAATCCATCAACGAATACAATAATGTTCCGGTTCCGTTTGTCGAGCAGATCAAGATAGAAGACGTTAAAACGCAGTTTCACCTGGCGAGCTCGTTTGCGAACAATTCCGATCCTTATTCGCAGGGAATGAGGGCGCAGGATGGGGCTTCGCCATTTAGCGGAGACGATTCGACCGTTTTGACCGGAACCGACGGATACGCCAAATCTGGGAGGATGGAAGTGACGGAGTACGTTACCGAGGGTCAGGTGTACGATTACGTGGATCTCAAGGGGAATTTGTACAAGTCTGACCACCTTTTGGACGTGAAAAAAGAGAACATGGATCGAAGCGGAAGGATTATGGGACAAGAGCAAATGCAGAATAATATATTGGTTTATGACACGGTCAATACGCACATGGAGACGGCCTTACCACCACCCGCTTACGTAAGTTATAATGCTATTTTATATACTAACTGTGGATGTTAAATATCTAACGAACAGCTTATCTTCAGAAATATTATCTACATGCAATTATTATCATTTTTTTTTTTTTTAAATATAACTTTTTTTTCCTACTCACTTTTGTTGTAAATGGGCATTTTTGCTTTGTAGTATTTGCGTCATTTTGGGAGGTGGGTACGGGTACCGCCGCCCCGTGGATAACCAGCACCTCTGCCGTAGGTCACCACTTGTGGTTTGCTATTTTTGGTGACTTAGCAGGGGTGCCTGGGTTCATGGGGTGAGGTTTATCCAGGTCTTGGCGGCCGATGTGTCTGCCCACCTGCTGCGTGGCGGGCCGGATTGAGGGAGACTGTTTGAGGTTTTTGATCTCTCCAGCCAGAATCCCTCGAACCATTGCCATGCACCACAGTTGAAGGGATGGATTCATACCTCCGTCACTCCTGAACACACTGACCTCAGGATTCCTACTCCCTCATTCATACCTATTTCCTTCCCAGAACTTACTCTTCTTCCTTTCCTTAAAAAACTCTCCACACAGCATCCCCCAAGTTGACATAGGCCTGATTGAAAATGTATTGTTTTAGCACTGTTATACTTTCCATTCCGTTACTTTTACACTCCTAATAATCTCAATTTGGGAGGCGGGAATGGGTACCGCCGCCCCGGGAACCTTTATTGGTAACCAACACCTCTGCCATATGTCACCCCAAGTGGTTCGCCACGTTTGGTGATTTAGCAGGGGTGCCCGGGTTCATGGGGTGAGGTTTGTCAAGGTCTTGGAGGCGGATGGCCAGGACATACTGAACCCCAGATTCCTACCCACCCCTTAAACCCTTTTCCTTTCCAGAACTCTCCTCTCCTTCCTTTCCTTAAAAAACCCTCAATACAGCATCCCCAAAGATGACATAGGCCCTGAGGGAAATTATTTTCCTCAGGGCCTCCTGTGTGGAGCTCATGTAAAAAAAAACTTAGTAAACACCACTTTTATTTTTATGCTTACAGCCTACTAGGTTTCGGTACAAACGTATCTTCTTCAGGTACAATACTCTACTGCAGTAGTATTATGTATAGGCATACAGTTATCTTGTATTTTTCTAGAACCCCCCTGTGACCCCTCGCCGCACGGAGCGCCCCACTCGGCGCCGAACCGACCCCCGCCAGTCCATCTACGACTACGAGGACCTGGACGATTCGGGGGCGCTGTATATAGACGAGGCCACCCCACCGCCGCCCCCCTCGGCGCACAAGGGGCGCAGGAAGCCAAAGGAGGCCAAGGGAATCAAAATCACCATACCAGGTGCGTTCACCATAAACCACCCATTCACTTTTTTATTATTGGTTCCATGTCAAAACGGAACACTGAAGAAATAACCTAACCTAACCTCGTTGTTCGTCTTGTCACTGTTCCATTTTATCCGATTTTCTCTTTGAACAACTCCGAAGAGACAAATTGAACTCCATCTCAAGAGTTAGAATAATAGAAGACTATGTATGAGACGATTGATGAATGTAAGTGAAGCAAGGAGTGTGTGCCAAGACCGAGTTGTTTGGCGGTCCGTCCTCTCTGCCTACTCCTGCGGAGAAACAGAACTCAAGTTATGTTATTTGTGTTAGTACTTATTGTACAATTTTTGTTATTCCAGCGCACGTGTTCAGACAAGAGGAGAAGGCCGTCATTCCTGGAAACTTCTCGGCTCCGAAGAATGGCATCGAATCACTGCTGCAGGCATCCGTCTTCACCGGCTCCTCCGATAACCAGTAAGTAAACACTTCGTCTTCGTCTCCAGCCAGTGGGACTATGGCATCCCCAATAGAGAACTCCAGTCCAATTTTTTTAAATGATTAATGACCTTGTAACTTAAATAACTGCATTTTTATTTTTATTTTTAGAGTTAGTTTTAATAGTTCAAATAATTGTCAAAGTTTTAATTTTTCGAGACCCCTGAAAACCAACATATGTATAGTGCATCATGTGACGTCATCACTCCTGAAAAATCCTATAGGATCGGGAAATCAGCTGATCAACTTCCGCCATTTTGAATTCCGTTGTTCGAAGTATTCTCCCTAGAAATAACATTACAATTTTTTTTGTGCAGTAGTTAGACCCTGAAGGAAATTATTTTTCTCAGGGCCTCCTGTGCGAAGCTGCTTTAAATTTTTTAAATTTAAAAACACCTTATAATATTGTCATTTTAGGTAATGTGTTTAAAATGATAAAAAAATTAATTAAATTAAATTGAATTAAACCGAATGAATTGAAGTGAATCAATGAAATTGAATTGAATCAATCAATTGAATAAAATCAATTTGGGAGGCGGGAATGGGTACCGCCGCCCCGGTAACCTTTATTGGATAACCAACACCTCTGCCATAGGTCACCCCAAGTGGTTCGCTACTGAACCCCAGATTCCTACCCACCCCTTTTCCTTCCCAGAACTCCCCTCTCCTTCCTTTCCTTAAAAAAATCCTCCACACAGCATCCTCAAAGATGACATAGGCCCTGAGAGAAATTATTTTCCTCAGGGCCTCCTGTGTGGAGCTCATGTAAAAAAAAAGAAAAAAGGTTTTGAATATTTTCAATAATAGAGATAAACTAATAAGAGATACCCAAAGATATTCAAATACAGAAGAGATATGCTATGGTGTCCGCGCAACTGTTGCCGGACTACGCGCTAATTAGCGTAGTTTTCATACAAAAAGAATTTGTTCATTTCGTTGATTTTTTGAAAATGTGCATTAATATTGGTTAACAATATATTTTGAATAAGGAAAGAATTCGTTCATTTAGTTTAACGTTCGTTTGGTTTATTCGTTAATTATTTGTTCTTTTAGTTTATTTGTTAATTGGTAAACAATATTGGCGACACCCGGAAGCGCAGTCCCACCTAGTAAAAACAGCAGATAGCACATCTACTTATATTTCAATATCTTTGGAGATACCTAATAAACACAACAACTAAATCTCTATAAACAGTATGTAAATAAACTAATAAATTAAAACGATGGCTTGTGCCATATCATACATTCCCATACGGTGACGTCACGACACGTCGAACAGTGACTTCGCCATTAAAATTTCAATAATGCCAACTTGACGGCGTATTTTTACGACCTGATTAAAAATGGAGTTTTTAATAATTTTTTAAAAACTCTACGTTTAATATTAAATAAAACTTATATATTCAGAATCAGCGTTTATTGGTCTATATGAACATATTTTTTTAAAGCCATAATATTTTTCACTGGAGTTCCTTATTGGGGTATGTTATGAGGCTGAAAGTAGTGGGGAAGGGAAGGAGATGGGGTAGAGGGAAGTTAAGATGTACCTGGCTATTCAGATCAGGGCACCAAAGACAGCTAAAGTAATTTCATGCAGTTCCCTGCATTTCAGCCCCTCAGAAGCTGGGTGCAGAAACTTTAACAGTACAAAATTGCTGACCCTGTATAAATCGCAAGTGCGCCTCACTGTTGAATTTAGAATCCACCTCTGGTCTGGATCCCCAAAATATCAAACACGGCTAAAGCCATTTTTAAATTTTTTATTTAACGTCAATATAAAGTAAAGTAAAAATACAAAGTAAAGTAGTTTTTTCAAAGTCGTCCTCACTAGGTATTCCTGTTCCGAGGCGGACTGTAAGTTGTTGTATGGGTGTTGATCATGATTTCCTCATATTCTAGTTTGTTGGTTTTTATATTTCAAGCCACGTTTCAATTCTATATGGTGGTCTTATACCAGGGCGATACTGAGAGTATCTTCCACTATGGAACGAGCCGCAAATATATTTTAAATGATTAAATTGTGAAATAACACAAATCCATACACTTGCGCATGCCGGGATTTGAACCCGGTAGTTTCGAATTGCTAGTCAAGAGCCCTACCCCTCGACCATGGTGGCCGTCAAAGTTGTACTACAAGTGTAGTGTTCTTTTTTTTTTTTACATTAACTCCACACAGGAGTTAACTTTCCCTCAGGGCCTATGTCATCTGGGATTCTGTGTGGAGGGTCTTTTTGAGGAGAGGAGAGGAAGGAATGAACATTGGTCTTGAAGAGACCCATGTTATAGGAAGGAGGAAACACAGAGGCCGGCAAATCATTCCACAGCCGAGCTGTTGAACACAACATCGGAGAAACGACCCGTTCTCATGTGACAAATGTCAACCGTGTACAAATGTTGGGCACGCGTTTGGCGTGTTTCCCGACTATGCACCGGTGCCGAAGGGATCAATGACGCTAGTTCCTCGGAGCATCTTCCATTGTAATACCGGTAGAACAAGGATAGCATTCCCACCCGACGCCTGTGCTCTAAAGATTGCAATCCGTCTGTTAACCTCTGAGTGGCCAGGCCATTTCACGAAAATTCACTAAAAAAGCACCACTTTGATATATTGAATTGAACGTTTTGTTGATTAATTTTGAGCTATCGTATATTTCATTGACTGAAACACGTTCCTAGAACAATAAACTATGTACCAAAACAACATTACTTGCATTAATTACGTAAATTAATAGGTTTTACGATGTTTTAGTCGAGGAACACGCATAAATTTTGATGGCTAAAATTCGCGGCAAAAATGACATTTCTATGTCATAGATAAAATCGTTTAAAAATATTCTGGGGTTGCAAGGTGAATGAAATTTATATGCATCTCACAGAGTAATGTTGGCGCAAGCGATTCTGACCCTGTTCTTCATACAAATTCTGTACATAAAATTGCCAAAATCGCAGACAAACAGTTTTTGGTCGAAAATTTTATTAAAATTTTCGAATTATTTTCTCGCGCATGCACATAATACACGCGCGCCCGCGCGTCTCCGGCCCATTAGAGGTTAAGATGGGAGAATCTATTAAACGGACCGCCTGTTTCTGCACAGAGTCGAGGGTATTTTTCAGGTATTTTGGAGCTCCAGACCAGAGGTGGCTGCCAAATTCAACTGTGGGGCGCATTTGTGATTTGTATAGGGTTAGCAGTTGTGTACTATTAAAGTATCTGCGGGCCCTGTACAGTACGCCCAGTTTTTGGGAGGCTAACTTTACTCTGGTTTTGATGGAGCCCCCATACCTGAGCTGGTCAATTAGGGTTACACCAAATGGAATCTGATGAGAAAGTTCTCCCAAACACTCTCCCTGAGCTGCTGGACCCTCTGTTTCTTATCACTGGTACTAAGCTACCTGCCATCTAGCGGAGTCTACAGACAGTTCTTAATACTGCCATCTATGTCTAAAAGCCGGAAGCTTTTAGACATAGATGGCAAGGAAAAAAACACTACAACATGTGAGCGCAAGAAGAGTTATTAGACAAATAGATCCACATAATATTACATTTTATAACAACTTATTGACTTTTTCAGGGAACGTGACGCGGTGGCCGGGATGCTCTCCATCGGTCAGAGTTACGGGCTGGCTAGAGCGGAGCCTCTCCCCTCCAGAAGGAGCGTGCCTGCCACTGAAGCGCCTCCCATTAGAGCGGTCCATCGAGATGATGAATACGGTAAGTCTGATTTTATGTTCTTGTTTAACATTTAAAAAATTTCTTCCGGGAAAATTGGGAAAAAAATTGCTTGGAAAATGGGTCGGGAAATTGTATTAAAGTTTTTGAATCTTAGAAAATCTAGCCGACCACAATGGAGTGCTGGTACCTACCCTGATGTGTGGCAGGATAAAAATAGACTGAATGTTGTAGAAATGAGATCCCTGAGTATAAAACCATGTACGATCGTGTAAGAAACGTGGAGATCCACAAAGAATGCAAGGCTGATGTAAGCGTAATAAATAAAATTATGAAAGGGACGCTCAGATGTTTTGGGCATGTAGAGCGAATGAATGAGGAAAGGAGTGTAAGGAGAACATATGACGCATATGTGAATAGTAGAAAAACTCAGGGACGCCCGAGGAAGATGAGGCACGACCAAGTGAATCAGATACTTGAGTCGGGCCATGTCAAGCGTCAGATAATAGAAAAACATGTACGAGACGATGTATAAATGTGAACGAGGCAAAGAGTGTGTGCCAGGACAGAGTTGTTTGGCAGTCCATCCTCTCTGCCTACCCCTGCGAGAAACGGTGTGATGGTTAGTTAGTTAGTTAGAATCTAAGAAAATCCAAGTTTAGTTAATTTTCTTTTTGACTTTTCTCATCGGGGATGCTGTTTGAAACTTCAACGGTTCTTTTTGAAAACAACAGACGGCATCACTTCCGTTTAGGACATTTCAGTTAGTCCTCTGTGTATTCTTAACTGTTGCTTGCGTCTTCTGCTCGTTCCATTTTGCCAAGTTTTTTGTTGAAGACCCTTGACCTTAAACCAGAAAATAGAATTTTTATAAAATATTTGTTGGTTTGTTTTTTTTTACAAATATGTGTTCTAATTTTGTTTGTGTCATTTACAATCAAACATGATTTGTGCTACGGGGGTACTTCTTAATCAGAATAGGTCCTTCATACAAACTGGTTTATTATGACTTTACGTATTTACAATGATTGTACTACTGGTCACACAACCTGTCTGTACTGGCTGCTAATTGCTAATCGGCAGGTTAGCGAAAGCCCGCTCTCGACAGCCACTGCTACCCGGATACTCCTACTGGCATCTGTCGGCAAATGATAGAAGCTCTTTCCCTGCTGGCATCTGTCGGTATCCGATAGAAGCTCTTTCAATACATTACAGTATAATCTGCCGCCTTCGCTAATATGACACTTGCCCAGTTTTTGAGGCGGCGATTAGTGAGAGACTACTGAACTAGCCAGCTCAAATCTCATGTTATACAGGGTGGGCCATAAACATTTGCACTTTTGAAATAACCATGAAAAAAAATACAGATTGTATTTAAATAAATGATTATTGATAAGAACAAAAATATGCCGGTAAATATGGTACACAAAAATCTAGAAAAACTTGATAAAATTGATCATAAATACATCACAAGAAGTCACACCGGAAAGGATCATGTGGTCCCAGGGAGCAATACGTCGAAGTTCCAAAAGACATATCATATCTGGGACCGAAATTATATGATAAAATCCCCCCAGAATTAAATATTAAAACATGCAAAATGACATGCATCGGTTCAATTATAAATAAATGGTTGATTGGCTTAGGTAGGGTTGAGTCTGAAAAATTGTTAAATAACGTCACTTAAAACTTAAAATTTTAAATGCTTAACTATTAAATGCCACAATCAGTAAGAACTTAGTATATATTTAATCTAAAAAAAAAAAAAAAAAACACTTTGTTTTTTTTTTGTTTTTTTTTTTTGTTCAGAATACATTTTTTGCATTTTTCACCAGCATTTGGTTCCTTAAAACGGGCAATCTGCCTAGCTAGGAACTAATATAGACAAACAAGACATAATAACACTTGTACCCATTTTAATATTTACAGTTATTTTGAAATATTATTATTATGTTATTTTACTGTATAAATGTATCTTATGTAATAAATAAATCATTTCGTAAAAATAATTTCGTCAAAATGGCCGCCATCTCGCCGCTGGCATTTTTCAAATCAGGCCCCTAGATTTTCGAAAACCTTTCAACAGAAATCTCGGGTATGTTGACTATGTTCTTCTTTATTTGGAGAATAGTAGTTGGTTTATTTACGTAGACTCGACTTGTAAGATAAAATATATCCCATAAAAAAAAATCAGCTGGGGAAGGTCATGGAATATCTCCGCGAGATCAGTTTATTAGGGAAAATTTCTTTAACCATGGGTATACTCTCGTTGGAAATATCGCCAAAGCATCTGAACGCTTGCGCGTCAACATATTCGGATCGTCTCGTACGGACATGTTTACTTATGTATGCCATTTTCTCTTCGCCCCTCCTGCTCCATGGCCGCCCAGTTTGTTTTTGATTGAGAGGCGTGCCGGTTTCTTTAAAGTTTTTAAACCGTGATTTGATAAAATTAACACTTGGGCACTGATTAATACTCTGTAATTGGTGATGCAAATGAAATAGGCGGCGTGGATAATTTTTTTTTGTAAAACAGAATGGAACAAAATCATGTTTTTGTAAAAATGTTTTACCCAGATAGCGCGTTGCTCTCCCGTAAAGCGATCCATTGTGACTAAATTTCCAAGAAGCGAGGAGCCACGCATAAGTGGTCCCGCTCTCTTCCCCCGATCGGAATCCCCGCTAGCACGACTATAAAAGTACAAATGTTTATGGCCCACTCTATATATTAGAATATTTAACATTTCAGTATACCCCTCTCTGGACATGTCTTCTGATGAAGAAGATGAACTGAACGCCTCCTCCAGAGGAAAGACACCGTTCAACAGATCCCACAAGAAGAAGACTCCGCATTCGGCTCTCGGACTGGACAGGAGCGACAGGTGAGGGATTTTTTTTTTTTACATTAACTCCACACAGGAGGCCCTGAGGAAAATAATTTCCCTCAGGGCCTATGTCATCTGGGATGCTGTGTGGAGGGTCTTTTTGAGGAGAGGAAGGAATGAACATTGGTCTTGAAGAGACCCATGTTATAGGATGGAGGAAACACAGAGGCCGGCAAATCATTCCACAGCCGAGCTGTTGAACACAAGAACGAGTCGAAGAAACGACCCGTTCTCATGTGACAAATGTCAACCGCGTACAAATGTTGGGCACGCGTTTGGCGTGTTTCCCGACTATGCACCATGAAGGGATCAATGATGCTAGTTCCTCGGAGCATCTTCCATTGTAATACCGGTAGAACAAGGATAGCATTCCCACCCGACGCCTGTGCTCTAAAGATTGCAATCCGTCTGTTAAGATGGGAGAATCTATTAAACGGACCGCCCGTTTCTGCACAGAGTCGAGGGTATTTTTCAGGTATTTTGGAGCTCCAGACCAGAGGTGGCTGCCAAATTCAACCGTGGGGTGCACTTGTGATTTGTACAGGGTTAGCAGTTGTGTACTATTAAAGTATCTGCGGGCCCTGTACAGTACGCCCAGTTTTTGGGAGGCTAACTTTACTCTGGCTTCGATGGAGCCCCCATACCTGAGCTGGTCACTTAGGGTTACACCAAGCATATCAATGGAGGGCCTGTTCGGAAGATTGCTTCCGTTGAAGGATCCTAGATATTCATTTCGATCCCTTTTAGACGTAATCAGACAAGATTGGGTCTTTGAAACATTAAATTCAACGAGATTATTTTTACCCCAAGAGAAAACACTCTCGAGGTAACCGTCCATTCTTTGCTTCAAAGCCTTCCGAGCCGTTGGGGTTTGTGAGCCCTTTGGGGGCTTGTCAATTGATTGATTACATCGCCTTCACCGAGATGAAGAAAGTGCTTGACTCTGTGCAAAAGCTGATTTAAAAATTTATTGTTATCATCCAAAAGTATCAATTTTTTTTACATTATTTCCACAAAGGAAGCCCTGAGGAAAAAAAAATTCCGGGACTTTGCACTGACCACTGAGCTAATCCAACCCTGATCCCTTCAGTCATATTTAACTGTAATATACTTTGCGACAAAGGACTACCAATAATATTATCTTCATTTTGTTTTCTGGATTCAATTCCTTGATGCAACCTAATCTTTTTCTGTTTTTTTTTACATTCAGGCCCTGAGTAAAAAAAAAAAATGAGTGTGCTTTAGACCACACGACTGAAGTAAAACTACAAGACAAACCTCGCCCATGAACCCAGGTATCCCTGCTAAGTTACCAAACGTAGCTAATGGGGTGACCTATGACCTAGGGGTGACATATGACATTAGGGTGAAATACGACCTTGGGCTGACCCACGACATTGGGGGGACCTACGACCTTGGGGTGACCTACGACCTTGGGGTGACTTACGACATTGGGATGACCTACGACCTTGGGGTGACCATCCTTATCCTTATCACTCCCCAAGTCAAGCGTGTGTAAAGGCCCGACCGTTCGCCTAGCAATCGATCACCGTTTGGATGACATTTTTGGTAACAATCACCACTTTTCGTAACGCATTCACCAGCTTACCCTCGTGCGTAAAGATGTTTGACTTCAAAAAATTCCCTCAGGGCCTACGTCATCTTTGGGGATGCTGTGTGGAGGGTCTTTTAGGGAAAAGGTATGAGAGGTAGGTACGAATCTGGGTGTCAATGTGATCAGGAGTGACAAACGTGTGAATCCATCCCTCCCACTGTGCTGCAAGGCGATGGGTCGAGAAAGTCCAGATGGAGAGGTCAATAGGTCTCCCTCAACAAGTCTTAACCAGTCAAAGGTCAGGCCATTTCACGAAAATTCACTAAAAAAGCACCACTTTGAATTTTGAATTGAATGTTTTTTGGATTGATTTTGAGCTTTCGTATATTATATTGACTGAAACACGTTCCTAGAAGAATAAACTATGTACCAAAACTACATTACTTGCATTATTTACGTAAATTAATAGGTTTTACGATGTTTTAGTCGAGAAACACGCATAAATTGCGACGGGTAAATTCGCAGCAAAATCTGACGTTTCTAAGTCACAGATAAAATCGTTTAAAAATATTCTGGTGTTGCAAGGTGAATGAAACTTTTACGCGTCTCATAGAGTAATGTTGGCGCAAGCGATTCTGACCCTGTTCTTCATACAAATTCTGTACATAGAAGGGCCAAAATCGCAGACAAAAAGTTTTTGCTCGATAATTTTATTCAAATTTTCGAATTATTTTCTCGCACATGCGCATATGACGCGCGCGCCCGCGCGCTAACGGCCGATTAGAGATTAATATGTGGGCAAAGGCATCCGCTGCCAAGATCTAGACATACCTAACCCATCAACCCGAGCACCCCCGTTAATTCACCAAACGTAGCTTGATACTGGGGGTGACCTACGACAGAGGTGTTGGTTATCCAATAAATGGTCAAATTAGTGTCTAAAGCTCTTATTCCAAAAGAATATGTAAATATTTAATCCTGACATTGTGTCACTGCTAAAATAATAATAAATGGTTTTTTATTTAGTTTTCGATAATAATAATAATAAATGGTTTTTTATTTAGTTTTCGATTAACCAAGACGTATTTTGTGAATGTTTTCAGAGAGGATGAATCCTGGTCTCCGCGCGGTCGTCTCGGCCGATTACTGCCACGGTTAAATCGCCCCGCGCGGAGGGGGTCACGGCGCGAGGCCGTCCAGGCCGCCCTCCGTGCCGCAAGATTGCGTGGCGTACAGCAGGAAGAGACAGCGCAGGTTCGTGTTTCTCAGCTTTATCTGTAAAAGAAAGACAAACATTGTCCAAAGAAGCTTAGCAAGCAGCGAATAACGGAATGCTAATACGAAACCTGAGCAGTAAGGCATGGTACTGGTAAGGGGTTAGAATTAGTCCTGGGTCGATCGATCGTTTTACACGACCCGGGTCGCTCACGACACACTGGCGTCATGAGCGGATCGTGAAGACCCGCTCTTTTCGCGACACAAAATATGAAACTCGATTACGCTTCACCCAGCTACTTTCTACTACCTGAGTCGAGAGAGAAGGTGGCGAAACCCGGGTGTTGACAACCCGTTCGCTCTCTCATATTACATCTATCTATTGTTGCTCGCCCCGCCACTTCTGCACCCGAAACCCAGGTAGCAGTAGTAGAGCGGTTGCGAGAAGTGGGTCGCGAGACCCGGGTGCTGATGAAAAAATGACCCGCTCGCTCTTTTGTGGTCCGTGAGCGGGTTATTCACAACCGACCCAGGACTAGTTAGAATGAAAGCAAACAACGTGTTAGAATGAAAGTAAACTGAAAGTTAGAACAAGGGGTCAGAATGAAAGTAACGAAAGTAGTCAAATATTATTTCAAATCGCAGTGACACTGAATGTATAAAACACTGTAAATCATATTTTAAAAAACATTTTTTTGTTCTTAAAGAAAAAAAAAATAATTCAAAGAAGCACTGTTGTTAAGGTACCTCATAAAATTGATTAAATGGTGTCTTATAAAGTGATTTGCTTTCATTTAATTTAACAGTATGTAGAAAGGAAGAATCACTAATGTGAGTTTAGTTACACTACTTTTGGGGTCTCTCTGAGTTAAACATATTATTCAGACCTAAAATTAGAGACATGATTTAAAACCCGGGCAATGCGGGTATTAAATAAATGTGAGCAATTTCTAACTGTGCTTTTTTTTATTTATTTATTTGTTTATTAAGACATACACAGTACATTATAATACAGATTATAAGGTATGTTAAATTAAATTATTACATGGTTACGTACCTATTACGTAAGTCCATAGAAAGTCATTTGGTAATTACGCCTGAGATATGAACCGGTCTTAAAACTTAATTATTGAATGAATGAAGTAATAATAATAAAAAGGAAGAAAAAGGAGACATTTTAAAATCAAGAATTATATGCTCACTAATTGTAATTGACTGATTAAAGTTTAATGAAAAGTTAAGTGTAAGTAATTTTAAAACAATTATATCACGCCAAGAAATTTAATAAATTAGTTTTGTATGTTTGCAAGGAATCATGAAAAATGTCTAAGTGTAATAATTTTTCATAGTGGTTATAAGTTATGATTGCGCGAGTAATTGGTGAGTTACTCGCTGCATTAGTGTTATTGGATTCTATATGAAAAAGAGAAGTGTGCCTGGTACGCCTCATTGGGACATTTAAACCAATAGTGGATAGCAATTCAGGACTATCTATTTTATTATTTAGCAGGTTATACAGAAACAACAGATCTGATAATGTGCGTCTTTTTTGTAAACTTAACATGTTATTTGTAGTTTTGTTGTATTTCTTGAATAAATATTTAGAGAATTTATTCTGTATACTTTCTACTATATCTATGTACACCTTATATTGAGGATTCCATACCGGGGACGTATATTTTACTATAATATCGTTTACGAGTATTAAAAAAATTGCAAAGGTATGATATACCCATATGCAATTCTAATTTTGAGATCAGTAGGTATCGAAATTGCAATAAAAAAATATTTTTCCCACTTTTATGTGTTTTTGATTTTTTACAAAAAATGTAGGTTACACAGCTTTACATCGCCACCATGTGTTGTATTTTTAGTATTGCCATTTGATCAATAGTGACGCCCTCCTATGTTTTCTACTCTTATTTGACAGACTGTACATCGTCTCATAAACACTCTTCTATTATTAATAAATAAAAAAATAATATTGTATCTCGATTATACACATTATCCGCATTCCATATGAAATTAATTTTAAGCCTCGTTTTCTATTTTCCAGGTTACCCCCGTCGTGGTTCCCCCGTCTCCCATCGCCTCTCCCCCGGCCACCGCCATTCCCCAACTGCCCCCCACCCCCTCTCACCACCTCCCCGTTCCCCACACTCCCCCCAACCCCCACCGGGCGGCAACGCTCGCACCCATGCTGACCTCCACACCGCTCAGAGAACCTGCCGTAAGTTGTACTATTGTAATTTTTTTTTTTTTTTTTTTACATTAACTCCACACAGGAGGCCCTGAGGAAAATAATTTCCCTCAGGGCCTATGTCATCTGGGATGCTGTGTGGAGGGTCTTTTTGAGGAGAGGAAGGAATGAACATTGGTCTTGAAGAGACCCATGTTGTAGGAAGGAGGAAACACAGAGGCCGGCAAATCATTCCACAGCCGAGCTGTTGAACACAAGAACGAGTCGAAGAAACGACCCGTTCTCATGTGACAAATGTCAACTGTGTACAAATGTTGGGCACGCGTTTGGCGTGTTTCCCGACTATGCACCGGTGCCGAAGGGATCAATGATGCTAGTTCCTCGGAGCATCTTCCATTGTAATACCGGTAGAACAAGGATAGCATTCCCACCCGACGCCTGTGCTCTAAAGATTGCAATCCGTCTGTTAAGATGGGAGAATCTATCAAACGGACCGCCCGTTTCTGCACAGAGTCGAGGGTATTTTTCAGGTATTTTGGAGCTCCAGACCAGAGGTGGCTGCCAAATTCAACCGTGGGGCGCACTTGCGATTTGTACAGGGTTAGCAGTTGTGTACTTTTAAAGTATCTGCGGGCCCTGTACAGTACGCCCAGTTTTTGGGAGGCTAACTTTACTCTGGCTTCGATGGAGCCCCCATACCTGAGCTGGTCACTTAGGGTTACACCAAGCATATCAATGGAGGGCCTGTTCGGAAGATTGCTTCCGTTGAAAGAGACTAGATTTTCATTGCGATCCCTTTTAGACGTAATCAGACAAGATTGGGTCTTTGAAACATTAAATTCAACGAGATTATTTTTACCCCAAGAGAAAACACTCTCGAGGTAACCGTCCATTCTTTGCTTCAAAGCCTTACGAGCTGTTGGAGTTTGTGAGCCCTTTGGGGGCTTGTCAAACAAAAAGCTATCATGAACTGTACTGTCATCCGCGTAACAGTGAATTGGTGCACATGACAAAAGGTCGTTGATGTGCAACAAAAACAGAGTTGGAGACAGAACCGATCCCTGCGGGACGCCGGCATTTATCGAGTGAGAGGAAGAGGTGAAACCATCGACTACCGTCTGAATCGACCTCTCCCTCAAGAAGTCGGCAATCCACGTACACAAGGATGCGGGAAGTCCGTAAGAATGCAGTTTGTTGACAAGTCCTCGGTGCCAAACCCGGTCAAAGGCCTTGGATATGTCCAGTGCAACCGTTTGGGTCTCACCGAAACGTTCCAGGCATCGCCCCCAAACATGCGTCACATACGCGAGAAGATCACCGCACGAGCGGTTCCGCCGGAATCCGTATTGACGGTCGTTAATAATTTTGTTCTTCTCGAGGTATGTGAGCAGTTTGTCGTTGATCACACGTTCCATCACCTTAGACAGAACTGATGTGATCGCTATGGGGCGGTAGTTGGCCGGGTTGGAGCGGTCACCCTTCTTTGGAATAGGATGGATAACCGCTTTTTTCCAACCAGAGGGCACAGAGCCAGTCTTCAGGGACAGTTTAAAAAGCTTCGTCAAAATTGGAGCTATTTCTGCAGCGCACCTTTGCAGTACCAGGGCAGGTATTCCGTCAGGCCCACTAGCTTTATTAACATCAAGCCCTCGTAAAACATGGAGTACTTCCCGATGCCAGATCCTCAGCTTTTTCATACGAAAACCGCAGTGAGGAACCGACGTCGGGACAGCACCTTGGTCATCGAGGGTTGAGTTATCCGCAAACATTTTACCTAGTAAGTTAGCCTTTTCGGTGGCGGTGTTTGCTAGTGAGCCGTCAGGTCTGGTAAGAGGTGGCAGACTGGATTTGCAGAAATTGCGACCTATTGAGCCCGCAAGCGACCAGAATTGCCTGCTGCCATGCGGGCATGCAGTCAGCTTTCTGCTGATCTGCTGGTCGTGCTCGAATTTTGACCTATTTATGATTCTCTTGGTTTCCTTTGCCATTTTGTTGTAAGCTGTTCTGTCTTCGGATGTTCTAGATGTGTTGTAGGCTCGGTAAGCCGCGTTTTTTCGTCGCACTGCTTCAGCGCATTGTCGACTGAACCACGGCTTTGAGCCTACACCAGTTTCCTTAACAGTAGATTGGATGAAGCCATCCATCGCGGATGTGATGACCTCACCAATTTCCTGGGCACATCTTGAGGGATCCGAAGTCCGAAAACAGACAGCTGACCACGGGAAAGCATTAAAATGTGCCCGCAGACCGAACCAATCTGCTGACCTATAGTGCCACACTTTTCTCTTCAGCCTCTCGTTTGGTGGTCTGAAGTTTACAGGGATTGATGTCGTCACCAGGCAGTGGTCGGACGATCCTAAAGGCGCTGTGACTTCAATACTGTAACCGTGTGGCACAGTAGTTAAAAATAGGTCTAACAGATTGGAACGGTGAGTCTGGACATCAGGAACCCTTGTAGGCTCCTGAACCATTTGCTCCAATCCGTAGCAAAGGGCAAAGGATTCCGCTTGGCGTCCAGCCGAGTCTGTTGATCCTGAGAACTTCAACCAAGGTTCGTTATGAACATTGAAGTCCCCCAGGACCACAAACTCTGCCATAGGGTAGCGGGGCAAGAGTAATGATATAAACAGGTGTTGTTAGGCATCATAATTTGTGTTTGTTTTTGATCTCGATAATAATTTAAAAATGTTTATATAATCAAAATGGTTGTTGGGCTGTCTCTATGTACTGTCAGGGGCATTAAAATATATTTTGCCCATTAAAATTTGAATTATTCAAATGTTATTGAGACACGAAAACTTCCAATTTTGAAAATGGAAAGATTCATGGAACTTGCCTGATATTTCACATTACTTACCAGCGTATCCATGCGCAAACAACCGAAATTAGTATGTTTAATTGTGGTTATATATTTTGCAGGCACTCACCAGCCTCAAGAAACCTTACAGAAAGAAGAGATCCATCAAACCATTAAGGCCCGTTCCGGTGCAGCACATTCTCCCCTCTCCCACCACACCCAAAGGTCTGTTACGACACATTCATTCATACGTATATAGTCGTGAACACCTTCCCTTTAAATACTGCTAAAACAAACACAGCATTCTCACCTGACATCTGTTCCAGAGATTGTAATACTATGTTGTGGGAATCTTAGCCATTCGAGTGATAGCTACTCAAATTTGGGTAGCACTGCTATTGCTCTTGAGTGATGGCTACCCAAATTTGGGTAGCACCGCTAATGCCCTTGAGTGATGGCTAGCCAAATTTAGGTAGCACCGCTAATGCCCTTGAGTGATGGCTAGCCAAATTTGGGTAGCACCGCTAATGCCCTTGAGTGATGGCTAGCCAAATTTGGGTAGCACCGCTAATGCCCTTGAGTGATGGCTACCCAAATTTGGGTAGCACTGCTAATGCACTTAAGTGATAGCTACCCAAATTTGGGTAGCACCGCTAACGCCCTTGAGTGATGGCTACCCAAATTTGGGTAGCACCGCTAATACCCTTGAGTGATGGCTACCCAAATATGGGTATCACCGCTAATGCCCTTGAGTGATGGCTACCCAAATTTGGGTAGCACTGCTAATGCACTTATGCGATAGCTACCCAAATTTGGGTAGCACCGCTAATGCCTTTGAGTGATGGCTACCCAAATTTGAGTAGCACCACTAATGCCCTTGAGTGATGGCTACCCAAATATGGGTAGCACCGCTAATGCCGTTGAGTGATGACTACCCAAATATGGGTAGCACCGCTAATGCCCTTGAGTGATGGCTAGCCAAATTTGGGTAGCACCGCTAATGCCCTTGAGTGATGGCTACCCAAATTTGAGTAGCACCACTAATGCCCTTGAGTGATGGCTACCCAAATATGGGTAGCACCGCTAATGCCGTTGAGTGATGGCTACCCAAATATGGATAGCACCGCTAACGCCCTTGAGTGATGGCTACCCAAATTTGGGTAGCACTGCTAATGCACTTAGGCGATAACTACCCAAATTTGGATAGCTGTAGATGATTTTTAATGAATTATTTTCGCAATCAGCTACAATATTTAGTATCTAACTTGATTAAGCTTCTATCGAATACCAAAAAATGTCACTAATGTTTCTCTCACAGAATATTCCACATATTGTTTTGTGTTGCGTAGTCAATGCGATTTTAAATTGTTTTTTAAAAAATTTTGCAACTTTTTTATTGTCTCTAAATACACATAAAAAAAACTGTAGACAATTCCGGTAGACCCATTGACAACAAACAGAAAAGTTTCAATATTGCCCCAAATAAGTGCAAGATTGGGAAATCTCAATAACTAACAAACGGAATTCACACATTTTTGAATTTATTGTATTAATTTTTTATTTATTTTTCAGTTGTCAAATTCAAGAAAGGAATGAAGACTGCCAAGCAGAGATTAGGCAAGATCCTGAAAATTCACAAAATGATGTGCTAAGTTGCAAGTGGTTATACAAAACTCTAAACAATGTGACAAGGGCTTAGTAAAAAAAAGGTGAACACATTGTGCACTTTTATAATTACCGTGACTTTTCACAGTTATACGGTACTAAAAATAGGCAATAAACATACGTTCTTTAACACAATAATGTTGCAGCTCTTTCAAAATATGAGATATGCAATGTACGTAGGTCTGTTTCCTCCAAAGGAATATAATTTTGAAAGTATGGAATATAGTTACAAGGATACAATTGAAGTGTGCGTGAATTCCAAAAATTCTAAAACATCAAATGTCAATGCGCTGATCGTTTTGCTTTTGATATTAAACATATAATGCTGCAGCCCTTTCTTACACATTTTCTTACAAAAATTTCGAAAAAAATATGTTTGTCTACGATTTTGACCCTTCTGTGTACAGAATTTGTATGAAGGACAAGGTCAGAATCGCTTGCGCCAACATTTACCCATAAGATAGGCAAAAATTTCATTAACCTGGCAACCCCAGAATATTTTTTAATGATTTTATCTGTGGCATCAAAATGTCAAATTTGCCGCGATTCTTTCTGTCAAAGTCCGATGCGTGTTACTTGTCCTATCAATTTACGTAATTAACGCAAGTAATGTTATTTTGGCACATAGTTTATTGTTCTAGGAATGTGTTTCGACCAATAAAATATACAATAGCTCAAAATTAATCCACAAAACATTTAATTAAAAATTTCCGTGTTTTTCCTGGCCTATAACAGGTTAATAACAACAGTCGAAATGAGACAACCATGAACGTTATGTCTGCACTCCTCCAAAGGAAACATACAATCAGTATCGTACATCTCCCTCATTTATTTTTATTTTTTAATTTTTTTGAGTCCCAGCTGCTCACGTCTGGAGCCAGTGAGACTATGGCATCCCCAATTGGGGTGTATGAGGCTAAAGGTAGTGGGGAGGGGGAAGGAGTTGGGGAAGAGGAAAGTGGGGATGTACCTGGCTACAGATCTGGTCACCAAACATGTCTAAAGCTATTTCAGAGTGATGCTGAGAGTATCTTCCACTCTGGAACGTGCCACAAATATACTACATATTATTTTAAATGAATTGCGAGTCAAAAGCCTTACAGCTAGACCACGCCGGCCTTTACGTCAATGTGCTGATGGTTTTGCTTTTGTTCATGCTGCGGCTCTTTCTTACACACTTAATAACAACAGTCGAAAATGAGACAAATGGTGAACGTATGTCTTACACCCCCCAAAGGAAACATAAAATCATTATAATACATCTCCCTCACACGTATAAAGAAAATGAAACGCAATTCCCGTTGCAAAAAAGTAGTACTTTGGAGGAACGGTCACGCGCATTTTGTGTTTCTCATCATTATTTAATGTGTAAGAAAGAGCTGCTGCATCATAGCGATAACGAACATAAATTTATTGCCTCTTTTTGCCATCACGGTAATTATAAAAATGCACATTAGAAGAACAAAAAACTTAAACAAAAGTAATAGTTAATAATAATAATTCAATTTCGTTTTAAAATAAATATTTATTTTTATTAAATATTTATTTTGGCGGAAAAATGACATGACGCAGACAGAAAAATCAATTAAATTTTCATGAAATATTACAATATTTGGCTTTTTTTAATGCAAATTAGTAAAGTGTAAGTTTATTGTTATTTCTTGAAAATCGTGTTTTTTGGTATATTTTTTGTTTTTTCAATGATTATTTATAAATTATAATACGAACCTACCAAATACATGAAAATTATATTATTAATTTAAATAACCTTTATTGTCTATATTGATAATAATTATTTATCTTCTGAGATAAACTTTGTAAAAAAAATAAAAAAAAACCCTATCCCAGAACAGTAGGGGACGTTGCGTGTCACCAGCCCCGGATCTACGGGGGTTGGGGGGGGGGTAAACCGGGCGGCAGTTTTAGGGGGCGCCAAAATTGTAATTTATATGTTTGATTGAAAAAAAAAATTGATTCACAAAACGCTTGGCATCCAGTGCACGTTGTTCTATTGCTTTTTCATTTGATGATTTTAAGTCAATTTTGAACGCGTGCATAGTGTACGAGATGTCGCTGCCAGGGCAATCCCCGTCGAATCTGCAACTAGGGGCTACACGAGCTAAGCTGAATAAAGCCGAGCCGTCGAACATCAAGCGACGCTACGATTACTCACCTCACGAGAGGGGGTGCCACTATCAAGTTTCTGCCCCGGTTTGAAAAAGTCGTAGATCCGGGGCTGCGTATGGTACAAGCGTAACTGCATTAGATTCTCGTCAGCGGTGACATGTGAGTAATGTTAGGTATGTCCTGGTACACCCTGTATATAATAATTTAAGATAAATATTAATTGCATTCATACAAAGGGGATGTTTTATAGTTTGAAAGGGCCGAAGGAATTGCTGATCCAAATATTGCCTTAAAAAATATGAAAACATTGTACATAACAATATGTACATTACCGTCATTTTATTACAATATTTTTTGTTAACCCGTGGCCTGTCTCCTGCTGTTATAATATATCGATCGTCCAGTTGATTAGTGAGACATCTCCAAATACTATGTTTTGAGATAATGAGGAAAACAATATTAGAATGCTCTCTTATAAAAATAAACAAATATTATTTACACGTATCTGTGTTTTATAAATTAAATATGCTTTGAAATAACACCGTAAAGCGCTAACAGTCCTGTACATTAGTAGGGCATTTTGAAATTTCCTACTAGTAACCCAGAAAACATAATTTTTTTTTTAGTTATTTGTTTTTGGGGTGTTATGCCGTGTTGCGCTACCTCCTTTAGCCAACGTTTCGGACAGCGTTGCAATGTCCATCATCGGGGCAGATCCGGTAGATGTGTAACATGGCGTAACACCCTAAAAAACAAATAACGAAAATACTTTTGGCCGTGAAAATCTTAAAACATATTATTTTTTTTTGTTTATTTATTTTTTTTTTACATTAGCTCCACACAGGAGGCCCTGAGAAAAATAATTCTCCTCAGGGCCTTTGTCATCTTTGGGGATGCTGTGTGGAGGGTATTTTTACGAAAAGAAGGAGAGGAAGACAAGACCCGGACAAACCTCACCTCGTGAACCCGGGCACCCCTGCTAAGTCACCAAATGTAGCAAATGTGTTGGTTATCCAATAAATGGTTCCCAGTGCGATGGTACCCATACCCACCTACCAAATTACAAGTTTTAGTGCATTATAATTGATTTGGTGGAGTTTATGAGTGTTTTGAGTATTGTACCAGATAGAGGGTACACGCCTACATATAACTGCATACTCAACTCAAATTTTGATATTTTGCAGATGTCTCACTAATCAACTGGACGATCGATATCGTTGGGACCGAAGAAATGTACGAAAGTGCAAATTAAGTATAAAATTTATATTAAAATATCGAACCTGGCAACTAAAACTAACCTCAAAAACGATGTTTCTAAAAAATGCATTTTGGACGAAAAAAGAAACATCTCATTTGTATGTTTTAATTATTATAAACTAATACAATGTGCTTCTAGATTTAAATATTTACCCCCTTACTAATAAAAGTGTTTTAAATTTTACTCAACTGATAAACAACCAATTATGAAACATTAACCTCTGTCCATGGGCATATTTTTTCAGAAGGTCAGATAATTTCCGCTTTGCAATAAAATACATGGAATATTTCTGAACACATCCGGAAAAAAAAAACCTTAAAATTTTATAATTAGAAATCTCTACATATTATAAATTAAAGTCCTCCGCCGTGTCTGTCTGTTTCTGTTCGCGATAAACTCAAAAACTACTTAACAGATTTTCATGCGGTTTTCACCAATAGATAGAGTGATTCATGAGGAAGGTTTATGTATATAATTTGTCAAGGTTTTGTGTAAATTGATTGAAATATATAATTAAAGGAGAATTTCTGTATGTGGTGGACGAGCAGGCTGACAAACGGGCGGTGTGGATTTGATTTGTATGCAAATTAACAGATGGCGGTGTGAGTTAAAGTTTGGGTAACCATCCAGTAGATGGCGCTGTGTTTCGTTAGCCATAGCAACTTGTGTCCGGGTCAGCTAGTAGATCATATTTCTCACTATTTCGTAAGACACAACGATTTTTATGTGACCCATTTGAGTTGTTCCCAAAAGCGACCAAAAAAGCACGAGGGCTTAACGATTGTTTATCAGTTGTGTAAAATTTAAAACACATTTATTAGAAAGGCTCTGGGTTAATGACCAAAGTGGAAGATACTCTCAGTGTCACCCCGGTGAAAGACTATCATTTAGAATTGAAACATTGCTTGAAATCACTTCAGCTGTGTTTATTGACCAGATCTGAATAGCCAGGTACTTCCTCACCTTCCTCTCCCCCATCTCCTTTCCCTTTTCGCTATCTTCAGCCTCAACGTACTCCAATCGGAGATTCCATAGTCCCACTGGTTCTGGTCAGTGGGGAGCTGTCGGGACTCTTATGCAGTAATTACATTAAAAAAAATCTTCTGTAACTTAAATTTTGTATTTATTTCGAGGTTAGTTATTTTTACGATAATCTGGAGAATTAATCTTTAACGAATACACGGTGAAAGTTATTCCCATCATTGTAATACATACATACCATTGAAGAAGATAACACTAATAATCTATACGAAAATATGAAAAAGAACAACTGGGATACGAACTCAGAACCTCTCATCTTTCCAGGACAAATGCCTTTACCAATTTACCAATACGCCAACACCTCTTATATAAACAGTAATTTTTATAAAATTAGTGATTTTTAAATAGTAATTTTTGTCAATCTCATATTTCAAATTTCAGTACTAACAATATTATCTTCGACTAATTTTTTCCATATTATTGGCAGCTATCTTTTACATCGGAATCAAGTGTTCGAAGAACTGGTTTGTAACCAGTCCAAGTTGCGACCGTTTCCTATTTATTTTTCTGGATCTTGTTCTTTTTCATATTTTCATTTAGATTATTAGCATTGTCTTCTTCTTCAATGATACATAATTCTTTATTTGATGTCTGTTGCGTGAGAGAGACAAACATTTAGGCATGTAAAGTGTGCAAGGTTGTCCAGTGACTCTTCATTATCACATGTTATGTTAAATTATTAGTCTGTTGACTATGATTCTGCCATCCCAATATCAAAAATGACCATCTCTTCTTGTTTCACCTTTAACCTGTAATCGGCCGGAAACGCTCATTTGCGCGCAGCTTTCGCGCATGCGCGAAAAAAATATTTCGAAATAAAAGTGTTTGTCTGCGATTTTGACCCTTATATGTACAGAATTTGTATGAAAACAAGGTCAGAATCGCTTGCGCCAACATCATTGATGATATGGCCACTAGTTTCATCCACCTGGCGACACCAGATTATTTTTAAATGATTTTTATCTGTGGAATCGAAATGTCAATTTTGCCGCAAATTGAAGCTGTCAATATTGACGCGTGTTCCTCAACTAAAACATCGTAAAACCTATTAATTTACGTAATTAACGCAAGTAATGTTGTTTGGGTGCATAGTTTATTGTTCTAGGAACGTGTTTCAGTCAATGAAATATACGATAGCTCAAAATTAATCAACAAAACATTGAATTCAAAATTCAAAATCGTGTTTTGTTACGAAATTTCCCTATTTTTCCTGGAATTTGCGGGCCTTTGACAGGTTAAATAAATTAAATTAATTGTTTATATGTATTTTTTTTTTAAACAAGAGGTGAAAATATTATTCGTATATGTATTACTTATTAGTTTTAAACCTTTCTATGTATTTGTATACAGTTGTACCATTCAAATTTGTATTTTATATAATACTAGCTGGTACCCGGCATGCGTTGCTATGCCATTTAATAAAAAAATTGTTTCTCCCTGCGTGTCCTTTCCCATTCGCCCCGTTCCCCTTCAGTCTCCCCTTCCTCTCCCGCGTCCCCTTCTCCTCTCGTTCCTACTCCGCCTCCTCACCTTCCCTTTCCCTACTCCACTTCCCCCCTTCCCCCGTCCCGCGAACCCCCCTCCCGAGTTTTCCTCCCCCCTCCCAGGTTCCTCTCCCCCCCTACCGTGAACCCCCTACCCAAGGGCCCCTCTCCTCTCCCGCATTCCATATATTCAGACCCGGTACATTCAGTTTTCAAACAGCTCGCGTGTCACCTATTGCAATTTTTTTATACAAATTTCATAATGTCGGAGTTCACCAGTAGTTTTATACAAACCTTGTCCTGACAATAACGAACACAAAAACAAAAGAATTATCCAATTTGGTGCAGTCGTTCTGAAGTTATGCGCGTACATACATTTCGGCGATTCATTTTTATTTATATAGATATACAGGGTGTAACTGTACCTGTGGATTTTAACCAGCGATTCTTGAGCATTTTTGGAATATATAATGTAGATGTGTCATTTTGCTGTCTGATAATATTTTTTTTTTTTCATTTTTTTTTCAATTATTTTTGGCTTTCATGGGTGTTCTAAGCCATCATTTAAAATTACAGAGAAAAGAGGTGAATTTATATATTAATTTTATTCAAATATTCAAATTTCAAAATTATATAGAAGATTGGAGTCGAGTTCAGACTTAGAAGAGATGAGATATTGAACGGAGGGGAGGCAATTTTAGATAACACTTGATAGAAGAGAGGATATTTATTTAGAGAGGGACAACCAAAAAATATTGATTCTAAAGTTTCCACATCTAGACCACAGAATTTACAATCTGGGGAGTCAAGGAAGTGAATTTTAAAAAGGTGAGAAGGAACGGAACAATGTCCTAAGTGAGGAAATAATTTTTTGGAAAAATCAGAGAATTTTTTAAACCATGATTTTGATGGGATAGTCCTTTGTATTGAGGCATAGCAGGCCCCCTTGGATTGATTAGCAATGTTCCGGTACTCTGTCTTTGATGATGGAAAAAATATTAGATAGGGGAATATGGTTTACGAGGGTAATGGTAGGATTGGACGCTCCTTGTTTTGTCAAGGAATCAGCAATATCGTTACCCACTATGCCAATATGTCCAGGAATGCAAATCAGAATTACGGTTAAAATAAACAAAAACAAAAAATTTACATCACACGTCACAACTGAGTAGTTGGGTACAGCCGAGCGGGTCAAGTGGTGATATGCACTCCGTCTCGTTCCAGCAGCACGGAAAGAGTAGGAAGAGAGCATATCACGTGATTTCGTCGCTGCACGTTGAAGTGTAATCAGTGGCGATGTGTGATATAAATATTTTTTAAATACATCCATTTGAATTTCGATTTTGTTTTCTTGAATGAATACAAATCTAGGAAGTGGAAATTAACCCACTTCGATAGATTCGATGTTGATGACAATGCATTCTATCAACTTTTGTGGCGCTCGCACACAAATGCATTTCTCTGAAATTGACTGCAGTGACATGATAAAAATAAATGTATCATAAAAAAAACTTTGTTTTTACATGTTGATTTTTTTGTTGTTTTTAGTTGAAAAAATTAAAATATTTTACAGCAAAAAATGACATCTATTTTTTTTACTCAAAATATGCTCGGGAATCGACCGAAAAAATCCTTGAGGAACTTGCTGTTATGTACACCCTATAAGTATATTTATAAATTATGTCGTTTAATTTGAAATCATAAAACAAAATTCTTAATTAAATAAAATAATATATATCTATAAAACAATCAAATCTAATTTAAAACAAAATGGCACTGATTGACCATTTGATGAATGTTACATTTAAATTTTTGTGCACTCGAATCTGTAATTTAAAACAAAATGGCGCTGATTGACCCTTTTATGAATGTATTATTTGAAAATCTGTGAATCACTCAAATCTATAATTTAAAACAAAATGGCACCTATTGACTATTTGATGAATGTTACATCTGAATATCTATGGAACACTCAAATCTATAATTTAAAACAAAATGGCACCGGTTGACTATTTGATGAATGTTACATTTGAATATCTGTGGAACACTCAAATCTCTAATTTAAAACAAAATGGCACCTATTGACTATTTGATGAATGTTACATTTGAATATCTATGGAACACTCAAATCTATAATTTAAAACAAAATGGCACCTATTGACTATTTGATGAATGCTACATTTGAATATCTATGGAACACTCAAATCTATAATTTAAAACAAAATGGCACCGGTTGACTATTTGATGAATGTTACATTTGAATATCTGTGGAACACTCAAATCTCTAATTTAAAACAAAATGGCACTGATTGACTATTTGATGAATGTTACATCTGAATATCTATGGAACACTTGAATCTATAATTTAAAACAAAATGACACTAATTGACGACCATTCGATATTTGAATATTTGGGAAACACTCGAATGTATAATAATTGATGAACTTTAAAAATAAAATAATCTGGTTATGCAATGTAAATATGAAATTAGATTGAATATTATTTAAGAAAAAAATATATATTATGCCTGAATGTGGATGATAGTTTTGTCCTGCAAGTTGAAATTAACATAAAAATCATCAAACCTTGTCCATGAGGGGATAAGCAGACAATATTGAGGTCTACAAAATTACTAGGACATTAATTTCAACAAGTTAATACATAGACATACGAATATTAATAGACCAGAACTTAAAGGTGAGGGGAAGAAACCAACTACAGCGGGGCGCAGAGCGGGAAGATGAATTCGGTGATATGTGATTCGTCAATAACTCAATCTGAGAGTATATGGGCATCTCGCATTATAATATCACCATTTAGTTCTTAAAAGTAAACTCTGCTCTTTAATGAATAGACCTTTTTTACATGGGAGCGCGAATTGCTCGCAGCGAAATGAACAAATTTACAAATTTCAAATACAGCAAAGTAAAGTTCGCCTATTTTCATAGTCCAATATTTTGTTGACGTATTTAGTTAAGACACTTTTACAAATGTTTCATAATTTACTTACCCCACAAAACAGCGACGAGCACACACCATGTGTCTCGAGTGATAGTGTGTGTTACAAAAACGACCATATTATGTGATCTGAATAAGCTTATAATAAAGTAAAATAATGCTTGCCTATGGAATGTAATACGACAATTGGGTTTATTCTCTTTTTCACTTCTATTTTTACACGTTTTCAAAACACAAGCCACTATTTTTGCCGTGTTATTTTGTAAAATGCACCGATGAGTGCTCGACGCTGGCTCGCAGAAGAATGATGACGTCACATTTTTTAGATTCACGCGAAGCCATACTGAAATAATACGCTTTTATCGCTTAGGGCAGGTCTATTAATATTCATATGTCTATGAGTTAATATAAATATATTATGACCTAGCTAAGGTCCCCGGCATTGCCCAAGCTTTACACAGAGTTTTTCGAAATCAGATGTAGACATTGACAAAGTTTCATTAACTCTCTGAATAAAACTGTAGATTTGTACGAAAATCAAATCCACACGACCAGACATTCTTTTTTATATGAATAGATGTAGATATTTTTAATGTGAAAACTGAACAAGAGTTGGAACTGCTCCCAAGTATCTGAAGCCAATGGGACTGCTACATCCTTATGTTTTGAGGTGAGGAAGGAAACATCGGGATATACTATTTAGATCTGGTCATCAAACACAGCAAAAGCCATTCAAGAAAATTTCATTTCTGCATGGTGGTTTTTCACCAGGGCGATATTGAGAATGTCTACCACTAAGCCATGGAGACCGTCATCTTATTTTTGTTAATTTGGACAAACTTTTCAACTTTCGGGACATTTGTATATGTATCTACTTGAACGTAGAATAAATTAGTTGTTTTCGTTTTGTTCAAATAACATGCACACCGTACGTTGCATGTCTTAGTCTGTAGGCACAGTACGGAAAACACAAAACTTGTATATACAATTTTTACTATTAAATGACTAGACATAATTTACTTTGTTTTATTTTTCTATTTGCTTTTGTACCCAGCTTATTGATTTTCTGATTTATTTATTTATTTAACGCCCGAAAGGCTTTTACATTTTGGTAGTACAAATAATTATTGACAGATTATTTTTAAACATATACAGAAATAATAAAAATAAAATTTGATAAAAAAGCACACAAGTCATAAAAATACAGCGATTTCATAGGTTTTCAGAAAAACAGATATGTTTAGGAATAGTTTTGGAATAAGTTTTTTACAAGATCAACAAAATTCGCCAACTAACTAACTAACCATCACGCCGTTTCCCCGCAGGGGTAGGCAGAGAGGACGGACCGCCAAACATCCCGGTCTTGGCACATATTCCTTGCCTCGTTTACATTCATACAACGTCTCATACATTCTCTTCTATTATTCTGACTCTTGACATGGCCCGACTCAAGTATCTGATTCACTTGGTCGTGCCATGTCTTTCTTGGGCGTCCTCAACTTCTTCTACCATTCACATCTGCGTCATATATTCTCCTTACACTCCTTTCCTCGTTCATTCGCTCTACATGCCCAAACCATCAGAGCGTTCCTTTCTTGATCTTACTCATCACGCTTACATCAGCCTTGCATTCTTTGCGGATTTCCACATTTCTCACACGATCATACATGCTTTTACCACACATACGCCTCAGGGATCTCATTTCTACAGCGTTCAGTCTACTTTCATCCTTCCTCTGCCAGTTCCATGCCTCACTGCCATACATCAGGGTAGGTACCAGTACTCCATTATGGACGGCTAGTTTCGCGTCTTTGGACAGTTTTTTGTTGGTGCCAACGGTGTTCAGTCCTCCATTAATAGAGTTACCTGCATTCACCCTTCTTTCAATATCGTCAATATAAATATGTCAATATCACCTAAGTACTGATTTCCCGTAGTGTGAAATCGTTGTATCGGAGAGTGGGCAATGTAGTTCCGCTTATGAATGTTGCAGTAGAATAGTGTATTTTGTCGTGTAGTTACTGTCGGTATTCATAAGTTTATGAGTTGCAGTATTTCGCAGCAGTCAAATTTAGAGTTCAGTATTTTGAATAGAAATGTTACGTCGTTTATTTTACGCCTGTCTTCTAGTGTGTGTATTTTTAGAATATTTAATAATAAATTATATTTCAAGTCTTCTAGTGGGATATTTAATTTAAAATTTATAAAATGCAGAAATTTTTTCTGTATTCGCTCAATGTCATTAATGTGAATTTTGTAAGATGGAGACCAAACTACCGAGTTATATTCCATTAGGCTTCTAACTAGAGATACATATAATAATTTAATGACTTGTATGGAATTAAAGTTTTTGGTTGTTCTTAATACGAAGCCTAGTGTTTTCATACCTTTGTTTACAATTTGGTGGATATGATTGGCGAAACATAGTTTTTCATCCAAAATAATTCCAAGATCTCTCATTTCCGTGACTCTTTCTAAAGCTGTGTTAGTGATGGAATATTCAAATAGAACAGGGTTTTTATTTCTGAAGAAAGTCAAGGTTTTGCACTTTGTACTAGTAGCATGTGAACCTGAAAAATCACAGAAGAGTCTAAAAAATCACAGTAGAGTCTGTACTAGTGTGCAAACCTCTGAAAAATCACAGGACAGTCTGAAAAATCACAGGAGAGTCTGAAATATCACAGGAGAGCTGTACTAGCATGTAAACCTGTGAAAAATCACATGAGAGTCTATACTAGTTTGCAAACCTCTGAAAAATCACAGGAGAGTCGTACTAGCGTGCAAACCTCTGTAAAATCACAGGAGAGTCTGAAAAATCACAGGAGAGCCGTACTAGCGTGCAAACCTGTGAAAAATCACACAAGAATCTGTACTAGCGTGGTATCTGCCCACCAGTTGCATGGCAGGCCGGATAGGGAGAGAATGATTGAGGGAGTTTTGACTTTGACTTCTCCAGCCGTACTCTTACACCGCATTAGGAGGGATGAACTCATATGTCCGTCACTCCTGGACAAACAATCCTACAGATTCCTAACCATCCCTAATACCCTTTTCCTTCCCAGAACTTCCCCTCCGTCCTTTCTTAAAAAGACCTGTATGGAGCAAATGTAAAAAAAAGGAGCGTGCTTTAGACCACACGACTGAAGTAACACTACAAGACAAACCTCGCCCCATGAACACAGGTATCCCTGCTAAGTTACCAAACGTAGCGAACGGGTGACATTTGACATTGGTGTGAAATATGACCTTGGGGTGACCTACGATCTTGGGGTGACCATCCTTATCCTTATCACTCCCCAAGTCAAGCGTACGTAAAGGCACGACCATTCGCCTAGCAATCGATCACCGTTCGCATCGATTACCGTTCGCATGACATTTTTCGTAACAATCACCACTTTTCGTAATGCATTCACCAGCTTACCCCCCAAGTCGAGCGTGCGTAAAGAAGTTTTACTTAAAAAAAAAAACATTGGGAAAAACGTAAGGTGGGCCATTTTTAAATTTTATATTTCGAAAATTATATTTTTATTCCGATTTATAAAGTTTTAAAGCGTATCACCTTCCAATAACAATTTTTAGTTTTCGGATACGTTCAGAAATATTCCATTTATTTTAAAATTATGACCCTCTGAAATAATAGGGTGGAGGTCTGAGGGGTTAACATTAAAATAACCGGTTTAATCACAGGAGACCATATTTGTCCCACCTCACACTCACATAGGTCTCATAGAAATCGTTGTGGCATCCTTGCCATCATAGTGAGAAGTATGAACTAAACAGTATTGGAATGAGAAAACAACAGGCTTTATATTCAAATCTAAAAGATAACCACAAAATAATTCATTAAATAATCCATAAGCATTAAATAATTTTTAAGCACGGATTATGGAAATCACAATTCATTTCAACAATAACGACAAGAAACAACTATTTCGTACTTGGGTACACAAAATAAGTTATTAGGTTCTTAGTTTAGGTAAACTAAGTAATTCATTCGCATTTAGTTTGAAACGACTAACTAACTAACTAACCATCACGCCGTTTCTCCGCAGGGGTAGGCAGAGAGGACGGACTGCCAAACAACTCGGTCTTGGCACACACTCTTTGCCTCAGTCACATTCATACATCTTCTCATACATACTCTTCTATTATTCTGACTTTTGACATAGCCTGACTCAAGTATCGTGCCATGTCTTCCTCGGGCGTCCCCGACTTCTTCTACCATTCACATTCGCGTATGTTCTTCTTACACTACTTTCTTCGTTCATTCGCTCTACATGCCCAAGCCATCTGAGGGTCGCTTTCTTAATCTTAGGGGCTGTTCAAGTATTACGTAACGCACTTGGGGGGTGGGGTCTTGTGAAACGTTACTGTGCGTTACGAGGGGGGGTTCGAACAACGCATTACGTAACATGTTTTTCTTTATTTACTATATTACACATCTGCGTCATATATTCTCCTTACACTCCTTTCCTCGTTCATTCGCTCTACATGCCCAAACCATCGGAGCGTTCCTTTCTTGATCTTACTCATCACGCTTACATCAGCCTTGCATTCTTTGCGGATTTCCACATTTCTCACACGATCATACACTCTGCCAGTTCCACGCCTCACTGCCATACATCAGGGTAGGTACCAGGACTCCATTGTGGACTGCTAGCTTCGCTTCTTTTAACAGTTTTTTATTAGCGCCAACGGCATTCAGTCCACCATTAATGGAGTTACCGGCATTCACCCTTCTTTCAATATATCTATCAGCCTTCCCATCTCTCGTAAACATACTACCCAGACACACAAACTCATCCACCTGCTCCAAGTATTCATCATTCACAACTATATTACATACTGTTTTCGTACTCTCTCTTTCAAACACCATGACTTAAGACTTACATTCATCATTAACTCATTCTTCGTACAGGGTGGCCACAAAAAACGGATTTCAAAATTCCCTGATAATTCCAGGTTTTCCAGGGCAGTTTCTACATTTTTCCCTGATATTTTTAATTTGATATAAGGGGATATCGTTCATTAGATAAATAATAAAGGGAATTCCGTCATCTATAGCATTTATTATTTCTTTGCATCACAATAATCTATTAAAAACAAAATACACTTGTTAAAAATTTATAATATTTCGCCTGAAGACTTTGTTCAAGCTTTTGAAACGATAGATAGAGATATAATCATTAAAAAACTATCTAAAAATGGAATAAAAGGAAAGGCATTGAAACGGTTC
Source organism: Limnephilus rhombicus (assembly GCA_929108145.2). Classification (NCBI taxonomy): domain Eukaryota; kingdom Metazoa; phylum Arthropoda; class Insecta; order Trichoptera; family Limnephilidae; genus Limnephilus; species Limnephilus rhombicus. The sequence continues at coordinate 24,499,583 of OV815299.1, read as the reverse complement.
AAGGATTATTTAACTAATAGATATCAAACCACAAAAGTGGGTCAGACAATCTCCGAACCAATGAAGATTACATCGGGAGTACCACAAGGGTCTGTTCTCGGACCTATTCTTTTTATAATGTACATTAATGATATGGTAAAAGTATGGCAGACGACGCATTGATATATATAGCAGGAGAATATTATGAACTCATAATGAATCATTTAAATGAAGACCTTCATAATATATCAATATGGCTGAAGAAAAATAAACTAAAATTGAATGTAAACAAAACTAACATTGGAAAACGAGTAACGCAAACAAAAAAGACATATTGATAGACGATGAAGTTTTGAAAGAAGTATTTGAAATTAAATATTTGGGAGTAATAATTGACTCCAAATTGACTTTCGCTCAAAATACAAAAACCAATTATTAAAAAAATTTCCAAAAAAAATTTGCTGTTGGGAAGAATAAGAAGATTCCTTGACACGGTCTCCAGTAACAATGTGTTCAACGCATTTATTGTACCACACATAAATTACTGTAGCAGCGTTCTATTCTTAGCCAACGACGGATTAATGAAACATATGAAAATTCTACAAAACAGATCTATGAGGACTATATTGAAGAAAAATAGGTACACTTCAGTCAAGAAAATGTTGAAGGAGTTAAATATCTTGTCATTTAAACAAATTATTTACTTCAATAAGTCCTATATTGTTATCTACAAAATAATCAATGGCCATACGTCTATTGAATTCCTAAGAAAAATTAATAAAACTACAAAGCAACTACACGAGACGAGGAAAAGAAATAAACTAAGAACTAAGACTCCCTTCAGGAAAAAAAACACAGAGTCAAAAGCCATTGATGTACGGAGCATTGAAGATATTTGGAGAATTACCAGAAGAAATAAAATTGGAAGAGAGCTTAAAGGCATTTAAAATTAAATTGCGAAGATATGTGATTGATTTGGTATAGATGTGTTATTTTAAGTGTATGTATATATAAGGATTGTATTAGGACCTTTGATTATAGGACATAGATAACATGTACCTATTTAAAATACCGCAATAAATCAACTTTGGGGTTGCACAAATTGCAAAATAAAGAATTTAGTTTTATTTTTGGAATTCCCTGATATTATAATTTTTTTTTAAATTCCATGACATTTCCCTGATAATTCCAGGTTCGGTAAAATTCCCTGATAATTCCAGGTTTTCCAGGTCTTGTGGCCACCCTGTCATACATACTTCGTTCATCCTAGATACGAGAGACTGTAGATCATAAATAAACAAACCACCCACCTGTAGATCTTCCATAGTTTTTTTTTTATTTTTATATTAACTCCACACAGGAGGTCTTGAGGAAAATAATTTCCCTCAGGGCCTATGTGTGGAGGGTCTTTTTGAGGAGAGGAAGGAATGAACATTGGTCTTGAAGAGACCCATGTTATAGGAAGGAGAGGCCGGCAAATCATTTCACAGCCGAGCTGTTGAACACAATAGTAGGGAGGCGAAGCAGGGATTTTGGGATTTACTCAAGCGCGTCAGATTAACTAAGGGGAGATACCTCACGACCTTGTTATGGACTACCACCATATATGAACCCATAATATTGGTGGGTGCGGCTAGGACAACCGATCAGATTAGTAAAAAAAAATCGATCCCTGTAGTTACTCGAGCGTGTCAGATTAAGGTAATCTGAGTTAATTACATGCAGAAAAGTTTACATTTCAATAATCTGACGATTTGAACGTAACGTAAGAAAGTTAGCGAGTCACAAAGTTGCAAATAAAAAAAGTCACGTGGATTTACACGAGCGCGGTTAATTTTTTTTTTATTTTGAAGGAAATAATGTAAGGATCATGGAAATAATATAATCTGACGATTTCCACATGCCGAAGTGGCTAAACTTTGTATTTCCCCCTCCGCGCTTCGGTTCCCTTCTTAAGGGCACTTGTTCTCTAGGTAGATATATTCTGTCGCAGCCATTACGTCAATGGTCGCAGCCAGAGCCTAATTAACCGTTGGGTCGCGCGTTCGCATTCGTAGATTTACAACGCTTTGGTTAATTCATTTTGTAAAGAAGTTTAATAAGTGAAATACAAAATATTATTTTTTGTTCATTGTATTTATTTTTTGTTCATTGTTCTATTCATTAATAAAAATAACAACAAAAAATCTTTTTTTTTTTAAACCGTCAGATTAAGAAAATCCCTTCATATAATCGTCAGATTATTGGTCAGCACAACAAGGACACCACGCTGAACCTTCTGTATAAAAATCTGACGAGCTCGAGTAAGTCAAGGTCACGATTTTTTTTTACATCTTTAAAAATCAGCCATGAGTTTAGGTTACGTCCAAATCGTCAGATTATTGGAATGTAAACTTTTCTGCATGTAATTAACTCACTTTACCTTAATCTGACACGCTCGAATAAATCTTTTTTTTTTCAATTTTCTACCTCTTCATACGGCCACCCCCACCACTCAAGTCGTCAGGTTAATATCTCCCCGTTACCAGAAACACGTAGGGCGTATACGCTATTAAAATCTGACGAGCTCGAGTATGTCATGGTGACGATTTTTTTTTACATGTTTGAAAATTTATACTCGCTCTCCCCACCACTGGAATGGCATACATCATATAAACTTTTTTTCTTTTGAGCATCTAATCTTTGCAATCCAATAGGTCCCCACGACGCTCGAGTAACTACCCATTTAGCATCAATGCCTCCCCTACTACAAGAACGGGTCGAAGAAACGACCAGTTCTCATGTGACAAATGTCAACCGTGTACAAATGTTGGGCACGTGTTCAGCGTATTTCCCGACTATGCACCGGTGCCGAAGGGATCAATGATGCTAGTTCCTCGGAGCATCTTCCATTGTAATACCGGTAGAACAAGGATAGCATTCCCACCCGACGCCTGTGCTCTAAAGATTGCAATCAGTCTGTTAAGATGGGAGAATCTATCAAACGGACCGCCCGTTTCTGCACAGAGTCGAGGGTATTTTTCAGGTATTTTGGAGCTCCAGACCAGAGGTGGCTGCCAAATTCAAACGTGAGGCGCACTTGCGATTTGTACAGGGTTAGCAGTTGTGCACTATTAAAGTATCTGTGGGCCCTATACAGTACGCCCAGTTTCTGGGAGGCTAACTTTACTCTGGCTTCGATGGAGCCCCCATACCTGAGCTGGTCACTTAGGGTTACACCAAGCATATCAATGGAGGGCCTGTTCGGAAGATTACTTCCGTTGAAAGAGACTAGATTTTCATTTCGATACCTTTTAGACGTAATCAGACAAGATTGGGTCTTTGAAACATTAAATTCAACGAGATTATTTTTACCCCAAGAGAAAACACTCTCGAGGTAACCATCCATTCCTTGCTTCAAAGCCCTACGAACTGTTGGAGTTTGTGAGCCCTTTGGGGGCTTGTCAAACAAAAAGCTATCATGAACTGTACTGTCATCCGCATAACAGTGAATTGGTGCACATGACAAAAGGTCGTTGATGTGCAATAAAAACAAAGTCAGAGACAGAACCGATCCCTGCGGGACGCCAGCATTTATCGGGTGTGAGGAAGAGGTGAAACCATCGACTACCGTCTGAATCGACCTCTCCCTCAAGAAGTCGGCAATCCAAGTACACAAGGATGCGGGAAGTCCGTAAGAATGCAGTTTGTTGACAAGTCCTCAGTGCCAAACCAGGTCAAAGGCCTTGGAGATGTCCAGTGCAACCGTTTGGGTCTCACCGAAACGTTCCAGGCATCGCCCACAAACATGCGTCACATAAGCGAGAAGATCACCGCACGAGCGGTTCCGCCGGAATCCGTATTGACGGTCGTTAATAATTTTGTTCTTCTCGAGGTATGTGAGCAGTTTGTCGTTGATCACACGTTCCATCACCTTAGACAGAACTGATGTGATCGCTATGGGGCGGTAGTTGGCCGGGTTGGAGCGGTCACCCTTCTTTGGAATAGGATGGATAACCGCTTTTTTCCAACCAGAGGGTACAGAGCCAGTCTTCAGGGACATTTTAAAAAGCTTTGTCAAAATTGGAGTTATTTCTGCAGCGCACCTCTGCAGTACCAGGGCAGGTATTCCGTCAGGCCCACTAACTTTATTAACATTAAGCCCTCGTAAAACATGGAGTACTTCCCGATGCCGGATCCTCAGCTTTTTCATACGAAAACCGCAGTGAGGAACCGACGGCGGGACAGCACCTTGGTCATAGAGGGTTGAGTTATCCGCAAACATTTTACCTAATAAGTTAGCCTTTTCGGTGGCGGTGTTTGCTAGTGAGCCGTCAGGTCTGGTAAGAGGCGGCAGACTGGATTTGCAGAAATTGCGACCTATTGAGCCCCGCAAGCGACCAGAATTGCCTGCTGCCATGCGGGCATGCAGCCAGCTTTCTGCTGATCTGCTGGACGTGCTCAAATTTTGATCTATTTATGATTCTCTTGGTTTCCTTCGCCATTTTGTTGTAAGCTGTTCTGTCTTCGGATGTTCTAGACGTGTTGTAGGCTCGGTAAGCTGCGTTTTTTCGTCGCACTGCTTCAGCGCATTGTCGACTGAACCACGGCTTTGAGCCTACACCAGTTTCCTTAACAGTAGATTGGATGAAGCCATCCATCGCGGATGTGATGACTTCACCACATTCACAATCTGTGCACTCACACTTCACCACTCTGGGCACATCTTGAGGGATCCGAAGTCCGAAAACAGCTTTCCCGTGGTCAGCTGACCACGGGAAAGCATTAAAATGTGCCCGCAGACCGAACCAATCTGCTGACCTATAGTGCCACACTTTTCTCTTCAGCCTCTCGTTTTGTGGTCTGAAGTTTACAGGGATTGATGTCGTCACCAGGCAGTGGTCGGACGATCCTAAAGGCGCTGTGACTTGTAACCGTGTGGCACAGTAGTTAAAAATAGGTCTAACAGATTGGAACAGTGAGAAGGTACATAAATTGTCTAGGTTTTTTGTAAATTGGTTGAAATAATAATATATCTGGCCAAGTGGCAGCGGGCAGCGTGGTGTGGATTTGATTTTACAGATGGCGTTGGTTATAGAGGTTACGTTAGCCACAGCAACGTGTGGCCGGGTCCGCTAGTAAATAAATAAATCTAAGTAACCAATATGGAAAATAAAACTTTTCAAAACAAAATGTCTAGAAATTGTTATAGTTGATGCCCAAGAAATATTGAGCTCTTGATTCGCTGAGTGCCTGCCGCCCGCGACAGTCGCTTTTGAGACACCACCCGTTTTCGCTCCCGAACCGCTCTGTCTGGCTTGTGTTTACACAGCCAGACACCAGCTACTCACCTAGGCGCTTGCGCCGCCAACTGCCTTTCTTAAGGCACAAATAAGAAGAAGGACGACCTGGCACCACCGAGACCCGACGACGACAAGACAACCCCCACCATTCTAAAGAGGAAATACCGGACGCCTTCCGCGCGAATGTTTCCCGCGCGGCTCTTTTCCACCTACCCAGAGGACTCCACCCGCCAATACCGGACCAAGACTTGGACAATTAAAGTCCCCAATCCCCAGCCAGAACAGCCACTGCAGCCCCATCCCGCTGACCCGAGGACAAAGCCGGCAGCCATCCCCCTACCGCCCCCTAAGATGCCCGAGACCGCCCCCCCAGCAGCCGGACCAAGCCGCCCCCCAGTAGGCCCAGCCTCGGGCTACGCCCCCCCCACAGATTCCAGCATCCCGCCCAGGAGATGGAGACGACCCGCCAGGAGGAAGACTGGATGAAGCCGACCAACACCGTGAAGAGGCCCCTTTCTCCGCAGGAACCCCGGGCGGTTGTTGTCGGCAACCGCTTCGGCAACTTGGGTGAGGTATCGGAAGGCGGTGGTGCGTCGCATGCAAAACGCGCCAATACTAACAATTTTTCTTCTTCCGCAGGTACCAGCGGCCAAGCAGCGGCAAGGAAAGATCGCGTCCCCCCGGTAGTGATGACCCTGGGGACCCTCACACACGGGCAGGTCACCTCAGCGGTGCAGGGCCACATCGGGAACCTGAATTTTAAAATTCAATATCGACCAGGCGGGAAGGTAAACATCCTCCTACAGAGCATGGCGGACCACCGCGCCCTCACCAACGGGCTGCGAGCGGAAGCACGCGGCTTTCATACGTACACGGCAGAGGCGGAAAAACTGAAGAAGGCGGTCATCAAGGGCCTGCCAAACATTGAGACGGAGGAGATTGCGGCGGACCTCACGGAACAAGATTTCCCCCCGGTAAAGGTCACCAGGATGACGACCGCCGCAGCAGAGTACCCGATGTACCTGGCCACCTTCAATAAGGAAGTGAACATGGGCCAGCTGAGGGCGGCAGTAAAGTACCTCTGCCACTGCAGGATCCGCCTGCAAAAACACCGCAGCAACTACCTGCAGCACGGGACACAGTGCTACCGCTGCCAGAACTTCGGGCACGAGTCCCGCAACTGCTCACACACCGCGAGGTGTGTGAAATGCCTAGTGGAGCACGCCTCTGCCGAGTGCCCCAAGACCACCAGGGACGAGCCCGCCGCGTGCTGCAACTGCGGGGGCCCCCATCCCGCCAACTACAGGGGTTGCCCAAAGAGGGTGGCATACGTTGCCGCGATCCAACAACACCAGCGACAACCCCGGCGAGAGGCGCCAGGAAGCCGGACACATCCTCATGCGCATCAGACGACGAGGAATGATGGACGCACCTGGGCCCATGTAGCCGGAGGATCCTCAGGCCCCCAACATCACGAGGAGCAGCACCAAGAGCAGCCCCGCACACAGCAGCCCGCAAGAGAGGCAACCGCCGCAGATGATGACGCCGCACTGATGATGGCCCTGCTCCAGGGACTGATCCGCGTGCGACCCCAACTGGCCGTTTGCAACAACGAGCTTGAGAAGGCTGTGATTCTTATGAATCTCATCACGTCCACCATCAATGTCTGATCCCCAGATGGTGAACGTCCTCCTGTGGAATGCCCACAGCATCCGTTTTAAAATTGACGAATTGCTCGCTCTGGCAAACAATACTAACATTGACATTTTTCTCATTACAGAAACTCATCTCAAACCCGACATTCCCCTGAGAGTGCCCGGCTTCGAAGTACACCGAGACGACCGACCGGAGGGCGCAGGCGGAGGCACCGCCATATTCGTTCGTCAAACCATCACATCTACAAGAATCCCTACTCCGAAGTTGAAGCATACTGAAGCCACGATTATCGAAGTCACCATAGAGGAAAGAGCGCATACCATCATCGCCGCCTACTGCAACCATCCCAACCTACTGGTAAGAGAAGATCTCGACAAATTACTTAATTTGCGCCCTATTGTCATCTTAGGAGGAGATCTGAACGCCAAGCACAATTATTGGAACAACTACAGAGGCAACGCGAATGGGAAAACGCTCTTTTCACATATGCAAACGCACAACTACACGATAATGGCGCCGGACAAACCGACTTTCCACTCAGCACGTGCAATGTACCCAAGTACTCTGGATATCGTACTTGAGAAGAACGCCAAGACCATCTCGCCATTGCGCACGCTGGACGAACTGTCGTCGGACCACCTGCCCGTGAGCTTCAATATAGGAGGAACGACTTCAAGCAGCCCCAGAAAGCGGCGAAACTACAAGGACGCCGACTGGGAAGGATTCAAAAAAGAGATTAACGAACGAATACATCTAACGTCGGCAACCCTGCGCTCAAAGGAAGAGATCGACGAAGCCGCAAGCACTCTGACCGAAATCATCCAACTTGCACAAGACACCTTCACCCCCCTCAAAGACGAACAGACATACACGATCAAGCTTCCCGAGTACATCTTATCGCTCATTAAGGAGAAAAATCGCCTGCGACGCATCTACCATCACACGCGCGACGGCTACCTCAAAACGGCCTACAACACACTACAGCGGGAAATCAAGCAAGAGATCACCGACCTCAGTCGCGAACTTTGGACGAAGAAAGTTACGTCACTCACGCCAAAGGACAACAGCCTATGGAAAATGGCAAAAGCGCTGAAACACGAGGATCACGCGATTCCCCCGCTAGAAAAGCTAGACGGATCAGGGCTGGCACTCTCACTCGAAGAAAAAGCAAACGCGCTCGCCGATGGATTCGAGAGAGCCTACGCAGCCACGGACGGCCTATCCGACCCGGAAACGGATCGACTAGTAGAAGAGTCTCTACGAAACCTCGAACAAGCCGAGCAGACGAACGCCGCCGATATCCACTTCAGCACACCGAGCGAAGTAGCCGTCATTATCAGGCGATTGAAAACAAATAAGGCGCCGGGAAGCGATCAAATACATAACATCCTACTGAAACATCAACCTCAGAAAGCCATCATCTTCATCACCAAACTGTTCAATGCCTGCCTCACCATCGGACATTTCCCTGAGATCTGGAAAACGGCGACCGTGCTGCCCTTTTCCAAGCCAAATAAGGACAAGAAGCAGCCAACTATCGGCCGATTAGCCTACTCTCCACGCTGAGCAAGGTATTTGAACAGGTGATTCTCAACAGACTCTTACCACACCACGAAGACACTTTGCCAGACGAACAATTCGGATTCAGGAAAAGGCATTCCACCACCCATCAGCTATCCAGAGTAGCGGAATTCATCGCGAGAAGATTCAACGAAAATCGCTACACCGCCGCTGCATTGCTAGACTTGGAAAAGGCATTTGACACCGTTTGGATAAAAGGGCTTCTGCACAAACTTCACAGACTGAACACGCCCATATACCTAACGAGAGTGATACAAGAATACCTCAAGAACAGATCCTTCCAAGTCTTCATCAGGAACGCGCTGTCGACACTACGTGAGATTCCAAAAGGCGTGCCTCAGGGAAGTCTACTGGGACCTCACCTCTTCAACATCTTCACGCACGACATCCCCCATGACGAGAGATGCAACCTTTCCATCTATGCAGACGACGTCAAACTTTACGTTTCCTCGACGCAAGCAGACATGGCAGCCATATACCTACAGAGGGCGCTCGACACACTCGTAGAGTTCTACAGAAAATGGCGCCTCAAACTGAACGAGGCGAAGACCGAAGTCATTATGTACTCGAGGAAAAATAAAATAAGAACACCAGACGTCAACATCGAAATGGGAGGACACGTCCTAGAATGGAAAGATGAGGTCGTCTACCTGGGCCTCACAATGGACTCACGTCTCAACTGAAAATCTCACGTAGCCAAGATGCACGTGAAAGCCAAAAAGGCAGTCGGCGCGATGAAGCCAATCTTCAACAGAAGAAGTCCGCTACTTCCCAGAACCAAACTCCTGATCTACTACTCGCTCATTTGACCGGTACTGACTCATGCTATCCCCGTGTGGGGCAGCATCTCCCACTCTGACCACACAAAACTACAGACTTTACAAAATCTCTGCATTAAAATCACGTACAACACAAGACTCAGAACAAACTTGAAAAAACTACATGCAAGAGAAGAAATACCGACCTTATTTGAATACACACACAGACTGACCGACCGATTTTACAAGTCACTTCAACATAGTAAAAATAAACTCATCAAAGAAATCGGTCAATACAATGCACCTAGCGATCTCCCTTTCAGGTACAAACACAGACTACCCAAACATATTCTGATGGACCTTAATCACATTTGGCACAACCCTGAATCAGACGCGGATGACTGAGCGATCGGTAGGTATTCCCAATCACCAGACCCCTCCTCACAACTTATGTCTATATATCTATGTATATATTTATATAATAATATTTATTTTATCTATATGTATGTAAGTTTATCCTAAAAATTCCCATAAAGTATATATCACATAAAAACAGATACCCACACCCATCACCACAAAATGCAGGATTTTATCTACTGAAATCACTGAAGGCCGCACAGTTTCATGTTGACTATCGGCCGACTCCTTCCGGATAAGGTTTTTCATGGTTTCCTTATTCCCAAAGGCAAATGCGGAGGAGCACCAAACAAAAGGACATGACCGACTCCTTCCCACTCCCAACATAACACAAACACATACGTATGTATATATTTTTTCCCGGGCTAAATTCAATTGCTTTGTAGAGCTAAGCGAAACATGCAATTTTAGTAGGGTTTTTTACATAACAATTTTTCCCTACCGACAAAACACATGACCTCTAAGTCTATAATAGCCAGGTACTATTTTTAAATACCCACATGAGGTAAAAATTGCAAGGCGCATATGACGCCGTTCTATTTGTATAAAGAACATTAACTTTAAATTCAGTAAATTTAAATGATTCATCTCCTCAAGATACATAAGAATCTAGAAAATGAAAAAAAAAATGCCCAAGAAATACAAAAGTTTATTATGTAAATAAAAGGAATACCTTTGCCAAGGTGGTACCCCCGAAATCTAGGGAAAGTTCGCCTCGAAATCTAGGGAAATAATTTTTTTGGGCATAACATCCCTGCCAGTACCATCGCGGGCAGGGGCGTATATCTCTTTAGTAACCTTGTAACTCCAAAAAAGATCGGGATGCATAGATGAACTGAATTGTAGATAGTAAACGGAAATGACAAAAATACGCCATTGAACCAGTATATCCGGTTCGTGGGTTTATGATTATTGTTTGCAACTGTCAGTAAATTGTCGCGTTATACCAATACGTAAATATTTTGAATTTAAAATGTTTCTTGCCAAAGCGCTTCGAGGAAATTTGAAAAAGCCGTGCTGCGTTAAAGGCTGTGCTGACAGATATTCTATTCGACATAGATATCCCAACTACATAATTAAGGAAAGTCAGTTTCGTAAGTGGTCGTGGAGAATAGAATCGATTTTATTACAAATCCGATGCTAGCAAAAGGAACTTCAGTTTGTGGGTCTCATTTTACAATACGTAGTAAACACACGGTAAACGGCGCAATAGAAAAATGTGCCTTGCCAACACTACATCTTCCCGGCATTAGAAAATTCACAGATTTACCCAAGCCAACTGAAAAAAGGAAAAGGACAGTCAAGTGGAAGTTATGGCGACAAAAATGCAGGTGATAATCTTTCATCCGTTATTACAACGTTGTTTTTATGTTACATTTTGTCGTTGTTTGCCTAAAACTGAATTTATTTCTCATTGTAGACCCCAACTCGACAAAATCGCACAGCATTAAGTATTATGATGCCAAGGGACCACGATTGCGTCAAACATCAAAAAGGTATGTAATCTCAAATTGCATCATTATTTATTCAGATTTTATCGGCTTACTCCGTGTAGTTTGCTGAGGACAAAGCTGTGAAAATTAGTTATATTTCTTGAAAGGGAAAAATCAAGTAGTTTTTGTTCCCAAATTTTAGTTAACACATTAAATATATTTATTTCAGATTAAAACGTCAACGCAGGTACCAGCAGTGAGATTGTTCCTGCCGAAGGAGTCCCAGGAGTTAACGAAGGTATGTTCATTTAGTAAACTTAGGCACACTGAATTATAGGACGGTATGAGTAAATGAGCTTGCACCATTTCCAATGCCTTTAGGCGTCTACAGTACCTACCTGACCCGGGTTTTTGCTGCTAGGTAAGGAACAAACATACCTGAACGAAGAAAGTAGTGTAAAAAGAATATATGACGCAAATGTGAATGGTAGAAGTTGGGGATGCCCGAAGAAGACATGGCACGATCGAGTGAATCAGATACTTGAGACGGGTGTTAGGGTCCTTTGAATTGCCACAAGTTGGCTTATTTATTAAAGGGATTTAATTAAGGTGAGTGGACGAAATGGCTTTGCCGGTTAGTACCGGACGCGCCAGGATCTGATCCCGAGGAATCCTCAGCATCAGACCCGCCAAATCGACCAGCACAGCGGTAGAGCAGAGATCCCCCCTCCCAGAGCGGGGAATTAAGTTCTAAGATGTCAGGCATAGGCAGGAATTACCAGGTTTTGTAAATAAAATAAGGTTAATTATAATTGGACTAACCGTATAGGTTTATTTCAAATATTGCAAATAATAATACAGATAGGAAAGAACTTACCCCCACAGACCATAACCGATAACTAAAGCTAAAGTAATCTGACTATTAACGCGGTCGTTTAGACGATGAGGGATCCTCCCGGAGACTAAGGTTGGTGCAACTGCCCACGTCCCACGGTGATGCGAGCTGACTATAATGGCGGCAGGAATCCTCTGGCCTCTGCAGCATGAGCAAATACTCCGGCGCGAGCAAATAAGGCTACTCCACGTCCCACGGTGGAGTAAGCTGGCGCGGATGGCAAACGATGTCCTCTGCAGCATGAGCAAATACTCTGGCGCGAGCAAATAAGGCTACTCCACGTCCCACGGTGGAGTAAGCTGGCGCGGATGGCAAACGATGTCCTCTGCAGCATGAGCAAATACTCTGGCGCGAGCAAATAAGGCTACTCCACGTCCCACGGTGGAGTAAGCTGGCGCGGATGGCAAACGATAAAGTCACGCACGTGTATCGTGAATTGATACACCAGGAGATTTCCTGGCGGAGATCGGGTAGAACATTATATTGGCCGGAAATCACACTAGCCCACGGTGTTTCTGGGACTAAAGGCAGGGGCGTTTACTGTCCAGAACGAAATTTCCTATTCCACGACAAAATACAATTCGGCCATTGTGTGAACACAACATTTATTTCCGGAGCGCGACTCGCGGGGTCGAAACCATAACGGGAACTCAAATAAACTTGTAACGGCACTATAATAACCGCCCGAACTTTACGGGAACTTCGAATCTCTCTGATTAGGCACCGATGCACTCCATCTTGCCCGATTCTCTCCCAAAAACTCTCACGGCCTCCGGCGGGCCTTACGCCCGCCGGGGGAAGTGCCACCATCCCATTTCCGCTCCTCTCTGGTGTTGCCAGGATGAAAAACAATAGACAATGCTATCGTGCCGCCTCATAGATTCCAGTTCTTACTTAAAACGACAATTAACCTATGTTTTATACATAACATTACCCCGCTCGCCCCCAAGGTGTTTGCCCTCAAACACAAGGAGAACAAAAGAAAAGCCTGAGCTAAGAGATACCCTAACTTGGTCTGATGGGTTCCTAAAAACATACATAAACATAATATCATAAAAATGAGTTGTACATCAGAAAAAAAAACAAAACTACCAGCAACAGTATGCTTGCAAATGGGTGCGTGACAAAATCAGTCGCGCCCATCATGCTGAAGACATGATGGTAGAGTCTGCGACGCATCCATTCGAAGTTAGACAATTAGATATTATTAAATCAGTACTTAGAGTTAAAGACCTTAATTGTAGACAATTTGTAGACAATAAGAAGATACGTGAACGGGGCCCGTAATCACCCACAGCATATAAGACGCTGGGTGATGTATTCTGACTCTCGTCTGGGACTACCGTAGACGTAGCATCTATAACAGAATAGAACTTAATATTAGAATAGATATTATCACCAAGATATGACATCAATAAACATCCACACATTAAATATGCGTAAAGCATCACTGTTCAGAACACTTTTAAGTAAGCCAAAGTAGGCTATACACTTAGATGGTGTACCATCTGCACTTCAACACTGATTTTAAATCCATTCTGGATAAAAGAGTTCCTCTTTAGAAGAGCCTACCTATCTAACTCTCTAACTGGTCTCGTGGGATAAGTTTTTCTGACAGTTATATAATAGAAAACAAAATATAAGTTTATTAGAACATTTGTATATGAAATACAGGATATAACCAACCATTGTGACTGAATGGTGTTAAGGATAGTCATACAATCATCGCATGAATGATGCCAATTTATTTATTATTCAACCATTGTTAAAAATGGTGACAATAGAATGGTTAGCGACCATCGTAAATAAATGGTGCTATCAATAGTCAACAACCATCGTTAAAAAAAATGGTGCCAATTAATTAAGTATGTGACTTTTGTACCAGAAGGTGCAGTAGGTATTAGTGCATCGTAACTAATTACTGAAGTTCTCGCAGGAACTAATCAATCACACTCATAGCTTGGGAATTGATTAAATTCTTCAAATTAATGAAATTTCTGAATAATTATAGTAAGTTATTTTTATTGTTTAGCAAATGTAGTTAAAACATTATTAAATTGAGAACATATTGAAATTTTGGGCGAATACCTCTTAATGTTCTTAATTACGTTTATGCAATATAAAAGTATATGAACACAGTTCATATGAGATTGAACTTGGAATACACGAGGATATGCGGGTTCATATTATCGTATATTCCAAGTTGACAAAAACTTAGTAGGACAAATACAGAGTATTTTAAACTGTATGGACTCAGAATACAAAAGGATAAGCGGGTTCATATTATCGTATATTCCAAGTTGACAAAAACTTAGTAGGACAAATACAGAGTATTTTAAACTGTATGGACTCAGAATACAAAAGGATAAGCGGGTTCATATCGTCATGCATTCTGAGTTGACAAGGAAATAAACTTAAAGATAAATATAAACCATAGTGAACTTATTATATATATATATATACATATATGTATTTGTACTTCGAGGCATCTCATAATTGTACATAAATAACCTAACAAATCTTAATTATTATTTTAATGTGAAATTATACTCGAGTAATCAACTGGAGTAAGATTTTAATTTTCTACAAAAGACCACTTAAAAATTAATTATTTACTTATGTATTTTATGTCCAATACTGGTCAAAGCAATCCGGATGATCAGGCTGAACTGAAATGAGCTGTATTGAAGAGGTTTAAATTAAAGATAGCGCCTGTGAAGATGCTTTATGATAGCCGACTAAGCTGGTATGCTATCTGATTTAAGTATATCCTTAACATGAAAATCGCCTGTTACTTTTCCATTTAAGTCAGACAGGGTATAAATTAAATCTGACTTTTTCTGTACTACAATGTTTTGAACAAAACGAGGTGCCAATTTTTGTGAAAAATAGTTCAAAGCATTAGATAATACAAAATTCCTTCTCCAGACTACGTCTCCTACCTGGAAGGTAACGTTTCTTCTACGTAAATTATAGTGATTAGCGCCCTTTTTAAATGCCGTAAAAAGGGCGTTTGAAACTTGTTCATAAATTGATGACAGTCCATTTAATCTGTCGGAGTAAACTTTGAGATGAGAGGAATCTTGTGGACTGGATTCATCATCTGCCAATGGATTACGGTGGAGATCCCCATCTAATATTTGTTCTCTACCGTGCATAACAAAGAAAGGAGTAAATCCGGTAGTACAATTTACAGTATTATTCATTGCCGATTGAATTTGTGGGAGAAATTTGGACCAATTACGATGATCAGATTCCGTTAATATTGATAGTGCCGTGCCTAAAGTTTGATTGTATCTTTCAACAACATTGTTTTGAGGGGTGTACAGTGAATTGTAAAAAGGAGGGCTTATATTGTAGCTGTGTAATAGTTCCTTAAATTCTTTCGAAATGAACTGACGCCCATTGTCACATACAATGGTACGCGGTACTCCGTGTACAAGGAAAATATTTTCTTCTAAATTTTTAATAATACTTCTCGCGGTACCTTGACGTAACGGAAATAGCCAGGTATATTTAGAAAAAACATCCACGCATGACAATATAACGGTAAAACCTGAATAACTTCTAGGCAGAGGGCCTACCAGATCCACTGATAACATCTGCATAGGTCTCGTAACTTTTTTATAATTTGATGAAATTCCATTCGGCGGGGCTGTACTGATTTTGTGTGCTTTACAGACAGCACATTGATTCACAAATCTTTTCACCTCTTGGTACATTTTTGGCCAAAAGTAACGGAGTTGTAATTTTTTATAAGTCTTAAAGACTCCAGGATGACAAGCACGAGAGGATTCATGTGATTCTGACAAAATTTCCCTTCTATTTTCTAGTGGGACTACTTTTTTCCAAGACGTGTCTTCACAAAGAGGTAAACGTGTTTTTGTATGGCGAAACAATTCATTTTCGCGTATCTGGAAGTTTTGAAAACGCTGAGGAGAATCTATGCAGCCTTTCCAGATATCTGTGTACCACTTATCGGTGGACAAGTTCGCATCAATGACCGATATTGTAGCGAGGTCCATTCTTGAAAGCACATCCGGGACGATGTGTTGTGTGCCTTTACGGTGTATAACATCGAAGGAGAATTGTGAAAGGCGAGAACTCCAACGTGCAAGACGTCCACTAGGGTTCGATATAGATCCTAACCATTTTAAACTAGAGTGGTCAGTGATAACAGAAAAATGTGCCCCTTCTATATATGGTCTAAAATGAGTGACCGAGTCTAACACTGCTAACAGTTCTCGCTCCGTAATTCCGTAATTCCGTTCATGTGTATTTAAGCACCTAGAATAATAAGCAATAGGGTGGTCCATTCCCTCTATTGATTGCATAAGAACACCCCCTATACCGATATTGCTTGCGTCACAATGGATAGCAAATGGCTTAGTAAAGTCCGGACAACTAAGGACAGGAGCAGTCGTAAGTGCTTCCTTTAATTTATTAAACGCTGATTCAGCTTCTTCCGACCATTTAAATAAACTTACTCCTTTTCTTGATCCTGTAAGTTTCGATAAGGGAGCAGCTATGCTAGAAAATCCTTTTATGAATCGTCTAAAATAACCACATAAACCGAGAAAAGCTCGTATTCCTTTAGCATTTTTAGGAATTGGGAAATTTTTTATACTTTCAATTTTAATTGGGTCGGTGCGGAGACCTTTGGAATCGACCATATACCCCAAATATTTAAGTTCTGATTTACAGAATTCACATTTTTTTAAATTAATCGTTAGGCCTGCGTCTCTTAATCGTTCAAAAACTTTAGTTAGCAGTATAAAATGCGATTCTAAATCTTCCGACACTAAGATTAGATCATCCAAATAACAAAATGCGTTTTCATCGAACTCTGGTCCAAACAGAGCGTCTGCTAGTCTTTGAAGTTCACTCGGAGCGTTTTTTAACCCGAAGGGCATCCTAGTGAATTCGAACAAACCGCGACCGGGTACGACAAAAGCTGTCTTTTCACAAGAGTCTTCGTCCAGGGCGATCTGCCAAAAAGCCTTAGACAAATCTATTGAGCTTATATATCTGGCTCCACCGAGTTTATCGAGTATTCGAGAAATATACGGCAAAGGGTAGCTGTCACGGATCGTCAGATTGTTAATTTTTCTGGAATCGAGGCAAAAACGTCCCGTTCCATCTTTTTTTGTGACTATTAATACTGGACTAGACCAAGGTGAACGTGAAGGACGAATGACTCCTAATTTGAGCATTTCATCTACTTCCTTATCTAATTGTTTCTGTCTAGCAGGAGAAAGAGGGTAATATCGTTGTTTAACCGGAGGACCCGTAGTAATAATTTTATGTTTTATTAAATGTGTTAACCCTAAGCCTTTCTTTTCATAAGAAATGGATTCGAATTTCTTTATAATTTTGGTAAGAGTTTTATTTTCCTTTTTGGTTAGGGAAGTAGCTGGCTGAATAGCTCTTAACTCATTGACTTGACCCATTCGCTGAGGAATTGGATCCTTTTGGAAAAGCTCCGGCGCGACCTGGAACATTTTCCAAAAATTGACCCCTAAAATAAAATTAGGAGATAGAGAAGGGACGACGTAGAAAAGTACTTTATGTGTAGTGGACTTATACGTAACAGGCAACGTCATTGTACCTAATACCTGCTGATTTGTTCCATCAGCGGTTGAAATATTGAAATCAATATTAACTAATTCATAACCCGATTGTAAGAATACTAAATGAATATCTCCTCCTAAACAGGAAATTGAAGAACCACTGTCGAGCAGTGCTTTATAAGAATTATTAAGAATAAGGATATCCGCGAAAGGTCGATTATCTCTTTCAAGCTCGGGATCCTTCGGCGGCGGTACCTCCACCTCAGAACTCGAGTCCGAAAGAAACTGATTAACTTGACGGAGCCAACTCTGCCACTCGCACTTCCTCTGCGCAAAGGAAGGCGCGTGAGCAGAGCGACTCACATCTAGTTTTTTGAATCCCCATGTTTAACAGAAGCAACTTTCGGATTGGAATTGTTTTGTCTTCTCTTCCTACAATCCGATAGTAAATGACCTTTTAATTTACAAAAAGAACAATAAATATTGTTCTTGGTAGAATTTGGTTCAGGATGACACATCTCCTTTTCTCTACAATCATTAGAAGTATTCTTTTTAGATTGATTATTATAGAAAAAACGAGTATTATTGATATTAGCAGAATTGCCACTATATTGTTTATTATTATTATTATAATTATTATTATTATAATTATTATTATTATAATTATTATTATTATTTTGTTTATAATTATAATCCGTAGAACGATTATTGTAGGTACCACGATACGAGTTACGATTAGAATTGAAATTATTATTATTACTGCCCCGTGAATTAGTGAAATAATAATTTTTTTTATTATCCTTAAGTGGATTATCATTAGAAAAAGAAGAAGAATTATTTTCTAACAAATTAGACGTTGAATAAGACTCCAGTTTATTTGTAGCTTCGGTAAGTTCTGAAAATGAGTTGAAATCTCTAGATGCCAGAAGGTTGATATAAATGGGTAGTAATGCCCTCATGCATAATTGTAAAAGTTCAGAGAGTGGTAATTTAGAATCAAGCATATTATTGTGCTTCTGCATTCTTAACGTAAATTCAAAGGCTGACATACCAGCTGGTTGTTTCATAGAGAAAAGTTGTGATTTTAATTCAATCTGTCTATTATTTGTTTCGAATTGTTTTATAAGTAATATAGATAATTCATTCCAAGTCAAATCAGGTGTATAAATTGATCTGAACCATAATAATGCCAATCCATCTAAAATATCAGGAAAACATCTCACTAAATCGTCATGACGAACGTTCCTAATTCTACATTTCTCTTCTATTTCCAGTATAAAGTCTCTTACGCAACTATTACCATCAAATTTAATATTCCAATTATTAATAGTACTTGTGGATGAAGATGAAGAAGAGTTTGATTCATTATAAATAACTTTTGTATATTTAATGTAGTTTGAGCCAAATTCGCTGTCATTATCTGGGTTAACACTTATCTCATGATGCTCGATAGCTTCAGATATTTTAATATTTTTGTTATGCCTTCTGGCTTGAATCCGCATTTCTTTTAAAGTACCGTCTGGTGTTATATTCCTTGATAAAAGTTCCGCAGAAAGTTCATCTTTCGATCTACTATTGATGTTGTCTATTGTAGTCGACATTTTGAAAAGTATAATTGTAAAATTCCAATAATTAAATGTACAATGTCAATAAATTAGCTAGTAACGATAGCTACGAATATATTGCTTACCCGCAGAGCAATTATATAATTAATCGTATTTATAAGCGCTTAATAGTATTCATTGTACACGACAATCTTAAAAACTTAAAGGTGTAATTACATTTTGACAGTTGTTGTCAAAATGCAATGTTTGTTTACGATTGACATAGCCGTCTGTCAAATTGACACTTAGTATTCGTGTTGCCCGTAAGTCCGAATAACTTAACCCACAAACAAATATATAATAATAATGTGTACAGAATTATCATCAAGTTGGCTGTATTGTTGACAGATTGATAACTTCGCAATATTTACGTGTATACCGGAATGACATTTAAAGGTTATGTTTTATGTGAGATGCTTCGAAATAACAAAAACAATTATTGATCGATTACAAAACAAAACTATAGTAACTCCAACCCAAAACCTAGACAAATAAGAATTATACGAGCCCAGAACACAGTTGTAGGCGCCATGTTAGGGTCCTTTGAATTGCCACAAGTTGGCTTATTTATTAAAGGGATTTAATTAAGGTGAGTGGACGAAATGGCTTTGCCGGTTAGTACCGGACGCGCCAGGATCTGATCCCGAGGAATCCTCAGCATCAGACCCGCCAAATCGACCAGCACAGCGGTAGAGCAGAGATCCCCCCTCCCAGAGCGGGGAATTAAGTTCTAAGATGTCAGGCATAGGCAGGAATTACCAGGTTTTGTAAATAAAATAAGGTTAATTATAATTGGACTAACCGTATAGGTTTATTTCAAATATTGCAAATAATAATACAGATAGGAAAGAACTTACCCCCACAGACCATAACCGATAACTAAAGCTAAAGTAATCTGACTATTAACGCGGTCGTTTAGACGATGAGGGATCCTCCCGGAGACTAAGGTTGGTGCAACTGCCCACGTCCCACGGTGATGCGAGCTGACTATAATGGCGGCAGGAATCCTCTGGCCTCTGCAGCATGAGCAAATACTCCGGCGCGAGCAAATAAGGCTACTCCACGTCCCACGGTGGAGTAAGCTGGCGCGGATGGCAAACGATGTCCTCTGCAGCATGAGCAAATACTCTGGCGCGAGCAAATAAGGCTACTCCACGTCCCACGGTGGAGTAAGCTGGCGCGGATGGCAAACGATGTCCTCTGCAGCATGAGCAAATACTCTGGCGCGAGCAAATAAGGCTACTCCACGTCCCACGGTGGAGTAAGCTGGCGCGGATGGCAAACGATAAAGTCACGCACGTGTATCGTGAATTGATACACCAGGAGATTTCCTGGCGGAGATCGGGTAGAACATTATATTGGCCGGAAATCACACTAGCCCACGGTGTTTCTGGGACTAAAGGCAGGGGCGTTTACTGTCCAGAACGAAATTTCCTATTCCACGACAAAATACAATTCGGCCATTGTGTGAACACAACATTTATTTCCGGAGCGCGACTCGCGGGGTCGAAACCATAACGGGAACTCAAATAAACTTGTAACGGCACTATAATAACCGCCCGAACTTTACGGGAACTTCGAATCTCTCTGATTAGGCACCGATGCACTCCATCTTGCCCGATTCTCTCCCAAAAACTCTCACGGCCTCCGGCGGGCCTTACGCCCGCCGGGGGAAGTGCCACCATCCCATTTCCGCTCCTCTCTGGTGTTGCCAGGATGAAAAACAATAGACAATGCTATCGTGCCGCCTCATAGATTCCAGTTCTTACTTAAAACGACAATTAACCTATGTTTTATACATAACACGGGCCATGTCAAAAGTCAGAATAATAGAAGAGTATGTATGAGACGAAGTATGAATGTGAGTGAGGCAAAGAGTGTGTGCTGAGACCGAGTTGTTTGGCGGTCCGTCCTCTCTGCCTACCCCTGCGGAGAAAAGGCGTGACAAAGCTCCCTCCTGAGAAAATGAGCTGTAAAAAACTATGTAAATCTCATTTGCTCGGAACCATCTTTGTCACATGGAACCTTGTTGTCCTGGGGAAAAGTTCTTTCGTTTTTCTGCTTTTCAATTTTTTTAAATAATTTATTGGGCTAATAAAGTAGGGCGAGTATATTGTCTATGGCAGGCCTTGTACCATTGTCTATGACAAATGGCCTTAAACTCCCTTCTACCAAGATCGGGATTGTTTTTCCGTGGTGAAGTTGGTGTCGACATTTGTCCCATAGAAAAGGCCCGAAGATATCGATCTAGGGATTGGTATATTTATGATCGCGGGATTGGTTCAGTATTGCCAACTTAGCAACTTTATAGCTAGATCTAGCTATTATTTGATGTCAGACAGCTACATTTTAATGAATCTTGTAGCTAAACTTATTAGCTACTTTTTATAGCAACTTTTAGTCATTGTTTTATAGCAATTCTTCCGGTGACAATACATACCAAGATATAAGTACTCTTGCTTTAACTTGCCTTTCACTGCCACATTCTAATGCAGAGGTAGAGAGGTTATTCTCTCAGATGAATTTAGTTTAAAATAAGTAAAGAAACCGAATGAGTTCGACAACTCGAAACGCGAAATATTATATTTCTTTTAACTTAATAATAATAAAAAAAAACCTTTTAACTCAATCCTCTGCATTAGAGACTCTCAGGAAAAGTGGTAAATGCGGCTATAACCAAAACCTCCTAGACTCCACATGCCGTGGGCGACGCTATAACTGTGTTTTGCCTAAAGATGTACTGCATAAAATGGGTACCGCTGAAAAATATTCAAAATCACTGAAAGATACTGAACCCCAGCCATCGACATCTTCTGATCTTCCTCTTTAAATATGAATGTTCAATTTATTTATTTATTCAATAACAGCCTTACTAAAAAACCCAGTGAAAATTTTATTCAATTGACAAACGGCCGCGGATGTGAAAACATTACTAATTAAAAAATTGTTCATGGAAAAAATACACTTGGTTTACACAGTCTGAGAGGGTAGTTTATCTCTGTTTTAGTAATGATGTTTGAACGAAATTTGGATTTTTTCCTAAGTATTTTGAATGTTGTATATATTTATTATTTTTGAAGGTGTCGTAAAAACAAATACCATTTATGAAAACTAGATAAAATTATCTTTTAGATTTGTGTAATTAACATACGCTTTAGTTTTAAAAAACTGCCATATATTAAGATTCAAACGTGAAAAAAAAATGGAATTTTTATTTTACCGAAACATATTTGATGAAAGTGTACAGAAATTTATAAAAAAACAAAATTTAAAAAATACAGAGCTTTTATATAATGAATTTGGAACGAAACTGTCACCTCACTTTTTCCTCGTGCATACAATAAAATAGTAATAAAAAATTTCAAAGTTTTTTTTATTGCCAAAAAACTAACCTAAAAAATGATACTGACTTTTATTACATATTTCTTGCATTTTTAAAGACGTTAATTATTTTAATACGTTTAGGAAAACATGTATTAGATATTAATATTTAAAAAAAACACCACTTTTATGAAATTCTCATACAATAAAAACGTTTAAATGTAAATTTGTATTTTCATGTTTTATATAAAATTTTATTTTATTTTCAAAGTATGGTTATTTTTAATATAAATTGACTAAAACTTAATTAAAAACCACAAAAACTCGGTAAATATATCGGTAATTATCGGTTCGGACTGGCCACGCTTATTACGAATAATTTTTAGAAAAAAAACTTTAGATTCGCCTTAATTACTATAAAAGGAAACTTTTTGGCTTTGGGGCGGCGGAAAATAATGCATTTTAATTTTCAATTGCATAAAACCAAAATTCACTTCGCGAACCGACGCAGCGAAAATCCGCGGCCGTAGCTGTCACTGTTATGAACTGTAGCTGACTTCGTGGGATACCTACATGAAATACCGCGAATCACAAACCATGTTACACAAACCTAGCGTAGCCGCTAAGCCACTTGAAAACTGGGATGTTTTTCTTGCCTTGACGCGAGTAGGCGTTATAAAGGGGCACTTTCTTTTGTATCACAAACCATGTTACACAAACAAGCCCGCTAGACAAATTTCATAATTACGCGCCTTATCCCACGAAGTCAGCTACAGTCGTATTAGCTCTTGTTAATTTATCAAGGATACCAACATCACAGTGACATGTACGGCCGCGGATTTTCGCTGTGTCAGTCGCGAAGCGAATTTTGGTTTTATGCAATTGAAAATTAAAATTCATTATTTTCCGCCGCCCCAAAGCCAAAAAGTTTCCTTTTATAGTAATTAAGGCGAATCTAAAGTTTTTTTCTAAAAATTATTCGTAATAAGCGTGGCCAGTCCGAACCGATATTTACCAATATATCAATTATACGAATATAATGGTGAATTAGTCATATTATTAGAAATTACGATCACATTTGAGTAAGTAATAATATTACACACACATCCGAGGAGTGATTTTTTTTCCGCGCTTTCAGCCCGAACGACGAATGCGCAGGCGCCCGCACCGCCACCTGGCGGTTATGAAGGAAAACACACAATTTAGTACTTACACTATGAAAAATTACATTGTTGCCAAACTTATAAAATACATTTTAAGAACAAACCTTATTAGTAATGTTATCTTGTTTTAGTGTATTTTTGTTTTATTCATGTTGCTGCTGCAACGCGGGTTATCGGGCGTGCTGTGTTTTTTTTTAGTAAGGCTGTAAGTGTATAAGATATTTATTCTCTTTTGTTGGATTTAATGGAAATAGAAACGATTGTCAGAATTTGTCTTTTATTGTATTAACTTATCTACCTACTGTAACGTTTAGCTACTTCTAGCAACTTTTTGGGGTAAAAAAAACTGGCAATCTAGCAACATTTTGTAAGATGTCTAGCAATTTGCCATAGCTAACAGTTGGCGACACTGGATTGGTTTATTTATGGACCAGACCATCGCCATCAATCGCCATTTTCGTTTTGTCATTGTAGATTGTAGATTATTTTTTATTGAATAAACTACCTTCAACACCATATTTATGAACTACAAATATATAACGTAATTATAATAATATGTACGAATATGTAACTTGATTATAATCTATCTCGTTATCCAAAAATGGGAAAATGTGAGTATTACTTTTACAACATTATTGTGTGCGTGGGGTTGGGTGGTTTGGTATATTAGTTCTTCAGTTATTATACAATAATCAACTTCTGTTTCAGTAAATTTCGATCACTTCGGTGGACCTAAAAAGGGAGGCAATAAGGGCGGAAAGCAGTCATTCAAATTTAAAGGAAAGAAACCGGGAGAAAACAATAAGAAATTTTCCAAGAAACGAACCCAAACATTTAACGGAAACGCTCGTTTGTGTAAGAAACTTATCCTTCAAAACTACTGAAGAAACTCTAAAGACGCCGAAGTAAAACTCCTGAAAGGAGGCCTAATGGAGATTTGATTAGATGTGATTTTGTGCAGTACGAGGTTCTAAAGAATGCCAAGCAAGCTGTCACTTACGAATGCACAGGCATTTGTAGGTAAAGTATTATTATTTTGATTTATTACCTATTCTTTAAGATTCTCATGTTCAAAAGCAAAGTGGTAACCGGGAGAATTGAATGTCATCATCATCATCACTATTGGCTCTACAACCCCTGGTGGGTCTTGGCCTCCTCAAGAGTCTTCCTCCACTCATCTCGGTTTTGTGCCAGCTCTCTCCAGTTTAGAAGCTCCAGGATAGATACGTCTTTGAGGACGTTGTCGCTCCATCTTAGTCTTGATCTTCCCAGGCTCGTTCACCCTATTGGTCTTGAGTTTAGCAGGGACTTTGGTGCTTGATGCTCACTCATTCTCTCCACATGACCCATTCCCCGAAATCTTTCGAGTTTTATAAATTTTGTGACGTTTAGCTCCAAACCGAGTATTTAGCTCATTGTTGTAAAGTCTGCGCCAAAATCCATTTTCTAGAACTGGTCTGAAGATGCGCCTCAAAATTTTCCTTTCAAAAACATCCAGTGCTCGCTCACTCCTCTTAGTTAGTACCCACGTCTCAGCTGCGTACGTGAGTACTGGTCTAATAAGTATACACTAATATCTTCGTGTTTCTGAACAGCAGTCTGGATTTTATTATCCCTGTATGTCAGCCGGAGGTAACACATGGTTGTGTTGTTCCCTTTGCAGAATATGATAATGATGAACTCCGCAAGCCGGCATAATCTGGGCGTGCACGTGATATCCAGACCAGTGGGAGGTGCCGGCCTCAGATGCTCTCAAGAAGGACGAACCATGCAATGAGGCACAGCTACCGGCTCCTCAAGATACTCACAGGTATGTTCTTTCACCAGTTGAACGTTTTTCGCCCACCGGTGAGCGTGTTTTATTATGACCGCGCTCGGAAATCGCTCACTGATGAGCGCTCTAATATCAACTGTTCTGGAATTTTTACCGATGAGATTTTAAACTTTATACTTCGAAAAGTATTCTAGTATCGAAGACAAAATTTGAACCGCTTGCGCTAATAAGACTAGATGATATTTTTTTTATTTCTTGAATGTATCCTCCGACTGTTAAGAAAACATATCTGTTTATGTCAAAATTCATTTTCATTCAACGTCATCCCAAAAATTCAAATATTTGAGTTTTCAAAAGAGTATCACGGTCCTCATTTCTTTGAAAATACCTTTTAATTATTTTTTTCGATGTAGGGTTTTCATTAAAGTTATGTAGAAATAATAAAATCAATTTATATATTTGTAGAAATAATATTTTTTATACCTGGTTGTGTCTATCTAAATAAAAGTGAATCGCCGAAATGTATGTACGCACATAACTTCCGAACGACCGCACCAAATTGGATAATTCTTTTTATTTGTGTTTGTTATTGTCAGAACAAGGTTTGTATAAAGCTGCTGGTGAGCTCTGGCATCATGAAATTTGCAATAGGTGGCATGCGAGCTGTTTGAAAACTGATTGTACTGGGACTGAATATATGGAATGCGGGAGGGGGGAGGGGAACTCGGGTAGGCGTTTCGTGGGAGGGGGGGGGGGGGGGGAGGAACTTGAGAGGGGGGGAGGAACTTGAGAGGGGGGAGAGGAACTTGAGAGGGGGGGGAGGAACTTGAGAGGGGGGGGAGGAACTTGAGAGGGGGGGGAGGAACTTGAGAGGGGGGGGAGGAACTTGAGAGGGGGGGGGGGAGGAACTTGAGAGGGGTGGGGGAGGAACTTGAGAGGGGGGGGGAGGAACTTGAAAGGGGGGGGGGAACTTGAGAGGGGGGGGGGGAACTTGAGAGGGGGGGGGGGGAGGAACTTGAGAGGGGGGGGGGGAGGAACTTGAGAGGGGGGGGGAACTTGAGAGGGGGGGGAACTTGAGAGGGGGGGGAACTTGAGAGGGGCGGAGACTTGAGAGGGGGGGAGACTTGAGAGGGGGGGGAACCTTGAGAGGGGGGGGAACTTGAGAGGGGGAAGGGGAACTCGGGAGGGGGGATCGCGGGTTCGCGGGACGGGGGAAGGGGGGAGTGGAGTGGAGTGGGGAGAGGGAAGACGAAGGAGGCAGAGTGGGAATGCGAGTGGGGAAGGAGGGGATGCGGGAGAGGAAGTAGAGGTGGAAGGGGAACGGGCCGAATAGGAAAGCACACGCAGGGAGTTACAATTTATTTATAAATGGCTTAGCAATGCATGCCGGGAACTCACTAGTAATTGTATAATTTCCAAGAAGGGCAATGACATTTTTGGGGATGTTGTGTGGAGGGTATTTTTAGAGAAAGAAAGGAGAAGAAGTTCTCGGAAGGAAAAAGGTGGGAAAAAAGAGGAGAAATCTGGGGATCAATGTGTCCAGGAGTGACAGGACGGCGGTACCCATACCCACCTCCCAAATAGTCTATCGTTAAATGATTAATTTAAACCTTTTATTCCACATACAGATCACATAAAGTTGTTTGATTTGCAGGTTGTGAAAATCGATGACATCCTTACCTTACTGTTGCCCCACCTGGCCCCCTACAGCAGTGTGCTCCGCAAGGGGCCTCCAGCAAGCTGTGAACATCCAGCCGACCCTCCAACCAAGTAACATCATCTATACAATGCAGTATAAACAATGCAGTATCTATACAATGCAGTATATACACAATGCAGTATATATACAATGCAGTATATATACAATACAGTATATATACAATGCAGTGTATATACAATGCAGTATATATATACAATGCAGTATATATACAATACAGTATATATACAATGCAGTGTATATACAATGCAGTATCTATACAACGCAGTATCGATACAACGCAGTATCGATACAACGCAGTATCGATACGACGCAGTATCTGTACACCACGCTGGACCCAACATCTGCATCTTTTGATCTGCTGAACCTGAATACTGCTATTAGACTTATTATTGTTGTTTAGGATAATTTGATGTTAACACCTGTATTTATTTTTAATCTATCGACATTACTTTTAATATTTTAACGTTCAAAGACTTGCTATTGTTTTCTGTATAATATGTGGTGACCGAACTACTTAGAATCATGCAACTTCAACACCTCCTTTGAAAAGTCATTAAAAGTGAAGCAACAAAATGGACAAATAAAACAATTCCATTATTTAAAAAAAAAAAATCACTGTGCAGTTGACACAGGAAGAATGAAGTGAAACCTTCAGAAAACTAAAGTAGACTAGAGTGGGGAGGCTATGAAGTACCGCACAGAGAGGAGAGAGATTATTCTCACAGGCTAAATCCTATAGATATATGTGTTTGTCTCTTTCTAGTGTCGCTCTTTCGTTTCATCGAGTTTCAAATCACATCAGTGCTAAAGAAGTTTTCACTTCAAAAAAACTTTTCATAACTTTTAATGGGAGTGTTGGAACCAGGCGCGGCTGGCGCTAACGTGCAATGGGGCGCTGAACCGCCAAAAAAATTCAACATCTTTTTACAACTCATCGTATTTCTACGTAATGTGTTTATTTATTAAATTGATAAAATTGAGCACAATCTTTAAATTTAATTATAATTATTTATCAATCTAACAATTAACAATGTATTACGGCCAAACAAACGCATTGTTGCCACCCGCCAGTTACTAGGATAGGAATGAGGTAAAATGGGAGATAGTACAATGGGTCTATGGCCTAAGTGCTCACGGGAACTATATATATGTAAACCGTCTCCGCTTAAAAAAAAAAATGTTTTCATTCAAATTATTGATTTCTAAAACTGACTGACTGAATGACAAAATCAAAACGGCCCAATGGTTGGCCAATCGGATTGTGACGTCACAAGCGTCGCTCTGCTGGGCCAGCATAAATAAACGCTGTCAGTGAGCATCCACGCTCATGACGTCACACGATAGCCCCGCCCCAAAATATTGTTTTAGCGGCAATTCAAAAATGTGAAACTTTGACTCGCTGTAGAAAATTTATTCGTCCACATAAAAACAAAGTAAAAATGCTGTAATCAACGTAATTTTTTTAAGCAAAAAAAAAACGTGGAAATACCCCATTATTTAAAAATGGAAAAATAATTCACAGTAGAAAGAAAGACAGCAGTCAAGTACAATAAGCGTGTTTACACGTCAGCGCGTGTGTCTCCATAGAAACCGTTATAACTCCGTTATTGTTTTAGTTACATCCGTAAAATAAAAAGTGAAAGGTCGATAGTGAATCATGCTGCACATCTCTATTCAAGTTGTCCATAGAAATACATAAAAAGAACATTCTGTCAGACGCGCAGTCTGATACATAATTTATACCGCCGAATTTCCTATGGGCGCCCGACATTGTTAATTTCTATTAAATATTTTTATATGAAATGATAAAAAAGTGAGGTGACAAAAGTGTTTATTACACATTTATACAATAGAATACGTATTGTTGTTTACATAATCTGTGATTTTAGTACCGTTTTCACATAAAAACTTCACGTGAGTCATTTTCACATTTTTTTTAAGTTTGCATTCTAAATTTTAATATTTACAAATGTTAATATTTATTTGTAATATAATAATTCGAAAGCTTATTTTGTAACCTGTCTAAAACAGTTTTTACTATTCGGCTACGTTCAGAAATGTTTCATTTATAGTGCTTTAATTGTGAAGCGGTTATAACTAAAAGTTTTCGTAAAATGTCATTTCGTTTAAGACACCAAAAGCTAATATTCTCGAAAATTCGGAGGGGTTAACTGTTGAAAATGCCTGAATTTCGATTCTGATAAAGCAAGGGGTTTGGTGTATAGCAGACATTCTTCTGAAAAATGTCTTCTAAGTCGGTAGAATAAACCATTTGCAATGCTTTGACCTTTTCTTCGACTTCAGACGCGCTTAGTTTCGTCAAGTTATTAATAAAATAAAATTTATTGTTAAGTAATTTACAAGCATTGTTACAGATTAAAATACTATGCGTCGTATTTAATGCTGAAAAGTAAATGTTTTATGCAATGCTACTGGAAATGAAAAGTAGAAGTACATTTAACAAAGGTTCAGGTTTATTTATGTTATTTATTATACAAACATGATTTTAATTATTGTTTAAGATAATGCTATTACTTCAGGAAATGGATTCATCATACTCATACTATTCTAGAGAGAACCAAAATTAAATGGCTACCTACATTGGCACATGTCAAGACTTCTTTTACGTAAATATTAGGAACCACTTACTGGTTGATGGGCGCCATACCCTGCGTTACAGGGTCAAATATAAATAAAACTACTTCATATCTAATTGTGGTGTTGCTGGTTGGCTTCGTGTCTCCAGAAGTCACCTTCCTGCTGCTTCAAAGGGAACCCGATCCGTCGCCCGCTAATCAAATCTCGGAACTGATATTTGCAATAGTTGTCTCTGGTAGCGGTTCGAAAAACATTGAGTGACATATCAGTAGAATTCCTGTAACCAGGCATTTACTGCGTTAAGCCCCGTTTATAATAGGAATAAGCCGTAAGAATAAGCCGGTGCCGTAATCTGTAAGCCGTAATATTTTAGAACGTCGTTTATAATTGGAATAGGAATAGAATAGAATACGCCCATAGAAGTGAGCCGCTGTCACTTGTCTATGTCAAATGTCAACTGTCAACCGAGAAGTGTATATTCGAATTCATATTGTTTTATTTAAATAATTATTAAAACGATAGATTCAGATGGGTTCGTCAGACATTGTCGCGTGTGGAAGAGACCCATGTTGTAGGAGGGAGGAAGCACAGAGGCCGGAAAATCGTTCCTCAGCCGAGCTGTTGAACAAGAACGAGTCGTAGAAACGACCCGTTCTCATGTGACTAATGTTAACCGTGTACAAATGTTGGGCGCGTGTTTGGCGTGTTTCCCGACTATGCATCGGTGCCGAGGGGATCAATGACGCTAGTGCCTCGGAGCATCTTCCATTGTAATACCGGTAGAACAAAAACAGCATTCCCACCCGACGCCTGTGCAGAGTCAAGGTTTTTTTTAGGTATTTTGGAGACCAGAAGTGGCTGCCAAATTCAACCGTGGGGCGCACTTGCGATTTGTACAGGGTTAGCAGTTGTGTACTATTAAAGTATCTGCGGGCTCTGTGCAGTATTATATTATGTATGGAAGAATCAATCATCAGCTGTATAAAATCATTCTCAATTTTACTTTACATGTTCCAACACACAATTGCTACAACCGAAAGTGCCTGATGACACTGATGACAAAAAATAAATAGTATATAAAATCACAAACCAGTTTGTTCATCCAGATTTTCCACATATTCTGTTGATGTTCCATCCAGGTACTTGGTACTGAACATCTTTATATGTTAGTAATTCTTCAGAATCTGAATCATGAGTATTACTCAAATCTTGAGAATCGTCTTCAGTGTTGTCTGGTAACTCCACGTTACCAAATGTTTTGCGTCGTTTTACACATTCGTGTAAAAACGATAAATTGTTCATCAATGGCCAATCTTTGTGATGTGATGCTCCTGAACCTGACTGTTTGAATTTGCATCGTTCTTTTGAAAAACGATTCCGCAAGGAAATCCACCGCAATCTACATTCAGAACCTAGAAACAATAATTATAAATGTTTATACAACTGTATTCCACCCAGATTATTTTATCTGATTTTATATAACATTGTATGTGGAGTGTATTCAGCGCCCTTAAACTAATTGAAAGTGATACAACCATAAGTAAAATAAAGTATAAATTGATTCACATTTAAAAAGACAAGGAGCTAGAGAGCCTTCGAAAGTTAGATCATTACTACAAAACGCAAATTGTTTTAAATGTATAGATTGTTTTCTCTGTTAAATTGTGACTTCGTCACTTTGTACATTTTTTTCGTATTCACTGATCATAACATTAAATATCTTCCCTGACAAAATAACCTAACTTTTTATTTGCGTACAAAACGATCAAAAATTTTGTAAAAACTCTGATGTTAGTAATAAAATATATTAGTATTTATATCAAACATATTGTATTACACTCACTTGATGCTTTCAATTTGTTACCAATAAATAGCCAGGAGTTTTCTACGACATTCCTGTCTTTGTAATCCTTTTCTTTTTTGTCATATAAATGACGAAATTGCTCGACCCAAGAAATCAACTCCGCGTCTTTTATATTCATGATCACTTTCAAAATATCTAAACTCCGCGTAAATATTTGCTAAAAATTATTGTTTACGTGTTCAACTAACTAAACTGAATACTGAATGTCAATAGTAGATATACCATCAATACCATGCAGATATCATAGAGTATCGATCGAAAATACATAAATCTCAGCATATATCTAAGCTTTCTGTATGCCGTAACCGTAAAAGATAAAGTTGAACCATCTTTTCGGTTACGGAAAAAGTTAACGGCTTATTGCCATCTATTATAAACGGATACACAGGTTTCCTATCTTCCAACTTCTACGGGATACGGCTTACGGCTTATTCCTATTATAAACGGGCCTTTACAGCATCCTGTCGGTTTTTGAGTTCTTCTGACAATTTATCAATTATTACCAAAAAAGTAGATTTCATTCCACGATTCACGTAAACTTTTGCATGGGTCCGCATGAGCTGACCAACGAGTCGTTGATAAACTTTTGACGGTGAAATGGGCTCGAAGGAGTTCCCAACCCTGAGTTGACACTGCAGCAACTCTTGGAGTAGAGAAAAAAAACGAACAAGCATATTTATATTTTATACATAAAATGTCGGAAGTGATTTAGGAAGATTATTGTTATACGATGCAGTGCAGTGCGGTCCGTTATAACGTATGCGAGAATAATTAGGTACTATTGAGTTATTTCTTGTTATCTTCAGTGACTTTTTGTCATGATTGGCCGTCCCTAATATTTGGCTGCCCTAGGCCTATGGGGCCTTAGGGCATATCCGCCACTGGGTCTAACTTTAAAGTATATCCCCCGAAGATAAGTATCTAAGAGTCCTTAAATCAGTGACAACGGGATCCCTTACTTTCTTTCCCGGTCTCAAAGATGTTGTTAAGTTTGTGTTCAATGTTTCGTAATTTAAAAAAAACGAGTGTGCTTTAGACCACGCGACTAAAGTAAAACTACAAGACAAACCTCGCCCCATGAACACAAGTATCCCTGCTAAGTTACCAAACGTAGCGAACGGGGTGACCTATGACCTAGGGGTGACATATGACATTGGGGTGAAATATGACCATGGGGTGACCTACGACCTTGGGGTGACCTACGACCTTGGGGTGACTTACCACCTTGGGGTGACCTACGACCTTGGGGTGACCATCCTTATCCTTATCACTCCCCAAGTCAAGTGTGCGTAAAGGCCCGACCGTTCGCCTAGCAATCAGTCACCATTCGCATCGATTACCATTTTTCGTAACAACCACCACTTTTCATAACGCATTCACCAGCTTACCCCCCAAGTCGAGCGTGCGTAAATAAGTTTTACTTAAAAAAAGTCAAAGTGAATTTTTTTTATATGGTATAGCTGTTTGGGTCAAGCCATTTGCATGCGAGATAAATAATCGCTTGGAGAATTTATTGGCGACTTGAAGTAATGCTCCAGCATTGAATGGGCGTTGTCGGCTTCCATCGTAGTACGGCCCTTCTCCAGAAAAATTTGTTCCATTATGACTGGCGACCTTTTAGAGTAATCACTCAATGCACTTGCTGGTATTCTGGTCCGATTTTGGTAATTGCAACCTTCGGAAATAAGGATGACATTATTGTACTGCAGGGGCAAGTTCTCCAGATAGTTGATTATACAATTTGTGAACTCATTAGTGGTCACAACCCCCATCGTAGAGAGTGACACCTGCATTATTCAGGACATATAAAGTGAAGTTTCTGTTTGTATTTTATTTATTAATGTTATAAACTGTCTTCATAAATTCATATATGACAGTGATAAGATTTAGAACCATAATACAACAATACCTTTCGCGACAAGAAGGGGCATGGCAGGATAGACTCCTGTCTAGTTTTTTGTTTTCTCCCAGCCATTTGCATTATTAAGCGCTCCAACACGGGATTTATTTGGTAACGCTGCCTTCTTCCTACAATTCTCACTCTCCAAGAGTGACCAGGGATATGGCAAAATTGGCAAGTCACTTTCCTGGTGAAAGTTCTTGATTTGCTCTGTTCATTACAAGAAGGGTGTGGTTTGTTGGGAACACTCTGATTGTATCCTGAATAATTGTTATTAATATTACTATTATTTTGTTTAATCGGTGGTCTGAAATTATAAGACGGGCGTCTATAATTATTAAAATTTGTTTTATTCAAGGGAACGTATCGTTCTACCTTATTGTATGTATTGTTATTGTCCGATCTTTCAAAACCCGAAGACGCAAATTCTTTATCTAACGTTAAAAATGATTCTAAGTTTCCGGCATGCGTGATTTGTATATTTAGGAGATAAAGGTTTTTTAGCTAGTTGTAGTAATTCATTTTTCGGTAATTTCGCATCCAACGTGTTATTTAATGCTTTCATATTTAATGTAAATTCTAGAACTGTCATGTCCTTCGGCTGTCTCATATTAAATAGTTTTATTTTCAAGTCTGTAAGTCATTGGCTTCAAACTGTTTTATTAATAAATGCCATAACTCCTCCCACGATACATAGATCTAAACCATAATAAGGCAAAACCATCTAATAATTCCATGTACATGCTTCTTAAGATCTTTCTAGATAATCGTAGACGCAAAAGAACAAAGACATCTATGAAAAATCCTTTAAAGGATTTTATAATCTTCATTATCATGCGAACCACAGATCGGGGGAGTTTTTGAAAATATTTCAAATAAAATTTTAAATGCATCTGGTGAAAATTTGCTGAAATTCAGCAGCTAAGCGAACTTTGGTTTTGTAGGTGGTGCTGAAATTCAGCAAAAAGCGCTCCAGTGGTTAATGTATTGTTTCATACCCAATCGACCTTTCCATAACGTTAAGGACTCGTCAATTGAAATATTTTGGCCTGGAACATAAAGTTGTTGAAATTTGGTATTCATTTATTATAGGTAATATGCTCGAAAGTTTTTTGTCTTCAGGACTAGTGTACGTACCACCATCGCTGCCGTAGTGCAAACACTTGGGCCAACTCGCAGTACTGCTTATAAGACAGTAATTCTCTAAATACATTAGTTTTCATCACCCAATGAGTTGACAAGCATGAATTTATTGTTGGCATGCGAATAATACCTAGCATCTTGAAAAACGCTAACAAAATTAAAATTTCATGCCTGTTAGTGTTCCTCTATGTAAGGTTTAGGCTATCACAACGCCGAGCGTCCATCGCATATCTGTTTGTCTCTGGTACAATTACATCAAGAATCTCATTAGTCTATATAGCTCGAAATGCATCATTGATGGAATTATATGACGCGGTAGGTCCTGACATCTGGGGCCTAAACATTTCCCTTTGACCGGGAAATGTACTTATGCCGGCCCAAGAGATTTCCGATGCATTCTCATCATCGATCAAAAAATGAGCACGGTATCCGAAACGGGTTCATCGGCTTCGTCACCATCTGCCTCATCTGTTGACCGATAATCAGAACGCGCTGGCAACAGTGCACCTCGCGCTTGGCGAATGTGCCCACCGCGAGCCATACGGGTGATTTGTGCCTGAGATAAAGCCGAGAGCTCGGGAGGTACCTAGTCATTTGTCACATAAACCTCAGTAGGTAAATTCCCGGATACCCAGGTATCTCCCGCTCCAACAGGACGTCCCCTCCAGCAGCGTTGCCGGACAGAGTCGCGGACGATGTTTCCGCCTTCGGCTCCATGGCCGTTTCCGCCGGCGCGTCTGTTTCTGCGGCTGCGTCGACCCCCCCGTGACACCTCCAGCGGAACAACAAACTCGAACTCTAAAAATAATGTTGGACGATATAAAAATTGTTACTTTATCATATTTTGTAATTATTTAATGCAAAATAAAAACAAATAGATATAACAAATATGTATTAATGTACCTTCTGCGTAGCTGCCACCTGTCTGGCCAGCAATACCGCTACTGACGTCTGTCACCAATTCTGAAAATATAACAAACTATTAGAATGCAATTACATAACTCGATAAACATATCTTCAAAAAAATATATAAATGATTTTAGTTCTGCATGGCTGCCACCCGCCTGGCCAGCATCGCCGCCACTGACGTCTGTCATCAATTCTGAAAATTTAACAAACAAGTACAAAACTCGATATAAATATCTTCATAAAAAACTGTGCTTTATGTTACGTATTTATTACTACAATAATTTTAACTAGAACTCATACTGTAATCCGCGAAAATGATCTCCATCATTCCCACCTCCATCGAACTTGTAAAAAATGTTGACGACTGTAAATAAAGAAATTATGTTATTATTGTACATTATTCACCGTTTTATTGAGTCAGGACCATCGTTTCCTCGACATTAGCGCTTGGAGGCCTTGATGAACTCTTCACATCCATGACGTCGTTCTCACCACCATTCACGTGGAGTCGCTCCTCTATTATCTGGAGGCGTTCTTCCATGTCGACTATCTTGTCGTTGAAGCAGCGATAAATGTTCTCTAGCTTCCCTTCCAGCTACGTCCTCATGTCACTGATGCTTTGGGAGGTTGCTTCCAGTTTGGCGTTGATATATCGACAGAGGTCGTCAATTCCGCCGGTCGTTTCGAATGAAAAACTCTCCGGATCTTCACCAGCGTTCGCGAGATCCATTCGTAGCCATTGTTGTAGTGCATTCTTCGTCCCCATCATAAAATAAGACGGTAGGCTGGGGTAGTGTCAAATCTCTTTCAATGCCTTCAACGAATATCGAGGCTGAGGGAGCTCCTGGGGCGGCACTGGCGTACGTCTTACGGGCGGGATGCTGTGGGAGTTGAACTGGGTGGGTCACCGGCGCAGGTCTGCTGATCAAGAGGTCCAACTTATCTGAGTAACCTCTTTGTGCCTTCAGAAGCAGTTTCCGTAGCCAGGTTGATAAGCTCTTTCTTAATTACATCTATGCTTACCTTTATGTTAGAGCGGTCCCCTTTATTTAGTTTATTTTTCCCTTCTTGCACAGTTGTAGAGATTCTCGCCAATTGGTCACAAAGGGAGCTGGGCGCTCCTCCTTGCTAGTTGGTGACTCCTCTGTCCGAGCCCTTTTTTTCTTCACCTGGTTGGGAGAATAAATCTTACCTTCCTCTCCACTGGCCAATCTGGTTTCATTCATTCTGCGGGCAGCAGTCTGGGAAGTTGCCTGGATAGCTTTTGCAGCTTCCAAACTCGACTGAATCTCGAGAATTTGCGGGGCGAAGCGGGATGTCTGGAGCTGCTTGGTTGTCCTCTTTGAGCCTTCATTTGATCTATAATTGAAAATGATCT
Organism: Limnephilus rhombicus; assembly: GCA_929108145.2. Lineage (NCBI taxonomy): Eukaryota > Metazoa > Arthropoda > Insecta > Trichoptera > Limnephilidae > Limnephilus > Limnephilus rhombicus. Next base: position 24,462,638 of record OV815299.1, on the reverse strand, counting down.
GGAGGTTGACTCTTGATGGGTTTTTTCTGCTTCACGCCTGTTAATAATTAAGTCCATATTTTCTTTTGCTAGTATTCTCTCCAATACCTCGTCTTCGAACAAGATGTTCGAAGAAAGCTTATCATCTGACTCCATGGCTACTAGCCCATAGAATCGTTACGAGTGATAAGGAAAGAAGACAAACGAGAAACCTACGAGAAACAAAAAAAATGTGGTGTTGATACGTCTATTTTTGGGTATAAAATAACACCAAACCAAAATAAAAGAAGAAGACTTGGTAAAACGTCTTGGGGTAACGCCCCTTCTCTTGGTAATGAAAACAACAATGTTTATTAGTCTATTGAAAGTTGATGAGATTTTATAATAGTTATAAGAATACTTTCTCCTGTTCAACTAGAAATTTACGAACGGTAGTTGGGGCTGCATAGAATGACAGCAGTTTCCTGTGCGAGCACCAGCCAAGTGACAATTTACAGCACGCAATAGTTCCTTCAGTTAATGTTGGGAACACCAATTAGAGCCATCCTTAAAAATTCTTCGTCAGTCAGGTCCCGGGGTACATTAAAGAATATTAGTCTCGGTAGTTGCTTTGTCAGTAGTCGAGCCTTAAGTTTGCTCGATTTAACGAAGCAAGGTGCATTTAGCAGTTATTGCTGTTTGCCTGCGGTTGCCGTGTTAATTAGGATACCTTTATTTCTGATATTTTTAATTTCCGTGACCCGTACGCCTAGTTCAGATAGCCGAATTATATCTTCAATGATTTTTTTCGTTTCGTCACTGTCCTTGGTGGCATCCGCATTTGTTAGAAAGATACAAACGGCAGGTCTTGGTGGACCAACGCGCTGTTCATGTTGATTGATTGGTGGGGGTTGGCGAGCATCAAGAGGGGGCGAGCAGGGTAGCCTCCCACCCTCCTCATTACAGGTCTGAGATCAGATTCTAGTTGAATGATTTTTTGCTCGAGGTGTCTTTTTTTCTCTCTTCTCGTGGCGGATTTTTATTTCTGCCATTCTCAGTTGCGCCGTCACTGTACACACTCCCGACAATACTGAAGAAGACTTCCGATACGTTTCTAGTGATTCTCACCTGCTGCTCTTTTGAGACCTTAGATTGCTTCTCTGCCAACACGACTTTTAGAGCTGACAAATGTGCTTGAGCTTCATTAAGCACGTCTAGTCCTAAAGCGCAAGAATATTCGGATTCGGTGACGTCTGAGCCTTTGGATGACGTAACCGAGGTGTTTTCATCTGCATCCTCAATCATGACGCGCTTTGATTCTATATTCTCTGTACGAGGAGACATCATCATTTTCGTGTGTCGTTTTTAGGATGATTAATTTTTGAACTCAAACTTATGACACTATGACACATAAAAATAATAATTTTTAAAACACAATATTGGTGTTGTTCAACTTTGCGCCTGAAAACTCGTGTGTGGGCAATCGGTCCAGCTCGACTCGATTTGTGACCAAAACAGGAGCGACCGAGTCGAGTTTTTAAATCACATTTTTTTTTGTTTATTTGCACAAATTTAACACAGATAATTATATATAATTTTTCACTGAGATTGTATCTATGAATTCCACTATTCTCTTCACTGAAAAGTTTCTTTTTTATTTACGAGATAATCAGAGATGTCTTTTGTTTACTTGTGCGAGCCATGCCCCTAAAGAGTGACCTGTGATTATAAGTGTGTAGTGCCTATTGTGTTGACTGTTTGCTGAATTCATGCACGATGTGTAAAAAGTTCCGAAGATTCCTGCGATGTCTGTATACATTGCTCCAAAGCATGTAGGATCAGTTCGATGCGCCACTACCACCTGCTGCTGTCCGCTGTGAAAGAACGCTGCACCGAAGTACCCATTCGACAAGCCTGTATTGTTGGCGGTGATCAGACATCTCCAGACATTATCGGGTAGCAATAAAAAAAAAAGTGGAAATACCCCATTGTTTGCTGAATGAATGAATTGACGTGTGTAATCTACAAACGTTACAGTAGAATTCATGCACGATGTGTAAAAAGTTCCAAAGATTCCTGCGATGTCTGTATACATTGCTCCAAAGCATGTAGGATCAGTTCCGCGATGCGCCACTACCACCTGCTGCTGTCCGCTGTGATAGAACGCTGCACCGAAGTACCCATTAGAAGCCTGTATGTTGGCAATCCAGCCACCTAGCACCTGCTGCTGCCCGCTGTGAAAGAATGCTGCACCGAAGTATCCATTCGACAAGCCTGTATTGTTGGCAGTGATCAGACATCTCCAGCCATTAGCGGGTAGCAATTAAAAAAAAGTGGAAATACCCCATTGTTTGCTGAATGAATGAATTGACGTATGTAATCTACGAATGTTACAGTAGAATTCATGCACGATGTGTAAAAAGTTCCGAAGATTCCTGCGATGTCTGTATACATTGCTCCAAAGCATGTAGGATCAGTTCCGCGATACGCCACTACCACCTGCTGCTGCCCGGTGTGATAGAACACTGCACCGAAGTATCCACTCGACAAGCCTGTATTGTTGGCAGTGACATCTCCAGCCATTATCAGGTAGCAATAAAAAAAAGTGGAAATACCCCATTGTGTTGACTGATTGCTGAATGAATGATTTGACGTATATAATCTACAAACGTTACAGCAGAATTCATGCACGATGTATAATAAGTTCCTAAGATTCCTGCGATATCTGTATATATAATTCGACAAGCCTGTATTGTTGGTGGTGATCAGGCATCTCCAGCCATTACTGGGCAGCTCACCTGACAGTATCTTTTTTCCATATTCTGCATCGCTATCTGATAGGTTAGCGCGATGATGGCACCACCTTACATGGGTTAGTGTGAAGCTGATTGTTCACTCTATACGAGCTGTGCCTGTGGATCTCGATGTGGTACGTTTACTGCAGCAAATAGCAAAGGTAATTTCACAAGGGTACTTACGATAGTTTGGCGATCTGGCCCGGTTTGGGGATTGCTCGTGGTCGATTGGCTATTGCCTGGATGAACCACAGTCAGTTGCAAGTCGGTTTTATAACGATTAAGATGAATTACCGGCGGTAATTTCACTTTGCGAGTCTGTTAGCTTGTCACAATAAAAACGGTAATATGTTGACAGAAGCGTTACGATGAGAAGACTAAACACTTTTTCCTCTCCTTGACAACGGCTGTCGGCGGGCAGTTATCAGCCAGTGTACACACCCAGTGTGCGAATTTCACCAATAGGTTTGAATTCTGGCCTTTGTATGTGAAACAGAACAAACCCATCAAGATCCAATTAAGCGTTACGAAACATTATCTCCTGGATTCTTCTTGGTGTAGATCAGTTTGGCAAAAGTCACTAAGGTCCTGTCGTTTGGATGCGGGTCCGCATCCAGCAGGTCCTCCGGACACTGCTCCGAGGAATAGAAAGCGAGAGCTACCACATGTTGCAATTGGTCATCGCCCAACAACAAACTTCCGTCAACTTCCATGATGCGTCCTATTTCTGGAAAAAGGTGTATTAAGGTGTATTAGATTTTTTTTTTTCCGATAAATGTCTGAAAAGTCTTCATTAGTGATTTCAATGCCTAGCTTATTGGCAATATCCTTTGCCGTTTCAACCGGGTTGCCATTTGTATTTTCATCTACTTCAGAGATTTCGATTTGGTCGGGTAAGGTATTTTGTTCTAATTCAGCAAGCCTAATATCAAAATGGTTCATTCTTGAGAGATATTTTTTTTATTTTTTCAACTTCTATCTTTATGCCAGCCAAGTCATTTAATTTGCTCAGTATTTCATCATATTTTTTTGTAATGAAATCGGTAGCTTTTTGTTTCTGCCATCTCTAGTTTTTTTTTTAAATATTTCTTTTAAATTAGAAAATCATTGTCTATATAATCAATAAGAATCTGATTATTCTCCATCAGAACGGGACTCACTGACGTTGCAACATTATTTTTACATTTAGAGCGAGTGTTTTCTAGTGGCACTGTACGATCAATGTAGACAACTCAGTATATTCTATATAACTGTATACCGAGCTGTTTATATTTATGTTGTGTTTATTTATCCTCTTTTTGTAGGCACTTTAAATGTATGGTTAACTTATTTTATGCAAAATTTTGAGATTATAAACAACACTTTTTTAACGAATTAAGATGAATTTTGTGGTAATTATTGATAACCCACTAGCAAAAATACTTTACTCGTCTTCATGACTCAATTCTCACGAATACACAAGGAACCAAATAATGTGAATTTTTTGTAAAAACAATACTTTAGTAATATTTAAGCGGGAGCTGTCAAAACAAGTTAGCAAACTTAGATAACCATAGATCTATTTTGTGATATCAAAAATATGCTATCAGCTTAAAATATTTTTCTGGGAAGTTTTTATTTGTATTTCGTTGCTCCCCCGAAATGAAAGAATTAATAAATCATTATGAAAACACTCGAAACATAAAGAACTTTGGGTAAATGAAATATTTGTTAAAACTCTTGCTAATTTCAAAATGGCGGCAGTCTTAAACACGGTCTGGTGTTTTAGATGTGGAGACGCTTACGAAAATAGCGCCAGTTGGCAACGGCAAAAAAGTTTGTTGATTGAAACGCACTGGTGCCGAATATTTGAAGATGGTTATCAATGGTCAAAAACATGTGCTTATTTTTTATATTCGAAAATTGCAGTGGTTTGCAACAGCACAAACACTTGTTGATTGAAATGCAGTGACGCCAATTATTTCAAGATGGTTACCAACGTTCAAAACACGAGTGTACCTGGATATAATTGGGAAAATTAAAATATTTATTTATTTATTTCAACGTCATAAAATGGCTATTACAATCCGGTGAAACATGATACACAGTGGTACACAGGAGGGTAATTACAATGATGATAATGTACATTAAACAAAGTACATATGTATGATAACAACTAGTATTTAGTTATAGAATACAAATATTAACGATAACGCCCGATCAATCTTTGATATGCGTCCAAGTAGTGGGCTCCCTGGACCGGGAATGTTGGAATTAAACCTAGTGCCTCACCAGACACACTTGAAAACAAATACTGCATACGTTCCATGTTTGACGATGATTTGTTTTCATGAATCAAACCATTGAACATATCGTAAAACTCAGGCCATTGCTTGATATATTCATATTGGTGCTAACTCGTTTTCCAAAAAGTGAGACTCTTCTCATAGTCCTCAAATGGTCCTCTTTAGAAATATTACACTTACCAGTTATGTTATTCTGATAAATCTCTTCAAAGAGAGCAGTGTCCAAAGATGAATCTCCCTTTGGAACATCATACAATGCAATCTTGGGAAGACGGCCTTGTGGAATAATATAATAAAACATGAATCCATATCCGGATTACAAGTGATGGGCATGTGGGTAGATCATTGAAAGAAAGACGGAATGTAAAGTAACAAAGATGCAGATTTATTCGAGGGTAAAGCATGATAATTATATTATAAAATCTACAGGGGTGCTTGATTACCTCAGGTTATCAATTAATGTTAAGCTATTTATCTCGGAAACATGTGGTTATCAAACAAAATGGTTGCATTATTAGGAAACCCTGAAGGGCGCCTGCAAAGATAATCAATACATATTTATACAGGATCCTAATCAAACGCTAATGATTGTTAAGCAAATGGTTAAACTATCTCGTGTTGATTTAATTAAATTAGGTTCGCTCACGCGTATCGGGGCCATGACCTTCGGCGGCTTGAATAACAGCTGTTGCACGATGTCACTACTAGAACTCAACTGACAAGCGCCAACGAAACTTCTCGCCACTACACTCCTACCGGCGCCTGTACTTTGACAGCCGGCTGTAGATTCTCTTAGGCACACGCGTGGCTGTAAAACTCCATTTAAATTAAGCAAGTACTGGCCCGAACTGCTGCAATATCCCCGCCTTTAATTTTTTTAGTGAGGATAACCTGAAATCCATCATCGTGAGGATTTAATATAGTTGTTAATTTTTTTTGCAGATGTTTTACCCTTCGGGATAGTCGGGTAGAAAAGAATAGTTGGCTGCAGGGAAGGAGTGGATCCCTCTGATCCATTTAAGAATTATTTTTTAGATTGATTTTCACCGGAAGTGATGTCCGCATAAGTCTTTCTCTTTGATGGTTCTGAAACAGTTGAGATATTGTTTCGTTCATTTCGTTTTGTTTAAGGTTTCAATTTTAAGATTTCAAGATTTCAATTTTATCAGTAATGTTTAATTGAATATCTACAACTTTTGAAAGCGTTTTCGCCTTTGATACTGCCGCAGCATGTGAAATTGCCATTGATGTGAGGCATCTCCTCAATAGATCCAAGTAACCAAGTCGAGGATCGGTCATCCTTATTAAATTTGTTTTTACCGTCAATAACTGTACGAGAAATAACAACATTTCGTCAAATTTGGTTGAAGAATGTCTACTGAAAAATTAATGTCAGTATTTGTTTCCGAATCTTTGGTCTGGTCAAGAATCATTTTTATCCAACTATCCTTTATTGGATCCTTGCGTCTTTCATTTTTACTCTTCTGAGTGCTAGTTTCAGGAACTAGCTAATAAAGATGAAGTAGAGGTGGATCGTCGAGCAGAACTACTAATTGCTAGATTAGGAAAGTAATTTTTCAACATTTTTAAAGCTCACATCATCTTCAGAGTCAGATGCCATTTTTTATTATAAAAAATTAAAAGAAGAAGAAGAAACCGTTCACACGTGTGAAATTTAGGATAACAAAAGGAAAAAAAAAATGGAACAAAATTTCAATGTCTAAGAAAAAACTAAACAAACACAAATATCAGTAATAGTATAAAAAACAGTAATAGTATATCCCAAGGATTAACATGGGTCCACAACAACAACATTAATATATAATTAATACAACAGTACTGGTTTATTTTCGTGACAAGTGCATACTTTCTCGGCTCACAGCGAATACGAGATTTGCCAGCTGTTCCAGAACACTGCACAAGCCGGGCTACACGTCGATCGCGATTGACTGTTTGAGCACCCCTGGTCTAGGGACCTCAGAAAGGGAAATATGTTTTTTTATAGAAGATGATTGGTACATAGCTAAAATACATATGTCATTATTTACGATTATTTCTACGCCGTTTGAGTCTGTGATATCTAACTCCGTTATTGTTGAATGCAGATGTTTTTTTGTAGTAAATTACGATACCATCATATTTATTTTTAATGTTTTTTGAGTGAAAGATCTTATAATTAGATATTTGTATAGGTGTGAAGGATCTATCTAGCCAACATTCGGTGAAGATTATCACGTCAAATTTTGTATCCAGTCGTTGAAGTATGATAGTGAAATGGACAAAATTTTTTGAGCTGTGTATGTTTTGGTGTATTATTTTTAATTGTGGAGCCATGGTGAATTATTGGTCATTTATCGGTTGGTTGTGTACGGCTATTACATATATAGCAATTTAGATTATCTTTGGAATGTCGTTGGAGTGTTTAATATAAATTATTTTATCCTTTTCGGCTTTCCGCGCCATGACCTTTCCGTCTTTGGTCCAGAAAAATGCAAATCCCATTGTAATGGCTTGTTTTCCAAAGTAATTCCTTCAGATATGGTAATAAATTTCACTAATGTAAATTTTGGAGTTAAGTCCTGGGGATGTTTCGTATTTGACTTCTCTTTTCCTGCGGAGCAAAAGCTCACGCAGTTGGAGATTATTAAATCTTTTTTAATAATCTCCATAAAGTATGTGCTCCTAAGTGCAATGAGGCCAAAGGGGGGCTGCGTCCTGGCAAGAAAAGCTTTGAGTTGTGTGGCCGAACTTAAGGCAATTGTAGCATTGTGTGAGCGGATTGCAATCTTCGACGTACACTCATTGGAATTTAATTAAATTTTTTTGTCTATTAGTGTTTTAATTTTCCGGTTGTTTCAATAATACTGCTATCTCCATTAATTCTCCAAGTCTGTTCCATGCATTGCGATTTAAACTTTTATCTTTGTAGTTCCGATGTTTAGCATTCCATAAAATAGGCTCAGATTGAAAGTATTAACCTCTCAAAAAATCTATTTTGCATACTATGTGTGACATTGAAAGCTGTTAAAATATGAAAATTTTGTTGTTATTCACGATGTTTACTAAAAGCGTCATAAATCACGTTTTGGGAAACGTAGCCTCATTCTAAAAACTGTTTTGGAAAGATTATGAAAAGCACTATCACATTATATTATTATAAACAAATATTTGCCATTCTAAATATATAATTTTTTTATGAAAAAACAAAAATATTAAAAAATCGCTTACCATTATTCATAGCCTTGAAAATGAACTTTTTTCTGCAGTAACGTAAAAAAATAACAGTTTATTTATTGTAGAAAGATATTTTAAAACTTTTTGTCACCTCAAAATATTATCTGTCCAAACTAAAATATTTAAAAAAAAATCTTTTATGTAACACAAAGTAATGCAATTTTCGAACTTTCACAAAACACAGACCAAACCAAATTATTTTATTTCAATTATTATAAAACGTAATTACAACGGCAATCGATTTCAACAGATGCATTATGCTCGTATATGCAATTATTATTAGTTATAATATAAATTAATGTATTTTTTCACATAAATTCATGATAACATTGATAACCTACAAATATGACGATACATTTATGACGTCGTAAATTCACACTAAAACTAACCATTTGGTTGTTGTATTTACACTAAAACGTTAGTACACAGGACGAATTATATACAATTGTTGAAATATGCTGAAAATTTTTAAATATAGACTTTGTAATTGTGAACCGAAAACCGATAAATTGCGCGCCAAAGTCCGAACAAGTGACAGCGAAACTGCCGCAACGGCTTTTTTTGCAACTGGTCTGAAGTTCGCCAGGATAGGGATGGGGCCACTTTTTTAGTTGAGAAACAGTTCGAAAGAAATATTTTATTTCAAATTTATAGTAAGTTATTGAATATAGGTAGACAAAAATAAAAACACATGACATATACAGGTATATATTTTTTTATTATAAAATGACAACAATTGTAAACAAAAAAGTAAAATAATATTTTATTCATATTATATTTTGGAAATCATACATTACGGAATTCATTTAACATTTTTTTCCAGTACAACTATTTTAAATGTATCATATTTTCACATTTAAATTAGAAGTGAAACTTGTGGAACTCATTCGACATTTTTTTCCAGTACGAATATTTTAAATGTAACAATGTTTTAAAAAACACGTTACGCCACGCCACGTTAGAAGTGAAACTTGTGGAATTCATTCAACATTTTTTTCCAGTACGAATATTTTAAATGTAACAATGTTTTAAAAAACACGTCACGCCACGCCACGTTAGAAGTGAAACTGGTGGAATTCATTCAACATTTTTTTCCAGTACGAATATTTTAAATGTAACAATGTTTTAAAAAACACGTTACGCCACGCCACGTTAGAAGTGAAACTTGTGGAATTCATTCAACATTTTTTTCCAGTATGAATATTTTAAATGTAACAATGTTTTTTTCCATTTACACATAAAAACACAAAAAAAAAATAATAACAAAAAACCAGAACAAAAAAAATCCCATGACGTCCTGTGCGGAGCTCCAGAGAGTATGACAGGTATAATTTTTATTGTGCCATTCGGAAAGAAAATAAACAGTTATTATTGTAGAAGATCAAATAGATGCGGTGGGGGTCTGATTCAGATCACCTAAGCCATTATAGATGGTACCCAAAGTCATAATACTTCATTTTATTTGCATTTTCTGATACATGGGTTTAGTCCAAATGCAGCCGACCAAAGGCATGTTAAAAAAACCAATGATTGTTGAAGACATGTTGCATTACAGAAAATACTTGTCCATTAAACGCGCCCCAGCTTTCTATGAAAAGAAGAAACGTTTCGATACTTGCCAATAAGAACCTACCGAATGACAGAAGACAAAAACTTTAACTCAGCCAAAACAAAAAAATTGAAGACCTCGTAAAAGGTGAAATAATCAATCGGTTTCCACAAAACACAAAAACTAGACAACTAGAGTCAGAAATACACAAATAAGCGGTAGTGTCTTTGCGATAGATAAATTGCAATCATTATTATTTACACAAACAAGATAAACAATAAGCAGGCACATTAATCGCAAAAGAAGTAGTGAAGTTAATTAGACGACATTGAAAGAGAAAACACCGTAGACGGGCAAATTGATTTTACCTCCAGTCGCCCAACACTCAAGTGAAACATGAGGGATGAACTGTGATGACTATACCGCATTTCAAAGTGCAGAACGAGAATTGAATCTTTCACAAGATAGAGGAGATCTATAAAAACCCATAATCGAAACAACAAAAATATGTGAGAACCGTGACAAGGGAAAACGCTGGAACTCTACTCCACTCAAAGTGAATATTCATTCAGCATGTGATCGACAGTTTGTGTGAAAAATTTGTAAGATTTCGTTATGCATACCGCGGTTGCCACTTTGAAATATATCATACTACAATTGTAGTATGATATATTTTAAAGCACGGATCCACGCACAACGGAACCTTACAAGTTTCGCAACCAAAAACTGTTGATTTTCTAATCTTGTTCCTCTTACAAATAACGCAATTTTGAGTACGTCGCTTTGTAAGAGGAACAGGATTATTTGTATCCCCAGCCTGCGGCGAGTCATTGTAGGCGGGGTAGTGGGCGTTAGGGATTGGGGGGAAAGGATGGTTGTATGGCCCTACAAATGACTGCCTCGGTTTCGGAGGCACTGACAACGCGAGGTGATGTTCGGTCAACTCTTGTACAAGAGTTAACCGAAAATTCATGTGTAGTACCTCCGAACTCTGTGACTGGGAATACAAAATTTTTGCGTTAAGAATACTCACATTGAGCAAACGCTTGAACATTTTGAGATACCATTTAAGGCATCTCTTACGTTCAAGCAAGTAAGGTTCCAGCATCTGATCCTTTTTATCAACACCTCCCATGTACTTATTGTAGTCTCTGATAACGTTCGGCTTGTATACCTGCTCCCTACCCCTAGAATGACCAATAGTGGTTTCCGCGCCATGAAATGTCGATAGTGTCGTCACCTTCTTCTTGTCTTGCCACGACAGTATGGCAACATCACCAGCGTGGCGACCGAACATTTGTCCATCCTTTAAACTCATTCGACTGAATGCTGGCGGAACATCGGCTCTGTTAGTGCGCAATGTCCCGACGCAGTCAGTCTTGTTCCGCTTGAGGTAACGAGCGAGTAGTGGAGAGTTAAACCAATTGTCCATCCACAGGCTATAACCCTTATTCAAAAGTGGCCTGATTAAATTCACCACCGTAAGTGTTGATTTCAACACTTTTTCCGCTAATAAACCAGCAAGTGAATGATCTTTTCCTGTATAAATAAAAAATGACCACAAATATCCAGTCGCAGATTCGCACAACTCAAAAGATTTAATCCCGAATCTAGCAGCCTTTGTTCTTATGTATTGTTTAAAACCCAAACGACCTTTCCACAATGTAAGAGATTCGTCAATTGCAATGTTTTGGCTAGGTATATAAAGTTCCTGAAATTTTGCATTCAAGTGATTAATTATTGGCAATAACTTTGCAAGTTTTTTCTGTTCAGAGTTAGTGTGGATCAGATCATTGTCGGCGAAATGCAAATATTTCGTCAACTCACTAAAGCGTTTAAGGGATAGTAGTTGTCGAAATACAGAAGTCTTCAATAACCAAGTGTTTGACCAACACGACCTTATGCTCGGCATGCGGACAATTCCTAGCATCATGTAAAAAGCAAACAAAATCAAAATTTCATGGCGATTTGTGCCCCTCCATGAACTGCTTCGGTTACCATGAACACGAGAGTCCCTCGAATACTTATTGGTTTCTTCAACAATACTATCCAGAATTTCATCTGTCCAAATAGCACGAAAAGCATCATACGGAGTCGAATACTCTCTAGTTGCTCCTGACTTTTCGGGAACGAACCGTTCTCTTTGACCGGCAAATGAAGAAATGCCAGTCCAAGAGAAGCTGGCTGCGCTCGCATCATCAGGGAACAAATAAGTCGAATTTGGTGATGAATGGACGGCCTCGGTTTCGTCATCAGACGACAAGGCTCCGTCCATTTCATCATCAGCAGACTCATTTGACGACTGATGATGAGAGCGCCCCAACGGCCGTGCGGCTCGCGCTGTAGCCCGCGCTCGGCGCGAACGTCCGCCGCGAGCTGCACGGGCGGCTTGTGCCCGAGGCAAAGCCAGGAACTGGGGAGGGAGCTCGTCATCAGATTCAGCCACCAACAAGGGTGATTGTCCCGAAGACCAGGCCTCTCCCTCTCCGACAGCACATCGTCCCCTCACCCCACTACGCCCTCCACGTTGCCCTCCTCGTCGCCCTCCACGGCTCCCGCGTACGGCTGTTTATTTATTTATTTATTTATTGATTTATTGTGAAAAACAGTATAATCCATTTACATTTCACAAATAACAGTTTATAAATTACAGTTTATAATAAGTAAGTATATACATTTATTTGCATGGGTAAGTACATCAATACTATCTGATTAGCCAGATTTGGTAAATAGTATGCTGATTGCTGTCTTAAATTCTCCTTGGTTCAAATTGAAAATGTCAATCACAGAAGAAATGTGATTTAACAAAGTAGTTATTCTCCCCAAAGGCATGATCATTGGTAGGTTGGTCCTGCCCCTTGGAAAAATAAATAATCTGTGCTGTCTAGCTCTGATGAAATTATCAGGGACATAAAAAGAAATTCGTTCCAGAATATCTGGATTGCAAGTGTGCCCATTTAGCAGCTTGTGCGCCACTAACACCATTGCAATATTTCTCCTGACGTCTAGACGTTCTATCCCCAGCATTCCAGCGAGAAAATCAGAGGGATACAATAAAGGGTAATATCCGAACTCTCGCATGTAGAGGTATCGCATAAACTTTTTTTGCACCTTTTCTACATCATTTGAGTAAAGGGTATCTTCGGGTCCCCATATTATCGATCCACTCTCAAGAATGCTGCGAACCAGAGTAAAATAAAGCATTTTTATGACTGCCGTATTCGTAAAAGATTTCGAATTACATATAACAAAACCCAGCATTCGCATTGCAGAGTTGCACACCGAATCGATATGAGTTCGAAAAGTCAGACGTGTGTCAAAAATGATTCCTAAATCCTTCGTTATCGAGATATGTTTTATAGAGGTACCAGACATTTTATAGTTAAAATATAAAGTACGCTTTGCCCTTGTAATGCACATAATTGTACACTTACTACTGTTAAAAAGAAGTTTATTTTGATGACTCCACTCTACTATACCGTCGATATCGTTTTGTAGACGAATGGAGTCTTCATTTGTCGTTATACAGGTGTATAGTTTAATGTCATCCGCAAATAACAAAAATTTTACAAATCTTATAAACAACCCTATGTCATTAATAAACAATAAAAATAAAAGTGGTCCTAAATTAGACCCTTGAGGGACCCCAGAAGTTGTGGCGTAGAGTTTCGATGTGAACTGCCCGTAAACAACGTATTGTTTTCTGTTAGACAAATAATTATGAAAGAACAAAAGCAGCATGTATGAGAAGCCGAAGCTTTCAAGTTTATTCAGTAATATGAGGTGATCTACTTTGTCAAAAGCTTTCGCAAAATCATTATATGAGACATCTACTTGTTCGTTGTTGTCCAATATATTTGAGACGTAATCCGTAAATACCATTAAGTTGGTCGTCGTAGACCTGCCCTCTCTAAACCCATGCTGCTGGTTTATGAGAAATGGTTCTACTTTATAGTATATACGTTTTTGTATTACGAGTTCAAATAATTTGGCCGGTGCCGAAAGAATTGCCACAGGTCTGTAGTTAGATACACATGATTTATCGCCGTTTTTGTGTAAGGGCGTGACCTTTGAGATTTTCCAACGGTCGGGGAATTTACCGGAGTTAAGTGAAATATTAAAGATATGTAAAAGCGGTACCATTAACGGATCGGCATATCCCTTCAGGACAATTGTGTTAATAAAATCCGGTCCAACAGATTTTTTTGGTTTCAGTTTTTTAATTGCAGCTAGGTAATCATTTTTATTTACACTTAAAATGTCAACATTTTGAGCTAGCGAAGAGTAACCGCCTGGGGTGTATGAGTCAAATTCTGCACTATGTTCGCTATAGACTGACTTAAAGTAATTCGCAAATGCTTCCGGAATATCGGGCCCAGTATGAGTACTTCCGTTCCATGACACTGAGTTTAGAAACCCACCGTCTTTCCTCTTTTCGGATACAAATTTCCAGAAGGATTTCGGATCATTCTTGACGTTTTTTTCGATATTATTTATGTAATCCTTATACGCAATATTTATACTACGTTTGATTTTAGATCGTAGAATACAAAACTTTTCCCGATATCTCATCAATCCGGTGCGCCTCCAGTTTCTGTGAAGTTTGCATTTCCTTTTCAGATCACTAAGAATCTCACCATTAAACCATTTTTTGTTGGAACAGGTAGCGGCGGTAGCGGCTGCAGAAACTGGAAATCTGAAAATATACGAATAGGACACAGATAAGAATGGTCCTGTATATTTCTAAAAGTATGAATGGTAGAAGTCGGAGACATCCAAGGAAGACATGGCATGATCAAGTTAATCAGGTACTTGAGTCGGGCCATGTCAAGAGTCAGAATAATAGAAGAGTATGTATGTATGAGACGATGTATGAATGTGATTGAGACAAGGAGTTTGTGCCAAGACCGAGTTGTTTGGCGGTCCGTCCTCTTTGCCTACCCCTGCGGGGAAACGGCGTGATGGTTAGTTAGTTATAAAATGTGTAAAAATGCATTCTGTTAGCCATAAGTTGTTATAGTAGTTTGTCTAGTAGGAGTAAGATAGATTGTAGAAATATACTATAAATTTGTACAGAGCCCTAGAGGTGATTTCTCACAAGAACGGCGCTATACAAGTCATCCAAATATTATTATTATTATCATGGACAAATGCTGCAAAATATAAATACGAATGTATTTATATATATATATATATATATATATATATATATATATATAATAATGTATATACCTTCTATGTGACCATCAGTCAGTTCGTCAGTCTGCTCCATCGATTCTGAAAATATAATGCAAAACTATTACACAACGCAAACACACTACTTATATAATATGATGTAAAGACAGCACAATATAAATAAAATTATATAGATATTATATATATATATATATATATTTATTTATTTATTACAATGTATATATATACCTTCTATGTGACTGCCGCTTGCTTCTCCATCACTATCAGTCTGCTCCATCGATTCTGAAAATATAATGCAAAACTATTACACAACGCAAACACACACTACTTGTATAATATGATGTAAAGACAGCACAATAAAAATAAAATTATATAGATATTATGTATATATTTATTTATTACAATGTATATACCTTCTACATGTCCACCGCCGCTTGCCTGATCTCCACTGGAGCCTTGGGCAGCAGGAGCCACCAACGAATCCAAGAAGACCATTTGACGAGCTTCTTCTCCGCTCGAAAAAAACGAAGAAGCCTGAAAAAAAAATTAAAAACATTTTATTTTATTGGCGGAATAAAAAAATACACAAAGTATTGATTTTAATTATATAAATCACCTCGTCAAATGTCTCTTTTGGGTCCTCTGCGTCGGATTCGTTGGCCTCACTCATCTGCCCAAAGCTGCTGTTATTGCTATCAGCTCCAGTGGAAATCTCCTCATCATCCTCACGCTCCACCTGGAGTTCTTCCAGCGCCCAAGCTGGCATTGGCTCTGTGGGGTTCCATGATGTGCTATTCGTAGAAAAATAATAATGGTTTACTCAAATATCAGTTCGCAAAGAAAAATTTTCGAATTCGAATTTTTCAGAAAAATAGGAAGTTACATCCCTAGTAGCTTCGTAATGTCAAACTAATAGATTTTCATTTTCGTAGCCAATATTTCATAAAAACGTTGAAAAATAACAATTTTGTCGTGAAATTACTAATGTTTTTGATAGATATTGCAATAGAACACATGCTTTTATGAAAATATACAAATTTCAAGCGGTAATGGTGGACATTTTTTACGAAAGCGTCCATTCAACGCGATGAAAAATTCCAACCACATGAAAGTGTGCAGTAAAATAACGATTTTTACAAGAAAAAACACTTCAAACCAACTAAATATATGATGAAAGAGTGGCAAATATATATCTCAACAATAAGGTAAATACTTACTTTTCCATTTTACGATGTTTTTTGTCCAAATAGTCAAAATGTCAGAACGGGGCATGCACCAATTTCTCACAAAAGTTCGTTATGAAAGATTGACGTTCAATTGGGCATAGAAAAATAATTTCTATGTTCCATAGATATTTTTTAATACAGACACGTAGCGTTGTTCATTGTCGATATTTCATTTTTTATTCCATGGTAATCCGTGAACTAGTGATGCAAATAAATCAATTTTTGTAAAAACTCGCGCATTTACGTCAAAACACGCTCTAATGTCTCTACGGCTATTGTTATATTTTCGTCTTTTGACGCTCTAATGTCTTTACTGGTTAAATAAATTTCAATAGTTCGTTATTCCACATTTTTAAAACGAAACAAAAAAATACAATATGGACCTCTACTCTCCGCCGCTCACTAATCGCCACTGTGGCAAAATGTGAATGTAAACATGAATCTTCTCTCTTCTCACCCGAGAAATCCTTCGAAGCGGCCAAAAATACCGACACTGATCGGAGAACAGGCGAGCGCGAGAACGAGACGGCTAGAAAATCCTCACATTCACGCTTCTCAGGTGTTCTCGGGGTTTCTCGCCGTGAGTCTGGAAGGGCTATAAGGAGTCTTCCAGCATTCTACGGTCGCTTTCGGCACCCCTTATTTCAAGGTTTTATAATGTATCGATATCCGTTACCATTAATTTTTCAGAGATTTTGGATTGGTTTATTTTGACTATTAATTCATTCAGAAAGTCTATACTTTTTTTGACGTTCTGCTGCTTCTATGTTCATTTTTGCAAACAGTTCCATTTTTAAATTTCATTTGCTTCTGGCCAGATGATTAGTTCCTGAAGGGCTGTGGCTACTAATTTTAAAGTGGGCGTATATATGAGGCTTACATTACTTAAGGACATCTCGAAAAGTAAAGCCAACCATGGCTAATGGTTCATTCAGCGTAATTTTCCGTAGCGTTATTAATATATTTCTTAGGAGTGCGCATACTTCCTCTTCTAACACCTTGACAATAGAGTAGCCAACAGAAGGTATGCCCAAGCAAAGTTGTGGTTCCCTTTCAATGGTCACCAGTGTCGCACAGACATGCGCTCCTGGTATTTTATCAGATTTTAATAAAAAGTACAACAGATTAAAATATTATATGAAACGAACAAAGAATACAAATTAAAAACATGGACAATATTGACCCTTCAATGTGCCATTACTTTGTGGTATATTCCCAGAGACCTGAACGTAGTACACTTTTCTATCAGATCCAGACAATATTTTTGATCATATATTACAAGCAGCATTGTTATTTGTTTTGTCACTTCAAAGTCTTCATGGGCAATGTAAAAAATTCCCTTTTTTTGTTGCAAAAGTACATCTGCATCTGAATCCGGGCAAAATATTTGGAAGTTGATTTCCCACCCTTAATATATCTAACGATATTTTTCTTCTGTGTGGGACACTTCACTTCCACCAAAAGTGGAAGCGTCGGGTAACACACCAAGTAATAGGCACTATTTGCACAAAACAAGCCCGTCCTTTTGAAATCCACACGGTAGAGTTTCTCCACCTCTGCAATAACGCAGCCTTCCAATTCCCTTCCTCGTTTCAGAGCTGCGTTATCTACTAACTTGACTGCTCCTAGAATGGTTTCGATCAACACTCCGTCAAGTGTTTTGTAGTGAGCAACCTCAAAAGCTTTAGAGGCAGTTATCCTTGCATATCTCAACTTGAACCGTAAACTGCTATTTGATTATAGATTTGTTGCAATTTCAGCCACAAATTTACAATATTTGAAATATTTTTTAAGAGCAATATTTTTTAATCTAATTTTAAGTTTTTAAAACCATATTCAAATAACAATAATAATAAAGATATTGAAAATATATATTTTTTCATTTAAAAAAAATTTAAAACTTTAAAAGATCGTACACAAAAAAACTGCCAGGCTGCTGGTCGGCAGACCAAGGAAGTCATAAATGGGATGATATAGACTACAGGTTTTCGTTAGTTTCGATCTTGTATTCGTTTTTCGGACGAACGCAGCTCTTACGGCGACGGTGGGTTGGTTGTTCGAACTTCCAACTACTATGGACTAATAGGCAATCTTGAAAGGACTATTATTATTATAAATTTGTACAAAAATATTAACACGCGACAGCGGTGAGAGGCACCGCGGCAGGTTTCGTAAGTGGTTTGGCTTCTAAAGGCTCGCCTGACGGATAGGTACAGTGGGAGCTCTTAAATTATTATTTTTTATATTTTTCGCTTATTTTTTAAATATATGGCATTCAAAGTTTTTAAAAATATAGTGAAATTAAAATAATACTAAAAATAATCGAAAAATTAAAAAAAAAAAAAACTTTAAAAAATCGTACACAAAAATTTGCCAGGCTGCTGGCCCCCTAGCATGGTCGATCGATATAGGTTTTATCGAAAATGTCGGTAACTTGAAATCGCTCCCGAGCACGACTGCAGGACGCTAACGAAGAAATAACAGTTTACGTCAAATAAAATAGGAACCCTTAGTCGATGTGAACTGTTGTTTGTTCGTTAGCAGCCTGCAGTCGTGCTCGGGTGCGATGTCAAGTTACCGACATTTTCGATAAAACCTATATCGACCGACCATGCTAGCACCCCTGGACTATAGTTATTCATTGGTTTCATTCGTGTAGTCGATGACGTAAAATCGACCAATTTTTTCCCCACTTCGACGCCGGCTGCCTCCGAACTTGCCAGGCTGCCGGTTGGCAGACCTGCTTTTTTCTCATTTTCTAATCGACCTTTATCATATGAGACCATTCCCGTTCGTGTAGTCGATGACGTAATTTTGACCAAAAAAATCGCTGACTATTTCCATGACTGCGCGGCTCCTGCCAAGAGGCGCACCGGCAGACCAGCTTTTTTAAGGTTTTCTAAATGCCCATTATCACTTAAAATTATTTTCATCCGTGTAGTTGATGACGTAGGGTTTACCTATCGCGCCTCCCGGTCTATACCATCATGTAGAATCACCTCCCAAAGTTAACCTCTCAAAAAATCTATTTTGCATACTATGTGTGACATTGAAAGCTGTTAAAATATGAAAATTTTGTTGTTATTCACGATGTTTACTAAAAGCGTCATAAATCACGTTTTGGGAAACGTAGCCTCATTCTAAAAACTGTTTTGGAAAGATTATGAAATGCACTATCACATTATATTATTATAAACAAATATTTGCCATTCTAAATATATAATTTTTTTATGAAAAAACAAAAATATTAAAAAATCGCTTACCATTATTCATAGCCTTGAAAATGAACTTTTTTCTGCAGTAACGTAAAAAAATAACAGTTTATTTATTGTAGAAAGATATTTTAAAACTTTTTGTCACCTCAAAATATTATCCGTCCAAACTAAAATATTTAAAAAAAAATCTTTTATGTAACACAAAGTAATGCAATTTTCGAACTTTCACAAAACACAGACCAAACCAAATTATTTTATTTCAATTATTATAAAACGTAATTACAACGGCAATCGATTTCAACAGATGCATTATGCTCGTATATGCAATTATTATTAGTTATAATATAAATTAATGTATTTTTTCACATAAATTCATGATAACATTGATAACCTACAAATATGACAATACATTTATGACGTCGTAAATTCACACTAAAACTAACCATTTGGTTGTTGTATTTACACTAAAACGTTAGTACACAGGACGAATTATATACAATTGTTGAAATATGCTGAAAATTTTTAAATATAGACTTTGTAATTGTGAACCGAAAACCGATAAATTGCGCGCCAAAGTCCGAACAAGTGACAGCGAAACTGCCGCAACGGCTTTTTTTGCAACTGGTCTGAAGTTCGCCAGGATAGGGATGGGGCCACTTTTTTAGTTGAGAAACAGTTCGAAAGAAATATTTTATTTCAAATTTATAGTAAGTTATTGAATATAGGTAGACAAAAATAAAAACACATGACATATACAGGTATATATTTTTTTATTATAAAATGACAACAATTGTAAACAAAAAAGTAAAATAATATTTTATTCATATTATATTTTGGAAATCATACATTACGGAATTCATTTAACATTTTTTTCCAGTACAACTATTTTAAATGTATCATATTTTCACATTTAAATTAGAAAAGAAACTTGTGGAACTCATTCGACATTTTTTTCCAGTACGAATATTTTAAATGTAACAATGTTTTAAAAAACACGTCACGCCACGCCACGTTAGAAGTGAAACTGGTGGAATTCATTCAACATTTTTTTCCAGTACGAATATTTTAAATGTAACAATGTTTTAAAAAACACGTTACGCCACGCCACGTTAGAAGTGAAACTTGTGGAATTCATTCAACATTTTTTTCCAGTATGAATATTTTAAATGTAACAATGTTTTTTTCCATTTACACATAAAAACACAAAAAAAAAATAATAACAAAAAACCAGAACAAAAAAAATCCCATGACGTCCTGTGCGGAGCTCCAGAGAGTATGACAGGTATAATTTTTATCGTGCCATTCGGAAAGAAAATAAACAGTTATTATTGTAGAAGATCAAATAGATGCGGTGGGGGTCTGATTCAGATCACCTAAGCCATTATAGATGGTACCCAAAGTCATAATACTTCATTTTATTTGCATTTTCTGATACATGGGTTTAGTCCAAATGCAGCCGACCAAAGGCATGTTAAAAAAACCAATGATTGTTGAAGACATGTTGCATTACAGAAAATACTTGTCCATTAAACGCGCCCCAGCTTTCTATGAAAAGAAGAAACGTTTCGATACTTGCCAATAAGAACCTACCGAATGACAGAAGACAAAAACTTTAACTCAGCCAAAACAAAAAAATTGAAGACCTCGTAAAAGGTGAAATAATCAATCGGTTTCCACAAAACACAAAAACTAGACAACTAGAGTCAGAAATACACAAATAAGCGGTAGTGTCTTTGCGATAGATAAATTGCAATCATTATTATTTACACAAACAAGATAAACAATAAGCAGGCACATTAATCGCAAAAGAAGTAGTGAAGTTAATTAGACGACATTGAAAGAGAAAACACCGTAGACGGGCAAATTGATTTTACCTCCAGTCGCCCAACACTCAAGTGAAACATGAGGGATGAACTGTGATGACTATACCGCATTTCAAAGTGCAGAACGAGAATTGAATCTTTCACAAGATAGAGGAGATCTATAAAAACCCATAATCGAAACAACAAAAATATGTGAGAACCGTGACAAGGGAAAACGCTGGAACTCTACTCCACTCAAAGTGAATATTCATTCAGCATGTGATCGACAGTTTGTGTGAAAAATTTGTAAGATTTCGTTATGCATACCGCGGTTGCCACTTTGAAATATATCATACTACAATTGTAGTATGATATATTTTAAAGCACGGATCCACGCACAACGGAACTTTACAAGTTTCGCAACCAAAAACTGTTGATTTTCTAATCTTGTTCCTCTTACAAATAACGCAATTTTGAGTACGTCGCTTTGTAAGAGGAACAGGATTATTTGTATCCCCAGCCTGCGGCGAGTCATTGTAGGCGGGGTAGTGGGCGTTAGGGATTGGGGGGAAAGGATGGTTGTATGGCCCTACAAATGACTGCCTCGGTTTCGGAGGCACTGACAACGCGAGGTGATGTTCGGTCAACTCTTGTACAAGAGTTAACCGAAAATTCATGTGTAGTACCTCCGAACTCTGTGACTGGGAATACAAAATTTTCGCGTTAAGAATACTCACATTGAGCAAACGCTTGAACATTTTGAGATACCATTTAAGGCATCTCTTACGTTCAAGCAAGTAAGGTTCCAGCATCTGATCCTTTTTATCAACACCTCCCATGTACTTATTGTAGTCTCTGATAACGTTCGGCTTGTATACCTGCTCCCTACCCCTAGAATGACCAATAGTGGTTTCCGCGCCATGAAATGTCGATAGTGTCGTCACCTTCTTCTTGTCTTGCCACGACAGTATGGCAACATCACCAGCGTGGCGACCGAACATTTGTCCATCCTTTAAACTCATTCGACTGAATGCTGGCGGAACATCGGCTCTGTTAGTGCGCAATGTCCCGACGCAGTCAGTCTTGTTCCGCTTGAGGTAACGAGCGAGTAGTGGAGAGTTAAACCAATTGTCCATCCACAGGCTATAACCCTTATTCAAAAGTGGCCTGATTAAATTCACCACCGTAAGTGTTGATTTCAACACTTTTTCCGCTAATAAACCAGCAAGTGAATGATCTTTTCCTGTATAAATAAAAAATGACCACAAATATCCAGTCGCAGATTCGCACAACTCAAAAGATTTAATCCCGAATCTAGCAGCCTTTGTTCTTATGTATTGTTTAAAACCCAAACGACCTTTCCACAATGTAAGAGATTCGTCAATTGCAATGTTTTGGCTAGGTATATAAAGTTCCTGAAATTTTGCATTCAAGTGATTAATTATTGGCAATAACTTTGCAAGTTTTTTCTGTTCAGAGTTAGTGTGGATCAGATCATTGTCGGCGAAATGCAAATATTTCGTCAACTCACTAAAGCGTTTAAGGGATAGTAGTTGTCGAAATACAGAAGTCTTCAATAACCAAGTGTTTGACCAACACGACCTTATGCTCGGCATGCGGACAATTCCTAGCATCATGTAAAAAGCAAACAAAATCAAAATTTCATGGCGATTTGTGCCCCTCCATGAACTGCTTCGGTTACCATGAACACGAGAGTCCCTCGAATACTTATTGGTTTCTTCAACAATACTATCCAGAATTTCATCTGTCCAAATAGCACGAAAAGCATCATACGGAGTCGAATACTCTCTAGTTGCTCCTGACTTTTCGGGAACGAACCGTTCTCTTTGACCGGCAAATGAAGAAATGCCAGTCCAAGAGAAGCTGGCTGCGCTCGCATCATCAGGGAACAAATAAGTCGAATTTGGTGATGAATGGACGGCCTCGGTTTCGTCATCAGACGACAAGGCTCCGTCCATTTCATCATCAGCAGACTCATTTGACGACTGATGATGAGAGCGCCCCAACGGCCGTGCGGCTCGCGCTGTAGCCCGCGCTCGGCGCGAACGTCCGCCGCGAGCTGCACGGGCGGCTTGTGCCCGAGGCAAAGCCAGGAACTGGGGAGGGAGCTCGTCATCAGATTCAGCCACCAACAAGGGTGATTGTCCCGAAGACCAGGCCTCTCCCTCTCCGACAGCACATCGTCCCCTCACCCCACTACGCCCTCCACGTTGCCCTCCTCGTCGCCCTCCACGGCTCCCGCGTACGGCTATTGGAACAGGTAGCGGCGGTAGCGGCTGCAGAAACTGGAAATCTGAAAATATACGAATAGGACACAGATAAGAATGGTCCTGTATATTTCTAAAAGTATGAATGGTAGAAGTCGGAGACATCCAAGGAAGACATGGCATGATCAAGTTAATCAGGTACTTGAGTCGGGCCATGTCAAGAGTCAGAATAATAGAAGAGTATGTATGTATGAGACGATGTATGAATGTGATTGAGACAAGGAGTTTGTGCCAAGACCGAGTTGTTTGGCGGTCCGTACTCTTTGCCTACCCCTGCGGGGAAACGGCGTGATGGTTAGTTAGTTATAAAATGTGTAAAAATGCATTCTGTTAGCCATAAGTTGTTATAGTAGTTTGTCTAGTAGGAGTAAGATAGATTGTAGAAATATACTATAAATTTGTACAGAGCCCTAGAGGTGATTTCTCACAAGAACGGCGCTATACAAGTCATCCAAATATTATTATTATTATCATGGACAAATGCTGCAAAATATAAATACGAATGTATTTATATATATATATATATATATATATATATAATAATGTATATACCTTCTATGTGACCATCAGTCAGTTCGTCAGTCTGCTCCATCGATTCTGAAAATATAATGCAAAACTATTACACAACGCAAACACACTACTTATATAATATGATGTAAAGACAGCACAATATAAATAAAATTATATAGATATTATATATATACATATATTTATTTATTTATTACAATGTATATATATACCTTCTATGTGACTGCCGCTTGCTTCTCCATCACTATCAGTCTGCTCCATCGATTCTGAAAATATAATGCAAAACTATTACACAACGCAAACACACACTACTTGTATAATATGATGTAAAGACAGCACAATAAAAATAAAATTATATAGATATTATGTATATATTTATTTATTACAATGTATATACCTTCTACATGTCCACCGCCGCTTGCCTGATCTCCACTGGAGCCTTGGGCAGCAGGAGCCACCAACGAATCCAAGAAGACCATTTGACGAGCTTCTTCTCCGCTCGAAAAAAACGAAGAAGCCTGAAAAAAAAATTAAAAACATTTTATTTTATTGGCGGAATAAAAAAATACACAAAGTATTGATTTTAATTATATAAATCACCTCGTCAAATGTCTCTTTTGGGTCCTCTGCGTCGGATTCGTTGGCCTCACTCATCTGCCCAAAGCTGCTGTTATTGCTATCAGCTCCAGTGGAAATCTCCTCATCATCCTCACGCTCCACCTGGAGTTCTTCCAGCGCCCAAGCTGGCATTGGCTCTGTGGGGTTCCATGATGTGCTATTCGTAGAAAAATAATAATGGTTTACTCAAATATCAGTTCGCAAAGAAAAATTTTCGAATTCGAATTTTTCAGAAAAATAGGAAGTTACATCCCTAGTAGCTTCGTAATGTCAAACTAATAGATTTTCATTTTCGTAGCCAATATTTCATAAAAACGTTGAAAAATAACAATCTTGTCGTGAAATTACTAATGTTTTTGATAGATATTGCAATAGAACACATGCTTTTATGAAAATATACAAATTTCAAGCGGTAATGGTGGACATTTTTTACGAAAGCGTCCATTCAACGCGATGAAAAATTCCAACCACATGAAAGTGTGCAGTAAAATAACGATTTTTACAAGAAAAAACACTTCAAACCAACTAAATATATGATGAAAGAGTGGCAAATATATATCTCAACAATAAGGTAAATACTTACTTTTCCATTTTACGATGTTTTTTGTCCAAATAGTCAAAATGTCAGAACGGGGCATGCACCAATTTCTCACAAAAGTTCGTTATGAAAGATTGACGTTCAATTGGGCATAGAAAAATAATTTCTATGTTCCATAGATATTTTTTAATACAGACACGTAGCGTTGTTCATTGTCGATATTTCGTTTTTTATTCCATGGTAATCCGTGAACTAGTGATGCAAATAAATCAATTTTTGTAAAAACTCGCGCATTTACGTCAAAACACGCTCTAATGTCTCGACGGCTATTGTTATATTTTCGTCTTTTGACGCTCTAATGTCTTTACTGGTTAATGCACTTTACCCCCGTATAATGTATAATGTTTCTTATAAGTAGGGCCCGGATTAATATGTAAATACATATTTTTAATTTACACGATTTTCGGTCACATATGTGTTCTCTACCTAGATTTTCATATATAGATTAAGAAAAACTAATTTTTATTTTCCATATTTCATGCTTAAGTCTATATTTTACAAAAATGTACATGACATTTAGCACAGATCCCAGACGACAACTAAGACTCGATGAAAACTTAACTCGGACTCAGGTAATCAAGTACTTAGGCATTTATTTACTATTTTAGTTGGACAGAACAAATAAATAAAACAGCGGCTGAAGTTATAAAACTATTTTTTTAAACATACGAAACATAATGCCATTGAAGAATATACTACGCACTAGCCCATTCAATTATCACTCACGATGTGATTGTTTGGGGTGGTGCTGCTAAAGCTAATATGAACCCTCTCGACAAACAGCGCGAAAATCCTTAATTAAAGTTATTACAAAAAAACCTTATAGATTCTCAACAATACAGATATTTAAGGATTTGCTGTATTGAACATACAGCAACTGTACATCAAAATTATATCTATATATTTATAGTCAATCCACGAAGCTCCGGCGCTCCTAGGTTTGACTAGTCAATCCTTAGGTCTGACTTGAAGGGGTTAGCCCGAAGGCTTTGGTCAAACCTAGGATAAACCAGTCATTCCGCGAAGAGACTGCATATCGACCTTTGACTATGACATATACATTACAAAAAAAGACAAACTAAACCATCATATTGGACAAAACGATTGTGACACAAGACATAGACACAAACATTTGACTCCTAATACAAATACTACCTATGGACTTTTTAATTTAATTGAAAAAGATATTCGCATGACAAAAAATGCAAATCTAAAACACAAAATTCATACGTGGATAGTCAACAAAGGCATTGTTTACTGCGGGCAGATAACTTCTGCTGTATAACAACTCACTCAACGCCTATATTTTTTCTCTTTTCCTCTCAATTATTTTTTATTTTTTTATTCTTTCATTCCTCTTTTTCCATTTTTCTCATCTCTTTTCTTTTTCTTTTCTTTTTATTTTTCTTTCTTTCTATTTATCTTTTCAAATATAAATTAAAAATTTTATCTTATTTTATCTTCCAAGATAAGTATCAAAATTTGGTTAAATTCCTGCCACCTCGGAACAGGCTCAGCCTGAGGTGGTATATACCAAGAAAAAATACGAGTGTGCTTTAGATCACACGACTGAAGTAAAATTTCACTAACTTATATCTCCCTCTCAACTTCCTTTCGCCTCGCCCGACCGTTCGATCACACTTCATCACCGATCACACTTTTCATAACGCTCTCCAAAAATACCATACATTTTGTTTCAAATATGAAACTACCTAAACTACAATATAAACTACATACCTGTACCCATAATTATTTTTTTATGTGCAATTTCTTTCTTCTTGAATTCATTTTCTAATTCTCCAAATTGTTTTTTACACAGCTCTGCTGACTGATCAGTGTATTCTGACACTGCAACCCAGTCTCTTCCATTTTCCCCAATGGCGTTGATTAAGTTTTGTTTTTGACTTGAATCTAAAATGTAAAATCGACACGATTATATTGTAATGTATGCTATCACCGACAGAAACTATTCTTGAACTATTTATCGGCCTTTAATTCTGTCAGGAATCAAACCCAGATCCGCTTTGTATTAATGTAAATGTGTTGTACGCGAAATTAATTTAAATGTGTTGTTGCGGAGAAATGAATGTTGTGTGTGGGATGTGGAATAGTTGGTTTGGCCTTGTGGAAAGGTTTATAGTATGGTTTCTTTTTAAAGTTATCTGCCTTAGAATCAGAATTGTCCGATAAAGATAAACTTCTCTCAAAACGTTTACAAACATTCACCAAGGAGTCAATGTTTTTTATCATTAGAATATGCTATGACAATAGCTTATTTTGGAAGTAGACTATTACATACCAGGTCTACAACCTGTTCTTCGGGAAGAGGTACATTGAGTCGCATATTTGCCAATTGAATGTCCTCAACGTAGTCTACAACACCCTGGTTGTTCTTTTGTTTCATCGTGAGTAGCACTTTAAGAGCTTCCGTTTGACTGGCATTTTTGTCAAAACGCAGCAAAAGCAAATTTTTTAATTCTGTCCAAGTTAACGTTTCCTTAAAAATTGTTCGGAACCACGCAAGAGCCCTACCCTCTAAAAGGTCTGGAAATGCAGTGACAACGAAAGAAAGTTCGATTCGATGGCACCTAGCTAATTCCTCTATTCTAAGTATGAAGTCCCTTATGTCGGATGAACCAGAAAACTTCACATTCCAATTGTGGAGAGAAGGGCTTTGAACATTATTGGTATAATAATGATTAACAATATTTGTTGTTTTATTGGTAACCTTATTTTCTTCATCGTCCTGATCTTTAAACGTTTAAACTTTTTGTTGTAAGCCCGTGCTTGTTCCCTCATAGCTGACAATGTAGGTTCTGGAACGATATTTACTCCTGTAAGTTCCTCCCTGGTAGCCCCATTTATATTTGGAATCACCATGAGGAGTAGACCTTCGCAAAACCAAAAAAGTTTTCAAAGAACAAAAAAATTTTTTGAAAAAAAAAGAAAATATTCAAAAATGATTATTCGGAAAAACTATTGTCGTAGCTAAGAAAAGACAGCCTGTAAAGAAATTTTCAAAAAAAAATATTTGAGAAATAATTAAAAATTATTTTAATTAAAAACATATATTTTTTATAGTTTAGTCGCTACACCTTGAAATTCTGATGCACAAGGAAGTGGGGGTCTTCTACTGTCACCTATAAAGACATCATTATTCCATGTTATTGTGGGAAGAATAATTGACTAACAGTTGGGGGGGGGGGGGACAAGTTCCATTCTCAAAGCAGGTAAATGATCTCTCCCTTTTCAACACGAATTGTGCTTATAGAATAAGGAGTGCTCATTTTAAATAATTAATCATAAATAAATAGAACCTGCATCCTTGGACCTCAAAGGTGTGGAATTTGTATCATTCTCAGATGGAAGAATTATATCCGACTTAATATTTATGTTCAAAATTGTAAATAGTAGAACAGACAATCCTGATTTTAATTAACCTCGTTGAATTTCATACACTTAATAAATTCTTAATTTACAATGATTTAGGGACATGTAATTCAATTCAATTCAATTTATTCATTTTTAAAACATTACAAGATTAAAATTTCAAAGCGTTTTAAAGAGTTCAAGTATAAAGATGAATGAATGAAGCACAATCATACTAACAACAACAAAGCTTGTCGTCTGAATTGTGCTTCATTGATGTTAAACGTATCGATATTCGAAGTGATTCTATTTAACAACAAGACAGCTCTCCCGACTGGCGTAACCATTGGCAAGTTATTTCGGCAAGCCGGGAGATAAAACAGTCTATGCTGTCTGTGACGGAGATAACCATCGGGAACATAGAACTCCATGATGTCAAGTTTTCGAACCTTCCACGAATCAGTCTGAAGAAATGTGTTACAACGAGCACATCCCTTCTGACTCGTAGATGGTTCACACCGAGCATGCCCAAGAGAAAGTGGGTATCCTCAGGTAGAGAAATCTCAGAAATTTCTTCTGAACCCTCTCCAACATGAGGGAATACTTGTTTAAGTGTTTAAAAATATTAACGTTTTTCTTACAAATTCCATCAAATACGGTTTCTGCACATCCGCTTCTTCGAGTGATACGTGCGGGATCGGTGCGCACGGCAGAATTTCAGCAGCTTAAAACAGAATGTTGGATTTGGTTCAAAAATAAATATTTTTACATAGATAATGATTATTCGCAATCCATAACTGTGAATTGAAGTAACATTGTTGTTTGGAATGCTAATCATACGATGAATAGTGTGTGGGACTTATAGAAGGCATCGTCATCAAATTCCGAGGTGATCCCTTCCATCGATAACTGCGTGGCCCCTTGCATCCATGAAGCATTGTCACTGAGCTTGGAGGGCGGCGGACCCCCTCCAGTCTTTTGGCGTTCTTTGGTGAATTGTGCAGATTCCTGGAAAACATTTGACTCGTTATTTTAATTTTCACACAATCCACGACATGAGAAAACAATGTGTGACAATCTACAAACCTTTCTGGCAGACTTTTTCAAGTTTTCACACTTGTTTCTTAATTTCTTTGTGGATCCGTAACTAAGGATTGCAATCCCGCGGGATCACGCATCTTTGAAATTATGTTATAAAATCAAATTGAAACTACACATTTTTGTGTAAAATTTAACTTTTATTAAACATTTCTTACATTGAGCAACAGAAATTAATTAAGTATAAGTAATTAGTAATCTGTTTTCTTAGATTTGTCTTTAAATGTTTGGCATAGTTTAGTAATAGTTTTGTTTCTAACAACAGTTTTATATTTTTAATTCAGTCTTATTTATATAATGACTAATAATCAAATTACAACTTTCTCTTAGATGCTATTACTATGATATCAACCTATAGTGATAACTTTTGAAAATACGCTCTTAAGAAGCAAATGGCATTTATTGTATCATCTCCGAGCCTGCTTCTGAGTGAACTGCAAATATATCCTGATGCTGAAAATGCTCTCTCGGCTTCTACACTATTTATGAACAACTGACAGGATAGCCCGCCAACCGTCCACTAGTCGCCGGCGCGGTGCGCTGTGCTGAACGGCAACGTCGCGCTCACGCTATTCTTGATTTACGTGAAAGTTTTAGAGCCAAATTTTTAATTTGCGGGATCCGCGCTTTGAAGGTGCGGGATCCAGCATATTAATAAAAGCAACGGCATCCCGCGGTAATGCGTCATCCCGTTTTGCGGGATTGCAATCCCTATCTGTAATGGTTTGCTGGGCAGGAGGCGTTGTATTTGGTTGCCAATAATTCCCATGTCTGGTCTATTTCTTTGACATGCACATTATCACTTTTTTTTATTCAGAAGAATGTTTTTGTGAGCATCTACGAGTTCTCTCACCAAAATAACATCTTCGGCACTGAAGTTAGAAGACCTCTCTCTGAAAATAAAATTCGTCATATTGAGAAGAAAATAATATAACAAGTCGAATAAAATGTACATACGACAATAATAAAACGTACTTTGTGATTGTATCCATTTTAATTTAGTTTTTAACACTGCAACTGTGAAATAACCTCAACTCAAAACTTGCTTCATAGACCTCAAAGACAATGAGAAAGCGCGCGGAACTGTATAGTGTTGACACCGTCAAAATAATTGTGTGTTTGTTTTTATCAACATGCATCAAATATTTGAATCATGTTGAAGCCATTTCGGTGGCAACACTGGTAACTTTAATCTTAGTTGGTACAACTATGGTGCAACTCAATTTTGTTGAATTGTAGTTTAACTTTAGTTAGGGCTTAAACTCAGTTTAAATATTTAACTTTAAACCTTACTTTAACTATTTTCGATGCAACTGGCCCTTAGGCTCTAAAATAATACACAATATTACAAATGTATCAACAAATAAATACTAAAATATCTACATACCTTTGCCAACTGCTGGGTAAAAAAAAACGACCTTCTTCGTGCGTATTTCTCAAGCTACTGACCAGTTCAAACACGTTCATCTAATTTCACACGGTTAGAGCAGTTCCCGCACAATTGATCGACACCAGGTCCGCTCCCTAAAACAATAAATTTTCGTTAAAAAATTTTCATATGAATCTGGTTGTAAAGGGTTAAAGAAAAATGTTGGAAGAAAATCTGGACCAATTGAATGTGTATATTTCATTTTTCTAATGTAAATTTCTATATCTGATTCATCAATTTGATCAATATCGATATTTTGGACTCTCAATTTGGCAGCAATATTAGTATTTAGTAATGGAGACTCGTTACTATACACGGATTGGAAGTGTGTTGCAAAAGCGTCAGCTACATCTATTCCACGAACTTCCCTATCACGATGTGTCATGGTGTCTTGAATACCACCATCTTTCCTTAGCGATTTGACATAGTCCCAAAACATGTTGGGATCATGCTTGATATTGTGTTCAAGGGAATTTACATATAATTGGAAAGCAGTGCGTATAAACCATAGTCATTCCGACAGCCAATAAATAGCCTTCCATTTTATATGGAGAGCATGTTTCAACCATGTTCGCGATGGTTTTCGACAGAACCACTTCGGATATCAACGACCACCTTTATTGGAGGTTTTCTAGGGAAACAGGCATCAAAAATATTGTAAACACAAGCATAAAAATGATGTACTTCATTTATAGTGCTGAAATGAAGTTCTTGCCAATCTAGTTGATTCATCATATTGTATAGCTTACAAATACCGCCCTGCCCAAAATTCCATCCACGCAAAGCATGCTTATCATTTTTTGGAATTTTTGTAGTTGTTTTTTACTCTGAGTTTATGTTTGGAATGTTATTACATTGGGAGAGACCAAAAACGGCACATAGAAAATTCACATTGTTTTCAATTTCTACGGCACCTCTTGCGGAGTGCAAATTGAAGTCTCCAAGCATAATTACGTTTTTTCTGCCAATGAAATTCACATTTTGTTGTATTTTATCAAAAAACAATTTATATGCTTCAAAGTGTGATGCACGTGGAAAATAAACTGTACATATAAAAGTTACAGACGATTTGTATGTAATTTTGACTCACAGGTTCTCGTCGATAGTTTCCAGAGCAGGTAAGTGCTCTGCCTTAATAAGGCCATTCGCGCTCTTTACTGCTAATAGACAGCCTTCTTCCTGTTTTTTTTTTTAATTTTTTTTTTTTATTATTTCCAACAAAAACATAGTTTACATAAATATATAATTTAAACAATTTATCGGTAGTCCCGTGAAGCTGCCACATGGCTGCTTGTCTGCAGGTTCTACCTCAATATACACTGCCATTGTCACTATTTTTTCCCAGACAGAAAGAGTATTCAAAAAGAATATTTTACAGACGTTTGTCTTATCAAATTCCAATGATAACATTGACCTTTGCGGTAGGAAATATTTGTATGTATACTGACGGTTATGCTTTAAATCATTAATGAGTGCACACCATTTCTTCTCCTTGTTGTATATTTAACAACAAATCTCCATTGCAGCTGCCTATTGCCCAGATTCCAGAAATTTAAAAAATTATCTGCTCTTTCTACATTAGAAAAGTTTATGCTACATTTCAGCTTACAGGAGCAGGGTGGGCCAAGTACCTTTTCATCGGCACATTTTCCACGTTTGGTGAAGTACTTCTTACTCAGGTTTTTTAGACATTTTTTAGGTTGGTTTGATGTCTGCCCATTCTGATTGATTATGGCAGTGTTTTTTCCCTTGGTCACGTTTTACTGATCTCGATATCCTCGGTATTATTGCTATTGAGATGATGCATTCCAAGAACAGCTTGGAGAATAATCTATCGGCAAAATATTATAATCTTTATTGTGTATGGAGCAAATGCTGTCATCACCTTCCTATATGCTTCCAGCAGGTATTAAGATAGATGTTAAGAGTGTCCCAGTATTTGCAAATGGACCTTAAGTTCAGTTGCACAATATTTACTTGTTCCTTGTTGCAACTCTTATTAAAATTGTGTGTTTTGTCCTCAAACCATTTTTGAAGATCACTGGTTTTGAAAAATCAATCTCATTGTCCTCCTCAAAACGTTTGGACGCCGTAGTCGTTTGTAGCAAGATCCTTTTTAAGTGCAGCTTTGTAGGCCGGGCAATTGTCACTATCTTCAGTCGAGTGTGTAGCGGGCTTTCCAAATCTAAGACTGGTTTTGGAAGAGCGGCATAATTGTTTCGAATGGCCAAACCGACAACAATTAAAACATTGGATTGTCGGGTAAGAATAAATTTCCACCGGGAGAGAGTTGTTGAATGAGACATGAGAAGGAAGGGACTGTCTTTCGGTTTGGGGGGGTTTCCAAACTAAAGACTCTGAAGATCTATCTTTGAAATTAAGACGCCTAGTCTTAATAACTTTTACCGAGGATTCTGGAATAATCAGTTCCGAGATAAGCTCTTCTTTGGAAAGGTCTATGGGAATACCTCTGACGAGACCCAAGCGAGAGATATTGAAGAAGGGGTTGTCGTGCACCTCGGGCGGAAGCACCTACTTTCTGCACCAAGTCTAGCTCAGGGTTGCTCGGCAGAGCTGGTGAAATCTCTCTACACCAGAGTCATAGGTTCCTAGAAGGGCCAAGTGGGAATACATAAAATAAGCCAACACTGCACGTGCCTCGTCAGGGAAATAAAAGGCTGTCTGGGGTAAACATTACTTGTATTGTTGGTGACTCACAAATACAACCAAGGGTACATCCACAATTATTAATTATGCACAGGTAAGCTATATTGTCTATCTACACATGGGGGCCTACCAAATCTCTCTCCGCTCGTGTTAAAGGAGGCGGGGGTACAGCTGCACGGGGGGCAGGCGGCTGCGTGAGTCCATTGGCGTAGTGTGGGAAACCACTACGTAACAGGGTATAAGCTTTAAATTTTTTCACAGAGAGGGAGTAAGGGATGAAATTTGAGGGTCTGAAATCTCTATCTCACTACCAATATCAATTTCAAAATTTGAAGGGTCAGGGGGGACGGGATCAGGTGGCTTCTTCTCCATGGCAAAGGCCATTGGGGTAAAAGGAAATAAAATAAAAAGAAAATAACACTTACTGGACTTGGTCAGCAATAAAGGAACTCAAAGAGGACAAAAAACTATTAACAACTGATTAAATGCCACAAAATTGGATTTTTCAAAATGAAAGAAATGCAACAGTGTTTATCAACTGTCATGTAGGTAGTCGGAAATGATGCTATACGATAAGGAATAAGTGGTTCTTTGCTGTTATTCGGCTTAAATTTATTACAAATACTGCATTGATCTACTTTATTCAGTATATCTGAATTCATATTTGGCCAGTAAATAATATTTCTAGCTAAATATTTTGACTTTGAGATGCCTTAAAGACTCTCGTGAATTTTGGGTAGTCAGCTGTTGGCAATGTGCTTTGTTGAAGATCAACTGAGGTTTCATCAAGCCACTCGGCGTCATCATTTTCGCGCACTATGCCGAGAATCTCTCTCGATTTAGCGATCGATCGTCGCGTGAGAATGCGTAAAGGACGAACATTGTGTATCTCTGGACTGTCATTGCTTGGATCATTACGTTGCTTGTGACATGAATTTAAATATGTCTTAACATATACTTCTGCGAGAACTTCTCCAGCCTTTTGAAAGTTTATTTTTTCAAGATCACGATCTGTTGTTCTTCCTTGTTCATCCAGATGGGTTCCATAAGAATCATGCGGAAGTACGAGTCCAGATAATTTCCGGCTCAAAGGTGCCATTCGTCTCTCAACGGCACAGCTGTTAGGTTTAGAAATCGTGCGTTCAACGAAAAATATATACACGTGAAGTGAAGTGAAGTGAAGTGGCATCAATGCTACTTTTAAGACATCAATGCTACTTCTCGAGAATTTCACTAGCAATCGGTGATTTCCCTGAGACAATTAATGAGAAATTCTTCTCGGTGACCGGAGCTGTGGTGGACTGAGATTGTCCGTTTTTCCCACGAGTAACTCGAGCGTAACTCTAAAATGGGTTCTTTAATTTCATCCACTGACAAGTCCGGACTTGCCGTGGGCTTTTCAATATTTGGAGAGGAAGTTTTGTCCCCCTCGCCAGTAATAATCTTGAGAATATTATCCGTATGTCTTTTTTCCTGGTCAAGTAATTCCCTAGCGTGTTGGGCTTTCAGGATCAAGATTGTATCTTTAAGTGATTGGATCTCACAGCTTTCGCTAGTGAGACCTTTATTACTCTCTATGAGTGAGCGCATCTGTGAAGCATTAGCCAGCATTTTATTAATGGAGGCTATTACTGCTGCCTTGCTTGAGCTTTTAATATTACCGCAAGAAGCTAAGGCCCGCTTTGCACTTTCGGCCTCTTCCATAGTGCTGTCATTTAGCAGCTTTATGGGCTCCTCATTATGAGTAAGAACTTCAGAACGAGGGAAAAAGCAATTTGAGTAAGTTGACCTTCTGTCACTCAGATTGCCCATTTGAATGCCTGACTCTCAAAACGAAAAAACTGTTAGATAAATCCAATCACATAATGATATCGCAGTTTAGTGTACTTTTAAACTGCAATCGGAATGTGTAAAGAAACTTATCCGACCCCAACAAATTTACTAGTGTACCAACATTATATCAGAAAACCCAAGCCGATAGAACTTGTCAAAAAAAATGAATGTTTATCATTGTGCCACATGTAAACTTCATGATCATTGAGAAACTATCAATTGCAGAACACAATTTTCTATATTCAAAATTACTCAATCTTAAGGAGATAATAAAAAAAAATAATGATTTATAAACTCTACTAAAGTCAAAATCTGTCAATTAGATCATATCTACTGCAAATTAAGTAAATGAATATTTAACCCTGTATCCGCGGCGAACAAGCAGCGACGAACCTTCGGCTACAGCAGACCGGACGTCTTGATCTACTTTGGCGCAACCCAGAGAACTCGCGCTGAAAAGTTATTAATTGAATGTTATTCAGAGAATTTTTTTTTTTATTGAAACATGGTACACAAGGGAATATGCCCACAAAGGCTGACAAAAATTCTTGTTATAGAACAAATTATTTACTTGAGTCGCATAACAAACAATTTGTCCATAAGTTTAAATAAACTGGATATATATCTCCGTGAATGTGTTTCAAGCTTAATGAATAAGAGAATAAAGCAAAGTAAATCATCCAAAATAAAATTGTACATCACTGCTAATAATGGAAATTGCAAAACGTTTCATAATGTGAGATGGGATCCTAAAGTTCGAGGAATAACGAACCATGTTCAATGTAGAGAAAACTCAACATTAATAATAGAACTACCTTGTTCTGAAAAAAAAAATATCAATCTGAAAAAATATCAATCTGAAAATAGAATTAATGAAATCTAGTAAAATATAATTTTATGTTAACTTACATATTAAAGTGAAGTCCATTCAAGGTTAAATTATGCTTCTGTCCCAAATCATCCGATAAAAGCCATGTGCTATCAATTACCCATGTGACAAAATTTATGTTCACAGAATACCTACAAGACTACTGTAAAACGAAAAAACTAATTAGACTACATTGTAATGAGAATTGTAAAGCCAACGAGTTAAGCACATCGATAAAAATTGCATAATAATCTCCATTCCATCTGGTAAAATCCAATGTACCTACAAAATCAATTTGCAGTACAAGTATGATAAAACTCACAAATCCCGAAATATCCCGGAGAAAGTCTCAAATGACAAGTTACCCACGGACAAAACAAACAATAACCTAAGTTGTGAGCACAAAAAACCAATCCAAGGAAATGAAAAATTAGAACAATTCATGATAAAGTATTTAAAAAAACCCGCATACTTACAAACTGTCAAGGTCAACCAACCATTTTGGAACGCAACAAAATAACCTCAAATTGTCAAATAAATTCCCGAAAAATGACTGCACACTTGAAATAACATACTATTAATTGTATATAACACGTGACAATGTAACAAAGCAACGTATTTTAACCATATTCGTATTGTAAAAGAAAATACAATACATCATGCGAAATTAATCAAGCCCACAATAACATTAAATTTACCGTCTAGTTCAAACCACGTGGGTCGCCACTGTAATGGAAAGATATTCACGTCTACATCAAAAGTAATGCTGATAAGGAAATACTTACGTATACAGCTCATCACTCAATATTATATATGTGGCTAGCTCAGAAAAGGGTAGATGTATGAAAATTATAATACAATAAATGAAAAGATTTACGTTAAAGATATATAATAGGATTTTATTGTGATTACAACAGGACATAATTGGTAATATTAAAATAGAAGGTGAAGACTCTAAAAGGAATAATAATATCTCGGGTGAATAATAATCATCGAAGATGATTGATGTACACAACCTTAAGTTATGTTAGACATTAAGTTACATGTGTGGCAAAACGCAAGTGTGCAGTGCAAAAGACTTATAAGGGCGCCATTGCATTTTTATGTATAGAATGCAAAAACTAATGAAGCTAAACTTGTAACCTGAGAAATAAATATAATAAAATAACTTCTCGGTCTTGAAAATAGGATTGCCATGATGCGAAGATATGATGAGTACGAAATAATTATAATGATAATTAAAATGTTAATGTTGCGAACCAAAGCGCCAATGGTTGATCTCCCAGACAGCTGTAAGCACGTTCCTCCTGTGGCTTGGTTTCTTGACTCTAGTTAGCGGCGAGCCGAGTCTCTGCACCGACGGTAATTGAACTGGGATTACACCTCTCAAATACGCCAGTACTTATTTACTACGAAACCGGGGTGAGAAGGTCCGTATGATAATCCAACCCGTTGCAAAACTCTGCTGATAGACTGTGTTAAATGCTGCAAGTCGAAAGCTCTTCGTGATGAAGGGTTTGGCTGAATTCTGTGATAGGTCGCAGTAGATGTCTCTATTGATGCCGGGAATGCGCACCTTTCTGAGCTGCAGGTCAGAACCTCCCTGTAGGCACTTATCCAGCACCGTGTTGTTCACCTGATCGGTTGCCAGAGCTGCATAGTCCAAGGGAGCGTCAACTGTCTCGACCCTGGAGAAGGCATCTGCGACAATGTTGTCCTTTCCCGCAACGTGGCGGATGTCGACTGGCCGATGTAATCGAGGTGTCAGAATTACCTCGGTGAGCACTTGTTGGCCTTCTGCTGAAAAGCGAAAGTGATGGGTTTGTGCGTAAAGATGGTGAACGTCCTATCCTCACCATATGTCTGAAATATTTCACGGCGAGGTAGATGGCAAGGAGTTCTCTGTCATAAGCGCTGTATTTCTGCTCGGCTGCCTGAATTTAAAAAAAAAAGAATATCCTTCAATGAGCTGCTGAAGAACGGCACCAGCTGCCGTGTCAGAAGCATCGCTAATAATGGAAAGTTGAGCTCAGCACTTAGGGTGAGCGAGTAAGCTCACCTGCGTTTGTAGTCCAAAAGAGTTAAAAATGTCTACCCCTTTCGGCCCGATTGTGTGTATAAGCCTCGCCACTTTTGTACTTCCTTTTCTTTGTTGAATTGTTAGCCACCATATAAATTAGGCATGATTGCTTAAATCTCTACCATGAAATGGAAAAATTTTAATTAGAAAAAGTGTGCTCCAGATTAATTATTTAACCTCTCCGTTAGTGAGTTTTAAAAAATAAAGTGGTACTGCGGGAGTGAGTTTTTTCAATAATTAAAATAGATATTTTTTTAAATGCCAAATCACGGAATATGATAAAATAATATACTTTTACTGAGAAACTAGCACATAAAAATCAATAATATGGTTTTTAGAAGGAAAAAACAAAAACATGCTTTCAGAAATCACCAACCATCGGTCATCAAAACAGAGGTTTATTATCTTCTAAAAATTAAATTCACTTACCACAATTTGAATTATTCCATATGCAACTTTAAAATTTTTTTTTACACAATCATATAGGGACACAAATTTAACCATTTACACTAAAACTGTTTAGTGTAAATGGTTAAATTTGAGGTCGAACTGCTGTATGTCTACATACATGGCATTGTCGTTGAGTTCGTTTTCCTTGGGCTCCAGTTTCTGGTACAGGGCGAAGAAAATGTTTCCCTAAAAGACGAGTTGGATGGTCCACTACTCGCCTTCCTCCAGATGATGCCGGCCTGTTTGTATGATATTTTTCGACCAACTGAGATATAAGGTTTTCCCGGAATTCGCTAAATGATAAAACCTTTTGCGTTTTCAAACGATGCAAAAAAAAAGCATTTAGTGTCCCAATATCAATCAATCTGAAGAAAATTTTTTTGTACCATTTTAGAGATTTTCTAGAACTGTCTGCAAAGCCTAAAATGCGGTCCACTTTGTCAACAGCTCCCATATTTTTTGTATATTCTAAAACTGCCTCTGGTTTTATTTTATTTTCTCCCGTGGAGAAATCAATTTTGTCTGTTACTATCATTGCGTCTGAATGTATGTTAGTGAGCATTATTACATCTCTTTTATCGCGCCATTTCATTGCCATGAGATTGTTGGAATTCAGTGCCTTCACTTCTCCTCTTTTCATCTTCTCATTACCAAATTTTGGCATATCTTTTCGGTTCGCTCTAACCGTTCCACATGCATTTGTTTTATTTTTATGCAGGAAATCAAACAATGTTGGGCTTGTATACCAATTATCAACAAACAATCTGTGACCTTTCCCTAAATAATCACTTAGCATTGTGGTAACGATTGACCCTGATATACC
This sequence comes from Limnephilus rhombicus, assembly GCA_929108145.2. Lineage (NCBI taxonomy): Eukaryota > Metazoa > Arthropoda > Insecta > Trichoptera > Limnephilidae > Limnephilus > Limnephilus rhombicus. Next base: position 24,422,729 of record OV815299.1, on the reverse strand, counting down.
AATATCGGGATTCATCTTTATGTCTGATTCAGAGCCAGTATACACAATTATATCCAAAACATAGCCGGTTAGTGCATCACAGTGTGAAACGTATCATGTTCGTATGAAATGTAGCCTTGCGGCAGAGCAGAGACCAGGGCTCAGGATAATGGGCCAAGTAGTTATCTGTCATGTAGGTAGGGTTTTCAGTCAAATAAAAAGAAGATGAATTTTACAAAACTATATTGTAGCCAATCAAAAAAAAACAAACATGAGAGTGCAAATTTCATACCAATGAAAGGTTAGCATTAAATTTATACCAATGAAATATAAGAATACAAAACATAAACATACCAGATGGACTCCGGAAACACTCTAACCTAACTAAAAGAAATCACGACGGATGACGTCCGCGACGATGCTTAGTGGAGAGAAGACAATTCCAGGCTCATTAACCGGGGACGTCGCGCCATCCCGGAATCCAAGGTCATCCTTCTTAGGAAGAAGGCTGCTACGCCTCCAAGGAGTGCACCCAGCCCCGGGCCACCCCAACACGCTCCATAAAGGAAACACGCGGTCCCAACCGATCTCCAAGACCTGCGTCTCTCGGCAAATCCGTCATCCGTCCGTGTCTCCACGACGCGGGGTCACAAAGGCATATTCTGCCAGCTCAAGGACCAATCCTTTTTTAAAGTTTGTTTCCAGAACACAATTGCACAAAATGGCCAACTGCCAACCACGGAAAAAGTGGGAATCACATAACCACTCAAAAATACTGCCGTACACGAACTTCTCGTGTTACGCAAAATACACCCCGCGTCTTTATAAGATAGGATCGACTTCGATTTACATGATATAATCCAATTGAAACACTTTTACAGTGAGTGACTCATTCACGCACAGCTAGCCCATAGCTGCCCGGGAGGAAGTGACCATAAACAAAAGAGCTCCTGTCTTTTCAAAAAAAATTACCAGTCTCAAAAAAAACACCATAGACAAAAAAACAAATAGGCAAGAACTGCACTAGTCACATAATTATTTATGTGACAATTCCCCCCTTCCCACGAAAATGTTTGCCCTCAAACATGAAAAACTAAGTCCACAAACTAACTAAACTATGAGTCCATCAGGTATCTAAAAATTGATAACATAACATTAATTAGTAATTAAAATAACAACTTAGAACTAAATTTCTTAAAAGTAAATTTCTTAATAATAAAGAACAAATAAGAAAAGAAAGGCACGAAAACAAGGAGTCAACCAACATCTACTAAATTAAACAAAGTTTTGAATTTACTTAAAAAAGAAGACCTGTTGTTTTCGTGTCAATTTAACAAGATTTATACTTATAAAATACTCAACATTTTATATTTTAAGAAAAAACACAACCAAATAAATTGTAGAAAAGAAAAAAAAATTTGATCACTTTTCCTTATACAGGAAATAAAGGCCAATTTGGCTTCACTTTTTAGGGTTAAACAGCCCTCACTCGCACTGAATTTACGCTATATTTGAATAGCAAAAAAAATAACCTATCTAACTAAGTCCATCCGGTTTAACATTCTTAAGATAAAACTTAAAAATAAACAAATACTTAAAATTAAAGAAGCCTAAATTAAGAAAATATCTATATAAATATACATTTTTCAATCAGAACAATGGAGTTCAATGTTGGCAGAACTAGGACACAAGAAAATACTTTTCTGTGTTATAAGTAATATAGAATCAGTATACAAACTGTCTATCAGACGTGGGCAGAGTAGGGATCTTACATTGGATCATCTAACTGTCATTATTGAACCAGGATTTACAATTCCGAAGAAATACCTATATGTAAAAAAGGTCGTCAAACTAGAATAATATTTAAATTATCCAATTTTCAAAAATCAAATCAGGTCAGGTTTTATAAAACAATAAATACCTGCCAATCAAGGTGGTCAGATTAGGATTTACATAACACAATACCTATCTATCAGATCATGACAAAAGTCAATTGGTACTTAACAGCAAAACATAAAGTTAAGCTCGCAGCTTAGGATATCCAAAAATCCATTAAACAACCTGCATCAAAAACTCAAAAGAGTGACATTGTTTGTAAAAAAAAATGAGACCACGGTAATACCCAAGCTGGCATCCCTTGAAAAAAAAAAAACACTCCACGAGTGCACAAAAGTCAGCATTTCTTGTACAAACAAAACAAAATGTGTGATCAACTATGGCTTTCAGTGAGTTGACACTATTCGAGGTGTGATCAATTCAAAATTTTAATGAATGACACTAGTAATACTTAATTTAAAGTTTAATAATGATACTAACAGTAAGATATTAATGTTTATATTATTTAGAGTTAAAACTATACAGAACAGACTTAGACTTAAAAAACTATACAGAACACACTTTCCTGTATTAGAGGCAAAGCGATAATTCCAAAGGAATTAATTATTAGTTAAGCACGCCGAAGCAGTACTAACTTTGTTAGAGACAAAACAACTTTCTTATGAACTAAGATTTATATAAAGAACTTTTAGGAAAGCTATACCATACTTAAACTTATGAAATACAAAATATCAATAATAAAATTAACAGAACTTTTGTGCATCAGAAAGGTGCTCAAGTCTCTGAAACACAAAATTCCAAAATATTCCTTCTCAAGTTCTCTGGAGGTTCCATGGGCAATGGGCAATAAAAGAGCCTCCAGTGGACTAAAGAAAGAAGGGCATAAACTTAAAAATAATAGCATTACAACTAAATCCGTTAAACAGATGGAACAAGGAATGAAATCAGTGTGTGTGTACTCATGTGAACAAGTATATTATTACCAAAATATTCATACTTTTAATAATGCAAAAAGCTCGAAACTAGTATATGTTATTATTAACAGAGAAGGTAAAGTAACGAAGGAAAGAAAGACTTAACTAACAAAATTTGGGCGCCAGTGACCACAAGGATCACATTCCAGTTTACCGAGGGTAAATAAACGGTTTATCGTCAATGAACTAGAATTAAGTGTCTGTACTGAGCACAAGATTTGGAGGTACCAAACTCCAAATCATGAGACCAGGACAATCACAAAAGAAACAAATGTAATAATGTGAAGGGTTGGTAGGCCTGCACACTACAACATTGGCCTCCTTAAAGAAAAAAAACTAATCTATCCGAACAATATCTTTCACGTGAAAATTACCTACAGTTCTACCTTGCATATCTGCCAATGTGTACACTAAATCCGAGACTCTATTTTTTATAACATTACAAACGAATCTAGGTGCCAACTTATGGGAAAAGTAATCCGGACCACTGGATTGAACAAAATTCTTCCTCCAAATGACATCACCTACATTATAAACCACGGATTTACGGCGTAAATTATAATGTTGGGCATTCTTTTTAAAGGCCTGTATTAATGCATTTGAAACTTGTTCGTAAATAGGAACTAAGTCTTCCAACTTTTTTGCAAATTCGGCTCTAGACTGATCCAAAGGTACGTCCACGACACTAGAAGAAACATTAATTTTGTGTAAATTGCCGTCAACAATTTGTTCCCTGCCGTGCATAAGGAAAAAAGGCGTGAAACCTGTTGCAAAATTAACAGTATTATTCAAGGCTGACTGAATCTGAGGCAGAAATCTGGACCAATTACGATGGTCAGACTCGGTCAAGATAGACAAGGCAGTCCCGATAGTTTGGTTATAACGCTCAACTACATTATTTTGCGGGGTGTAATAGGCGTTATAAAAAGGCATTGGAACATTATAATCAGCCAACAATTGTTTGAACTCTTTTGAAACAAATTGTTTACCATTATCACACACCAGGGTTTGTGGAACACCGTGGACTAGAAAAATAAATTGTTCAACATTTTTTACAATGCTTTTAGTAGTAGCATTTCTGAGTGGAAAAATCCATGTATATTTGGAAAAAACGTCAACAACCGATAAAATGTACATAAAACCCGCGTAACTACGTGGAAGAGGTCCAACAAGGTCGATAGACAACATTTGCATCGGTCTGTTGACTATTTTTGGATTCGTAGAAATACCAGCCGGCGCAGATGTATTTATTTTATGTGCCTTGCACGTTTTACACTTATTAACAAACTTTTTGACGTCATTATACATACCCGGCCAAAAGTAACGGAGTTGAACTTTCTTATACGTTCTGAATACACCGGGGTGGCAAGAGTTAATAGATTCGTGTTCTTTACTTAGAATAGCGTTGCGGTCTTCAAAAGGCACAACCAGCTTCCAGGCTGTATCCTCTTGCAAAGCGAAACGAGATTTAGAATGTCGAAATAAACAATTATCTTTAATTTGGAAGTTATTGAAACGTTGGGGATTATTCATACAATTGGAAAACAAATTATTATACCAACTATCCGAAGTTGTAGGCGAAGAATCTATGGCAGCAACAGTAAAATCGTCTTTACGAGAAAGAACATCTGGAACAGTATTTAATTTACCCTTTCTGTGCACCACATCAAAAGAATATTGGGAAAGACGCGTAGACCAACGTGCAAGCCTACCAGTTGGATTGGACAACGAAACCAACCACTGCAAACTGGAGTGATCCGTCACTACTGTGAAATGAACTCCTTCTACGTAAGGCCTGAAATGATTGACTGATTCTAATACCGCAAGGAGTTCGCGCTCCGTAACGCCGTAATTTCGTTCGTGAACATTTAAGCACCTAGAGAAAAAAGAAACAGGATGTTCTTCACCGTCAAACACCTGAGTAAGCACGCCGCCGATCCCAACGTTGCTCGCGTCCGAATGGATAGTAAAGGGCAAAGAAAAATCAGGGCAACTAATAACGGGAGCAGAAGTTAGGGCTTTTTTTAATTTTTTAAACGCGTCTTCCGCTTCTGGAGTCCAAGAAAAATTACTTATTCCCATTCTAGAACCAGTGAGTTTTGTCAACGGGGCTGCAATAGTAGAGAAATCTTTGATAAAACGCCTATAATAACCGCAAAGAC